>OY987278.1:9101438-9608500 GCA_963920785.1 Sphagnum contortum
TAAATGTGAACTTGAACCAACATGTTGAAATTAGTGATAGCCTACTTTCCTTCCTAAAATAACTTTTTTTCTTTGATGTGGGAGAACTACAAAATTGTTGACGTCAATGAAATACACATATTTGCTATACTTCTTCTTGTAGACTTTGTCTATGCATGAAATTATATTCTTGTCAAGATTGTTAATTTACTTTCACATCTATGTTTTCCTCTTCTATTTTAGGTCTTAATAGTGATGATTTGGGGAACAAAAGATCCATGAAGCTTTTGGAGCTCATCCTTGTAGCTTGCAATAGTTTGGACATGCTTGAAATGAGTAATGGTTGTGAATGACTTGTTGAATAATTGGAATTAGCTTGGAATTCTAAAATTTAGATTGTGTTTGCTCCTATTTTTGACATGAAATGCAAAATGTAGGGCTCTTCATTAATTTGAGTAGAAATATCTCAAAAGCACGAATGTTGTTTTTTTGATTCTATGATTCTTTGGCTATACATGCAATTGAAAGATAGTGATGATTTTAGGGTATTTATGGTGTGAATGTATTCCTTTTAGTTTAAGAAATGTCCTCCCATCACCAAACATTATCCTTACATAATGAACCACAAGATCTCTTGACCCTATTATCAAACCCTTAATTTATGTTCATTTAGTTATGACAAAGTTAAAGCCCATGCTCAAACCTTACCCCCACATGATGAATTGAATTTTTTTTGCAAATGTGTCTTAAAACACACCTTTCACCAAACACTTAAAAGTTTCATGAACATAAATATGTTAGATTTTTTGTGCATCCTTTTGCATTGAATTGTGAAAACTCCCATCTTATTACCAGACAATTTTTGTAAATAAATGGACAATCCTTTTTAATAAATGTTACTTGTCATCCCTATTACCAAACACATTTTCAAGATCAATAGTTGGAAGTAAGAAATATATTAAAATAAAAAAGTAAAAAGTAAAAAAGTTTCCTTCTATGCATTTGATTATAGGTCATGTGATGAATGATGATAAGTGTTTTGGCTAACTTATCACAAGCACCCCATGAGCCATTCAAGCGTTCGCCCACCAGCCTATGCTTGGTGAGGGGCACAAATCTTTACCCCTTTACCTACTAAAAGTGCTTACAAGCAAAATACATGATGGGTCTTTGGTCCATTTTTCTCTTTTCTTTTCTTTTTCTCTTTTTTTCTTTACCCCCCCCCCCACCCCCTCTACCTTTTTCTTTAGTTGTTGAAGAAGACTACTAATTTGACATCTTACTCTTACAACCCACTTCTTCATATGTGTGTAAAAGAAAAAAGAAAAAAAGAAAAAGAAAAAAGGAGCACTGAACTTTTTCTTTTGTATAAAAGAATTTGGAAGTTCAAGATTGAATGTAATTAAATTATTCATTATCACCATCTTTGTGGCTGGAAAGTAAAAGAGGAAAATATTAAAGTTAAAAAGAGTAAAAGACAAAGTAATGAGTAAATTTTTTTATTTTATTTTATTTATTTATATAAAAGAGAGTTTGCAACTTCATGCAAGTATAGGACACAAAGGCTTTCATTTCACAGGCTTTATTTTTATTTTTATTTTTTTTCCTATTTTCTCTTTTCATTTGAATTAATAAAACCCTTTTGAACTCACACATCAATCATCAGCTTGTCTTTTCTCTCCTCTTCTGAATTCAACCAGTTTCAAAGGAAGAGGAGGAGAAAGAATGAAAGCTCTATGTATAATTTGCATTTGCATATGGGAAAATAATAATAATAATAATAAATTAAAAATAAAAATATTTAAAATTAATTTTTTTTAAAATGAAAAATGAAAAATTAAAACAAAATCTTTTATTGTGTCTGAGGAGGATTGGACTACAAATTATGCATTTTGGGTCACATGAAAGGTGAGGGGGCACAAAGTGTAAAGGTGCATTCATACTTGGTGTTTTAAGGACTCTAGTAATAAAGTCCCCTTACACCAAAGCTAGTCTCATTTAGAACCTAAACCCTATTTATCACCAAGATTTTATGTTAAGTTTAACATTCACTAATTAATATTAAACAAATCACCCATTTTTAACATTGGGTATCACCTAAGATTGCCACCTATATTTTTCAATTAACATTGACTTAACATTTTTAGGTGTGAATACCTCTTAAGGTAGGTAGGTAGGTATGTTGCCAAAAAATATCACCTTTGTAAGAATGATTTGTTAATTGTCTTAAAATCAAGGTTAAATAAACATATGGAACAAAAAAATTATTAAAAAATAAATTATGTAAAGATATCTTCTATTTTTTTATCTACCAGTTATTTTTCATTTGAAATTTAATAAACCAATATACGTAGTTATTAATTTAAAAGTAATTGATTAAAAAAAGAGGAAATATCATGACAATAAGCAAGTTTGGGATTGACAAAAAAAACATCATATTCCAACATTACAACAAATTGATAGTGTATTTAGAGGTAGCCTTTAAAAAAAAATCTTTTTTTCATTTTTTTTCCCCATAATTTAATTCTTTTTCTTTTTTTCTTTTTCTTTTTTCCGATGACTCTAGGTATCCGCTAGATACCCTTGGAGTATCATGGGGGGAAAAAATGCAAAGCCAAAATTTTCATGGTCTTTACACCAAGTAAAGCCCATGGACTAGGCTTTACTGAAATATGGGACACACCCAAGGCGAGAAATAATATTTATTATCATTTTCAGAATTTTTGAAATTCTCAATATATATATATATTCAAAGCACAAAATTTTGTCAAGGAAAAGTAAAGAAAACTTTTTAATTTTTTTGGTAAACTTGTTGAAAGAGTTTGGCATCAGTTGTGCCTTGGTACCACCAATAGCCAATTTTTTGTGTAATGAATTGGATATGAGAATATAGGGTTATTATTATTTTTTTCTTTTTTCTTTTTTTTGGAAAATTGGCTACATTGCCCATGTGGTAACTTGGGTTTAGAACAAGTTGCCCACATGGCAACAAAGAGTTGTATTATGTTGCAGAAATTATTGATGAACATTTCAAAATGTTGAGATTTGAGAGATTTTGCAATTTGTGAGATTCAACAAGTTGGAAAAATCTTAATTTGGATGTTGAGATTTGAGATTTTGTGAGGTAGCCAAACGGGCAATCATCCACACAAAGATTTAACCACATTTGGCTATAGACCAGACATGAATTTTTTTTTTAAAAAAAACTTATGAATTCTGTTATATTTTGGCTATCTACTAGGAACCTGTTGTAGAAATCTGGCAATTTTAATTACTCTTTTTTCCAAAATCTGGCAAATTAGGGCTATAGACATAGACCCATACTTGCTTGCCCACAAGCTGATTGACACCCACATAACTAAAGATTGCAGAAACAAGGGTCTAACTTAGGCCCACTTTATGTGGGGGGGGGGGTCTAGGGTCTGAATTCCTAAGAACCAATTTGGACTCATTTGAAGCAAAATTGAGTCCTTGAGTTGGAGTTTGCCCTGGACCCTATAGCTTCCATCTAGGTTCTTCAAACCATGAACTCCCCTTTTAAGCCTTTTTTTTTGGTTTGAACCAATTGATTTTTCATCCAAAATGGTGCCATGTAGGTTTAGCCTTGGTTCCCACTTTTTGGTCTTGGACCCTCATATAAAGGGCATGGATCCAATTTATGGCTCTCATCCAATATGTAGGATTGCTCTATTTCATTGGACCTTGAATGTCCAATTGCAAATGCCTGTAACCATCACTATCAACATCCATAAATAAAACAACATCACACTTCATAAACTTAATACATCCATCCAAATTGTCACCCTATTTGGGGCTAAAATCCCTCGAAACCAAATAGCAACATGAAAAGTCTTATGGAAGCTATTTCTCAAAGGAAAACACATTGGTTCTAAAGTGAAAAGCCCAATAGGTTAGGTGCAAATGGGAGCCCCATCATTAATTGCCTATTTGCAATCCCCCAAATCCTTACCCAATTGTGTGTCCAATTTTTTAAAAACTTAAGGAATTTTGTACCATATAATTATAAGAATAAAAACCTAGGTTTGTTTGGTGCACTGAAGACAAAATCATTTACTAACAAAAACTTCTTGCAATGGTGGTGTCAAACACCCCATATGTCAATCTCGTGAACATTAATCACAAATCAACATGGTGGCAACCCTTATGGCTTGCCCACACAACATACAACAAAGTTTGACAAGAATAACTACCAAATAAAGGTCAATCTAACCATCCACATGAGGAAGATGACACTACACATATTGCATGTGATTTTTCCATGTCTAACCATTTCAACCTTCCAACAATAAAACTCCAAAAGGTATGACCTTTTGCACACATAAAATAACACATCTTGTAGTCACATCCAAAGTAGTCAGCATTGTTTATTGCAAGTACACAAAATCTCCAAGCTCAAATTTATGAATCTAAAGTTAATAACCACCTCCACGGATTGCAACATACTAAAAAGTATCATGGTGCCAAAAAAATTTAAATTCTCCAAATCCATAAGCATCACAGTTTTGAATAAAACTATTATTTGTTCACATGCCTAAAACCACATTATAGGATCATCCAAACTCATTATTACCATAACATCACATCGAATGGAAGTTGGTAGTTTAAAGTCATGATTGAATAATAAAAAACATGGTGAAAATCATATAAGGGAGGCATGTTAACTGAACCTATATCTCGTGACCAACCATGGTAACTTGAGGTCCCATTATGTAATATGACCTTTTTGGAAGCCATACTTATGCAATCCTTGTTTCATTGTTTGTACCATTTGTTTAACTAACCCATTTGTTTCAAGATGATATTATGAACAAATTTAATGATGTATCAATGCCTTCTCAGACAACCTTTGGAATTCCCCATGGAATTTCATACTTTGGTTAGTAAAAACCTCGGTTGAAACACCAAGTTTACTAAACATTATGTCAAAAAATGCATAGGTTGGTTTTTCACTATTGTGATTCAATAATGGCACCAACTCCAACCATCTGGAAAAATGTTTGATCATAATCAAAACATATAAGTTATGTCAAGGTGGCAAACTTAATGAACTTAGAAAATCTAGACTCCATTGATATTTTAACCCCATAATTAGTCAGGGTTATAGATCAGGTGTAGGTACATTGAATGATGTTTGGATTCAGTCACACACCATACACCAAAAACAAAATGTTGATCTTACATTCTTCACCATCAGTATTGTGTTTGGAGCAAATTGTAAGTTTGTTGAACCCCAAAATGACCCAACTTTTGGTGACCATGTTGGACAAGGCCTTCACATTGTTATGGGCAAAGTATTACCCATACTCATCCATCTATCCACACTTGTAATAGGGAATTACCTTCCCATTTGAACCATTTAACCCTATGCATAACCCAATCTAGCTCTTTGGGTGTCAATCCAACTAAAACCCCACTTGTTTGTAAATATGCAATAACAAATAAATCATCATGTATATTTAAAACACCATTCCCCTTTGGCTCAATATCCTCTTCTTGGGAATCCCCACTACTTGGTCCTACTTTAGGTACATCCTTAGAACATCCCAACAAGGTACATAAGTATGCAAAAGTATGCCATCTTAGTACCACCTCCAAATCCATATCATCATGCTACCAAGCTCATGTGGTATCCTCTTCTTCATTGGAACGTGGATTTTGACTCAACCTATCAGCATCTCAATTAACCCTACCAACCTTGTGAATAACATCAAAACCATACTTCTATAGAGTAAGTGCCTATATGATTAACTTTCCTACAAATCGATTTAATTAAATAAAGCCTTGAAAGGCTAGTGATCAATAACCAAGGTGAAATAACTACCATAAAGGTAACATTGGAATTATGAAATTGCCCAAACAATTACAAGGCATTCCCCTTCATATGCCACCACAAACTCTCCACTGTCATCATCAAATTGGATAAGCACAACTATCAACCTTACAATGCTCCAATTAGTGTATAATTAAAATGGTTGTCTTCAAATGGGTTGCCTTTGTGTGTTTTTCTCACATTTAAAGTGTTCCCAATGGCTATTCCTTTAATAGCTCTTGCATGTTTTTTCTCCATGCTCCAAGGTAACCAAACCCCTAGTGGGGTTCAACACCTCATGAAAGTGTTAATGAAAATCACCGAAAAAAAGACCAAAATTGCTTTTGAAGGTTTTTCAAACCAAGTTGTGAACATTTATGATTTCTAGCCTGAATAAAACTTTTGCAAACATAATTTATAAACTATGCAAAAAACAAAACACAAAATAATGTTTAATCCATTAAATTTAATTGCAACACCAAACAAAATTAAATTGCACTTTTGGTGATTTAAACCAAGTTCACTTACAACAACATAAGAATCCAAGCCCAAAACGTAGAAAATAAAACATAAATACCATGTGTAATGAAAAGCTACATAAACATAAGAAAAACCACAAAACATAACACACTATGCTATGGAATTTCAAATCACCAAAAGTGATTTGAAACCATTGATAAAAGGATTGTATCCCAAACATTAAATGTCTATAATCATGTTCCCACTAAAACCAATTCCAACCCGAATTATCCTAAGTTATCTACAATAATTATGGTAATTAAAATAAAAACATGTAATTATCACAAAACTTCTAACAAAGACTTTCATTTTAAATGGTCCTTAATAACAAAGGTGCATTTTTCAATTAATTCCCTAACCAATCTAAAACTCAAAAATAATAAACCTAATTTAAACTAATGACATTGGTAGGTTCATGTTTAGATTCTAAATAGGTATCTAGATTAGAAGTTTAGAATTTTGTCGATATAAAATTTGGATATGGGCCATTAGATTGTCTCTTGCTAAAATTGAAACTTGGATGAAGCTAATGTTTTTTTAAAAATAGGTCTAAGTTCTTTAACCACATAAGTATAAGGTTTTTTTGGCACAAATGAAAAAATCTATTGTGAAAAAACACAAATACCAACCCCACCTAGGGGAACATCACCATGCACTCAAACACCAACCTAATTAATGAAGCCTCTTCTCAACTTATCATAATACCATTTAACTATCTACCTAATCTAGGTCAAATTGCATGGTTTCTTCCCCAACTCTTGTCAAAACTCCAAGGAACTTCCTCTAATTCCTAGAGAACACTTTATTGACCTCAAACATCTATCTTAAACCACCCTACCATAATCAATCAAGGCGTCCCAAATAATTTTTTATATTCTACCAATTTGCCATTCTTTATTATTAAAGACCAAGTCATTCCATTGGATCTAAATGGTTAAAAATTTGATCATCCTAAGAAATGACCTTGATCCTACTATCTTGTGAAACGTTTTGAAAATTTTGGCAATAAAAAATAATGTTTCCATTGCATAGTTGTGGCCTATTGTGTGGAATTGGGTCCACCCATTAAGGTAATATAGGATTTCATGAACATAACCCCATGTGCATTAAACATGCTAACATTCCCCCAAATCTATGCAAGATTGATTTGCTATAAATTTCAAAGAAAGGGTAAGCCTAATTGAATGACTTGTTTATTATGGCAACTATAGCTCATATGAAAGCAACCTCTTTTCTTCTCTATTATTATTTTCATGTGTTGGTCCACCTTAACTTGAAATTAAGTGGTAAGAGTTCATTCCAGCTCTTTTACATTATATTAGTCTTAAGCATGGAGTTTCTTAACATTGTGATAAAAGATAGTAGATATTCCCCTCCTTTTCACGAGTATACTTTAGGGTCAATTTCCAAAGCCCCACCTTGTCGCATAATACCAAGAAACACACCTTTCTTGGACCTTTGATGATTTCCACCACCCTAACTTATGCCACTACTTCATTAATGCAACCCAAATTCCTTTTGGCAATTATTCGTATGTTTATAAATGGTGTAAATGTTTTAAACTATGCCCCAACTAAGTGTAAATTCACTTTTATTGGGGTGTTCAATTGTTGTGCAACCAATCTCGCATTTAGGACTAAAGGTGGAGCTAGTTTGGTATTATACAAAGAATTAATAATCTCATTTCCCCTGCCATGTAGTAGTTGTCTTGCATCTTTTGTAAGCTTCCCCAACTTTTAAAAATCCTTTCACGCCTTATCTCTTCTTTAAAAAAAACACAAACTTTCTTTGAATATCTTCTACAATAACAAATTTGCCCCTAGTAGTTCCCCAAATGTTCACAATGGCAATCTAGTGCAAGGAATGTAGTTTTGTAGTTTCCCCTTTTGAGAAACCCTATATCCAAGGTTCCAACAAAAGTTAATAACTAGTGCCTCTTTTGTTGATTTGAATAGTTAGGCCTTAGTTCCTTTGCCATCTTAGCCCATGCCTTCCTTAGTTAGTTCCAAATGGCCAAGCCAAGGGCTTCCTTGTGGTTTACTTGGACATACCACTTAAGGTTAGGGGGCCAATTTCCTCATTTACGAAGTTCAATGCTCCTTAGTTTGAACTTCAAAAGCTCTTGTAAATTAGAGTTTCCTAGTTCAAATGCATGTAGAACCATCTTAAAAAAAGGCATTCATGGCCTTTAATTGGGTCCATAAGGTAGCTTAAACCGCCATCATTTTTTTTTCACAACACATCAAATTGGGTACCCAAATAAATTCATACCAATTTAGTATCGGTATTAAAGTCAAGCTTCATTTTTCTTAGTATATGGCAAGTATAAACTTGGTATTGATATTGATATAAGTAAGGTATGTACTCAACATTATCTTTGGTTTCATAATAAATTGGTATTGGTATAAGGTTGGTATTGTTTCAAGTCATACCCAACTAGTAGGTTTTTCAAAATTAATATGGATACCAATACCATATACCCAAGTTGCACCATATATACTAATATCAAATTGATTTTGACCCTTGAAAAACGTTCCAAAAAAAAACCTGAATCAAATAACCTACTGTAAATCAGTAGTTATTTGTTTGATTCGTTTGTGGAAATTGCTAGTTCTTGGTCCGAAGTTATTCAACATCTGTAAAATTTGTTGAAACAACCCATAAATATTTATTTAGAAGTTCAATTATTTTTGAAATCCTTTTTTAGTTCCTCCCCATACATTGACAAAATATTGCAAGGTAGAAAGGAGGATATTATTGACCACTACTTTCTTTCATGCTTCGATAACTTTATTGTTGAGCAACATCACAAATTTGTAAGCTTCATGGTTTCGGTCCAAATTTGTGCAAAATCTATTATTTCATGGGTTTATATCGTTTAAACATGAATAGACATATAACATCTGTGTGAAAACAATACCAACAAGCACATGACATCGATGTTCAAATAATACAAGTAGATGAATGACATATGTGTTTATTCCACACAAATCTATGAAAAGCAAATTTCACATGATTATTATTGCCAAATCATGACCTATGAAGTTTATGATGAATAGGTTAGTTTTTGTCAAATCTTCTACAATAATAACTTTTTCACCTCCACCAAATCTAGGAAAGATTGAAATGTGTCCCAAGCAACTTACAAATGGCTTTTGAGTTGGCTCATATCCAACCAAATGTCCTAACTATTTAAGTTGGTATTTTTTCATGCCTTTTAGCCAAAATGCAATTGATTTAGATTGATTAATTTGAAAACCCAAGGCATCATTGAAAAATTGTAGTATTTGTGCTAGTCTTGTCACACCCAATTGAAAAGTTTTTTTATTGCAAAGCTAATATCATCAACATATTATGTTATCACTTGATCTTTCATTGATATAAAAAGTTGAACGCCTTGAATTTTGTTAATTGTGAGATCTTCATGGATCTCCATATTAAAGGTTTCCCCAATGATGAAGAACAAGTAGAGTGCTAACACCTCGTTGCACCTTTCATTCGATTGCAAATCCCTTAGACAATTTCCCATTGATTATGATATTGGCCTTGACATCCAATAACATAATCTTCATCATGTTGATGAACTCCCTTGGAATCTTGAGTATGATTATTTTTAAAAAAAAATTAAAACTTGCTTTTAAAGTTACGACAATTCAACTTTCGACAAACCTTATAAAATAAATTGTGGTGGTGTTAGTTACACATTATATCACCAAAGAAAAAGAAAAAGAAATTATACCATCACATCAAAAACCATCATTAAACTAGTTATTAATTCATTAATTTCCCCTCTCCCACAAAGTAAACAAAAAAAAAAAGTCGCCCTTGCTCCCCCTCCCATTTCCGCCCCCTCTTCCCCACCGCAAAGGAGAAAGGAAGGCTTGCTACCTTTGTTTCATTGGTTGTCATGATTTCTTTTTCTTGATTTTGTTTTTCCCTAATTTTTTTCCTACACTACCATAATACCTTGGTGGCTTGGGCATAAATTATATTAATTGAAGAATATTTTCTAATATTTTATTTCTTGAAATGAAATCTTCAAACTTAATTCTTTATTCAACAAACATGTGCTCAATTTATCCTTGTATTATGGTAATACCATGTTCCACGAGAGTGAATATTTAGACAAGTTTTTAATTTTAGTTGGATGTAATGTAGATAGAATTAAACCTAGTCTTAAATTGGATTGAACTCCAATTTTTTCAGGAAGACTTTGGAGGTTTTAATGATCCAAAGAACTATTCCCAAAATTGCACCAAAGGTTTTTATCAATAAATAAATACAAATAAATTTTTTAAATTAGAGGTTGTTCCAAGATCAAGAACTAAACAACACATGGCTTAAACCATTATTGGTTTAGTGGGGGGTTTTTTTAAAGAATTTATTGAGTTCAAGTATCACGTTTTTAATAAAATGGATGACCTAGTAGTAGTTCCACATCTAGGAAATATTTTCAAAAACTAAAACCCATCTATTTCATGGTTGGGATCAAATTTTTGGATTATCAATTCCTTTTAGTTCCTTTTAGTAAACTTTTATGAGGCATGTTGGTTATGGGTCCAAGGTGGGCTAGTTATAAGACTTTGATTATTTGCTATTTTCACCTCATCTTTTTGTAAGTTTTCCTCCATGACAAAAGAGGTTGTTTGTTAGCTCCACCTATAATTGAAAGATTAAGAAACGACGTAGTTTCTGTTTGGTCCTCCATTTTGAAAAATGTTCACCAAGAGTTATTATGAATTGTGAGTTCAAGTTTGAAGAACTTGATTTTATTTGGTTTGACATTTTGACTAATGTTTACCAAGTGCTATAGTGATCAATGAGTTCAAATTTGGAAAACTTCATGAAAATTTTCCTATTTTACTAATCACAAACTTGATATTTTACTAAGTAGGATATTTCATCCTACTTATATGTGCATCATTCGTGTTTTAAATGCATGATGTTCGTATGCAAAATGTATGAACTTAAGGAAAAAACAAATTTCACGTGATTTTCATTACCAATCATGAGATGGGAAATTTGTGATATAACTATTGTGATTTGATTTTTTAAAACATCACGACACACTTCCTATTTTAGTTATTGTCGATTTGATTTTTTGAGAATTTCATTTCCTATTTCACCTCTTGTGAATTCATTTTCTAGGAACTTCATGGAAAATTTTCTTAATTTAATTTGCTTGAACTTGAACTTGCCATTATGGGTAGAAACATTTGGTCTCACTTTAAAAAAAATATTCATTGAATTTTATTTTCAAATTTGAGTTCATTTTTTGGGAACTCGTTGTTCATTTAAATTGGCCACATGGGGAAAGTCATTATACAATTATGAGCCACTTGTTACAAATCATGTGTTTCACAATCCACAAATGCACAAATGGGTAGTCCTAGAAAAGACAAATAATGCTATGCTAACTTTCATTCTTAAACAACAATTAAATAGTAAAAGCACACAAACACAATTAAAAATTTAAATAACATAATTTTGAAAAAAATACAAAACTTAAGATAATAATATTATAAAAATTTGAAATTAAAAAAAATGCAATAATATGTTGAAAAAATACTAAGAATATTTTTGAAAAAAACTGTGAAAAAAGCACATGTATAATAAAAGGAAGAGTGTGACTTCTATTCGTGCGATTGGACCCTTCACTCATAAATAAAACCAAAAATTCAATTTTGGATCTAGTTCTTAAAATTTATTTTATTTTTGATTTTGATTGCCCTTCTAATTCTGAAAATCAATCTTGGTTCAGATTTGGGTTGTACTAATTGAAACTAGAATCAACAATTCTTACCCTCCAAAATGGGTACCAACCCAACATTGGTTTAAACAATGTTATACCATCTCATTCTAGCTTTTGAAGAAGAGTTCAAACCTTTGATTAAGCTATTGTTTCCATTTGATAGAACTTGGGGGGTTCTTGGTTAGTTTTGACAAAACCTAATCTTCAAAAAAACCCTCTAAAAGAAACCAAAACCCTTGAAGATATTATAACTAATCTCAAGTTTCAAACACAAGCCAAAACATCATCTTTCAAAAATCCTCATATAAAAAATAGACCTATTATTATTATGACTTAGAGGCTAAAATCCCTTAAGCTACTATACTCTAGAATGAATCTCTAAACACAATATCCTTGCCTTCTTGGTAGGCCAATAAGACCAACAAAAAAAAAGTACCTAGTACTTAAGATGCATAATGAACCTTGTCACAAGAGGACATTTGGTCTAGAAGAATACTGAATTGGCCTAGCAAAATTAGGTCTTTTGTTGGCTAATATTTAATTTTAAAATATTAAATTAGGTCTTTCGGCAAATTATGGAATTTGAAATTTTAATTGAAATTAAACTTTTTTTTTTTGAAATTATGTTAGTCAATTATGAGGATGGGTGGAATCAACACTTTAAATTGGAGTTCTAGAGTGTGTATAATAAATATCCTTTGCTTCATCATTAGTGTTCCAAGTGTACAAGGAACAACTTTCAAGCACTCACATTTTCAAATATGATGTTTTCGGGACTTCTTCTATTTTGTTTAAGTTGGAAAAATTGTTCAAGACACATGGCATTATTTTTTTGCAAAGATATAATGTTTTAATGCTTATGGTGTCAATTTGAACTATTTATGCATTGTCCCTATAATCGTAGTTTTATTATGCAATAATGTGTGAAATATGATTTATTTATTTATTTTTACCATACCTTATTTTCCCTACAACTGTTCATTGGGTCACAATGAACACCTTTGCTAAAACATTTTAATGATGCATGTTCATAGTGTAATTTATTCATGTTTGATTGCAAAACCATATGGGTTTATTGTTAATATCTATAAATCATATTACTTTTCATAAGCTTAAAATGAATATGCATTTCAAATTCTACATAATTATGATAAATGTGGGAAATGACACAAAATTATACCAAGTCAATAGGCCAAATGGAAATTAGGGTTCAATCCCACGTTGCAATTGATTGTGGTTTCAATTCACCATTATTAAGCTATGTTACATGTTATCCATAATACCCATTTGGGTAATTGTGGACAAGTAAATTGGTGATTGTGATCACTAACTAGATTAGCCCCCTATGTACTACAAAGTAAAAAAAATCTTGCATAAAGGACATGCCACCTTATATGCCCCCTTTGTGGTAATGGTAGTGAGCTGAGACATAAGGCAATGGTAGTAATGCCAAAACTAAAAAAGTGCCCATCTTTAAAAGGAGGGGAAAATGGAAAATCATTTGGTACCATTTAGGTGACATATGTTGCATCATTCATGCTTTAAGGAAATGGGTGATGATTTATGAAGCAACACTTGAAATCCCAACAAGATTGGTGACGCCACTAGTAACACCTTGAGTGATGATTCACCTTTAGGGTTTTGAATTTTTGAAAATCAATCAAAGTTTGAACAAAAAATCATTTAAGTTTTAGAATATATATATATGGGATATGAAAATCAATAATAGTTTAATTTGGGGCATGGGAAATCCATACTTTTACATGTTCTCAATATGTGCCATGATTTGGTTAACATATTTACCAATTCTCCAAGATTTATTCTTCTCACATTTTTCTCGCACTTTGAATTGAAAAATGAGAAAGTAATTGTAAATACTTGCCAACGTCCAATTCCACCATGTTGATGGATTGGGCTTGCATCGGTCTATAGACCCCATCTTTATTGTACTCCCCAATTGGATTCGGCAATAAATTGTTATATAATCAATAAATATTTAACTTTGGCACTTGGTTGTTTAATTCTAGAATTTTCGGTAGGTGATGGGTATATATATATTTAAATAATTATGTTGTGTTTGTGCAATAGTCTAGTGTGTTTAAACTATTTAAATATCAAGTTCTTGATCTTTAAGGTCTACAAGCCAAACCCAATAATGAAAAACTTTCAAATTATTAATTTTATAAATATTTTGGCACAAGGAATAATATTTGTTCAAAAATTTGGCAATATAAAAAATAATTTAATTTACGCCAAAATTGTTCATTTATTATGATATTATTGTTTGTGAAGAAACATTTGTTTATAAGTTGACAAATTGGTGGCAAAGTCATTAAATGAATGGGGGTATGGTATGTAGGGAAGACATCATGAATTGTATTGAATTTTTAAAACCATGAATGTCTTTTAAAACCATATTGGATTCATGTCTTCCATGTTGACAATGTGCCATGATTTTAATCATCAACAAATCAAGAGAACATATTATTTTATTATGTTTGTATCATTACATTATAAATACATAGCAAATTGTTGAACCCTAATGTGTTGCACTTCATTCATCATTGATCAAATTCGTCTTCAATAGCTTGAGAGATCATGTAGATTTAAATATATCCAACTTGGTGGAATTGGGTCTTGACTTTTTCATCTTGTTGATGTTGGTAATGTGTTTCATACAATTGAATAGTACACAACTTTGATTCCCAAATTGGCAAGCTTTAAAATGCAGCCCATTGGGTTTACATTTGTTTTTTTGGCATTCATGTCCATACAACCGATGGTAGTTTTTGTTGAATGTATGGGAGCCAATCCAATGAATGTTCACAAGCCTATTGAAAGTCGTTTTTTGTTGAAAAGTGAGATTAAAAGTCAATGGATCAAAACTTTACTACCACCAAACTGCATCATATTTGGTTTTCATTATTGTTTTGGAAGGAAATCTTGTTGTAATCGCAATTGTGTTGATCTTTCATCAGATTCATTCAATTGTGCAACTTGTGCCAATGTGTGTTGGGAAAAATTTCCGGGATCATTTTTTTGTTGCAATGGAAAATGTACCAACATTTGGAATGACTCCAATAATTGTGGGGGTTGTGGAAAAAAATGCACTAATGGAAACATTTGCATCCTTGGTTTATGCAGAGTCCCACCATCTCTTCCACCATCTCCACCTTCACCCCCTTCTCCATCACCACCTCCTCCTCTTTCACCACCTCCTCCTTCACCCCCTTCTCCATCACCGCCTCCTCCTCTTTCACCACCACCTCATCCACCACCTCCTCCTTCACCCCCTTCTCCATCACCGCCTCCTCCTCTTTCACCACCACCTCATCCACCACCTCCTCCTTCACCCCCTTCTCCATCACCGCCTCCTCCTCTTTCACCACCACCTCATCCACCACCACCTCCCCCTCCTTCACCTCCACCCCCTTCTCCACCACCACCTCCCCCTCCTTCACCTCCACCCCTTTCTCCACCACCACCTCCCCCTCCTTCACCTCCACGCCCTTCTCCACCACCACCTCCCCCTCCTTCACCTCCACCCCTTTCTCCACCACCACCTCCCCCTCCTTCACCTCCACCTCCACCCCCTTCTCCACCGCCACCTCCCCATCCTTCACCTCCACCCCCTTCTCCACCGCCACCTCCCCCTCCTTCACCTCCACCCCCTTCTCCACCACCACCTCCCCATCCTTCACCTCCACCCCCTTTCTCCACCACCACCTCCCCCTCCCTCACCACCTCCTTCAAACCCACCAATTAGTGATTAATTCCTTAAAGCCATACATGAACAAGTGCTTCACTTTGAGATATGTTAACATGTTGCAATGGATCAAGAATGTGTACAAAATTCACAGACAACTTTTACAATTGTGCAAGGAGATGGTCAATGGACTTTATGACCATGGAAATAAATCAAGCTTTCAAGATGTCATATAACTTGGGAGGTGTTATGATGAGTCCATCACCAACAACTTAAATACATTTATGTATTTCAAAAGAGATGGGGTTACAATTGATGTTTTCAAACATTAATTATGCATTATAATAATTTAAATACAATGAGTAGTTTGAAGTTTCAAAATAAATATCATATATTACTTTCGAGACTATTGTTGCAATGAAATTTGAAATGTTGGTATGTTTGTAATATTCAATGTTCAAGAAGTGAAATTAAGACCCTATATTAAAGTCTAATAAATAAAGTTTTTTTTTAGTAAAGTAAAGACTTATTGTATGATCTTGTGATTTTGGTCAAAAATGTTCATGATGGTATTGGTTATGACATAAGTAACTCAGGAATGATTATTTTAATTTGAAATAAATGATTTGTGTGTATTAGGTCATCATAAGAATCCATGATTTGAAAATAAATAAAATTGGGGTGTAATGTTGATAATATCGAATAATATTTTTTTTTCGTAATTTTTTTTAAAAATTCACATTGTTATTTCATAAAGTTTCAAGTTTTATTGTGTTTTTCACACATTGCATGAATATGCATAATAAAAATACCAAACTTCATTGTACACATATAATTGTTGTTTTATGTTTATTCATGTAACGAGACTTTAAGAAGGATTAACCAAACAAGGGTTTTTGGTTCCTTGTTCTCGACTAATGTTTTCAAGGTTATGTAAAACACACCAAGGTTTTTTTCTTTGTTTTCAAAAACACATTCTTAAACATAAGTTGGTTTTGTCACTAAAAGGACCTTCCACCATTTGCATGCAAATTACCTTTGCACATTCAAATAAAACACCTTTTTTGCTTTACATTCAAAGGCACATTTTAAGGGTGTCTTTAAGTTTTCAAGTCTAGAATTAGGGGAGGCCCCTGGGAGCATGCCTTCCCCCATACATTTGGTTGCAAATCAAGTGCTTAGTTTGAAAACCATTATTGTTGTATATTCAATTTTTAGTTTGAAGATTATTTCAAGTTAAATGTAGTATAAACAAGTCATGTTCAAACATTGAATAAATAAGTAAATTTTCCTTGTAATAGCTATTGTACATTTGTGTGTGGATGAATAATATTTGTGAAAAACTTGAGTGAATGCTACATGGACATGCATTTACAAAGCATGATAATCAAGCCACTTGCTTCAATCATTTGGCCAAAATAATCAATGACCATGTAAGGAGAGATGAAACTTTGTGCAACAAAATAGGAAGTCTTAGGCTCATGACCTTAGACTATTTGTGTAGTAAATTATTCAAAACATAATAATTATAACAAAATGAATGAATCTTGAATTCCATCTTCTCTTCACACTAATAATTGAATACAATGTACAATTATACTTAAGTGATGCAAAAAAAATGTAATCATTAAACAACCACTATATATTCCAATGTTAGATATGAAAAGAAAACACATTACCAAACATCCCAAAGCGATATTCTCACAAACATAATGCACACCCTAGCTACTTGCTTCCAAGGAAGTTGAGAGAATGATTCTATTATAATGGAAAATATCAATCTATTATTATCTGAGACGGGCAATACTATGGTTGTTATGTCATGGCTCAATTTTAAGAATAACATGTTTTGTTCATTTATTGGCTTTGCACCCATAGGGAAAGAGATTACACATTGGTGTAGGATTTAGGCATAAAATTTTATTTGAACTTGACCCTTGATGTTCTGGTGACTATGGACTCATATGGAAGGGTACTATGTGTGCATATAATGGATAGAAATGTTCGATAGATGTGAATGCATCTAAATTGAGGGAAGGTTTTTAGTTTAAAGTTTGAACTTGCAATAAAGGGCATAGTTGTTATGTGATGAGTTACTTATTTGTTGGTTTTGCACCCATAAGGAAGAGATTACGCATTGGTGTAGGATTTGGGCATAAGTATTTTGCTCAAACTTGAGCTAGTGGGTGAATGACATTTAAAGATTCAAAGACAATACATGCATAAAAGAGGATATTTAAATTAGGTGGGTATTATGAAGGAACATTAAATTTACTAACCTTAGTGTTATCATATGTTTTAATATCCACATATTTTAATCATCTTGAACTTAATTTAGATTTTATGTTTGCATTAAATTTTGGTATCATGTATATATTTTTTGAATATTTAGTTTTAGTCGAAGTTGTGACACATCTAGATGTTGTTCACCACAAGGATAAATTGTTTAGAATAACATGTTTATCAATACATTTGCTCCAACACAACATATCTTCATGTACGATTTCCTTGATGTCTCTTGAAAAGGTGTAAGTCAAAAGTATCATTTGCCCCCACATAATTACTCGTACTCCCACAACAATAACTACTAAGTTTGCAACCTTGGGCCAAAGAAGATTTACCATGTCAATAGAATCTTTAGTCCTCTACCTTGTAGGTGATAATGTTCCAATAGTTAAATTAAGTGGCATTAGTCATCTTGC
The DNA here is from genome assembly GCA_963920785.1 of Sphagnum contortum. Taxonomy (NCBI): domain Eukaryota; kingdom Viridiplantae; phylum Streptophyta; class Sphagnopsida; order Sphagnales; family Sphagnaceae; genus Sphagnum; species Sphagnum contortum. The sequence continues at coordinate 9,119,927 of OY987278.1, forward strand.
AGGAAATACACATACAAATACAATGTTTTATTTATCATATATAATGTATCCCATTTATATTATTTGGCCATACGTCATATCCATTATACATATGTTTTTTTTTTAAGTCTTTAATATTTGGGATTAATGTTTTAGGGTAGATGCAAGGTTAAATGGTTCATTTTCGGTAAATAAAAAGTCCCTAAAAGTCCATTTTTTGGTGTTGAATTAACATAAATGAGGGACTACAAATTGGTTAATGAGCTAATTAAATTCATATGAAAATATACCCATTTAGATATCTTTTTGACATACATCTTACAAGGAAAAACAATTATTGATCCAACAAAAAATTACCCATGTAAAGATTTTTGAAAATAAGGTCCAAATTTTGGTCATTCAAAAGTCCATAACTATATTTTGGTTAAAGCTTTTGTAATGAAGTTTTCAAATCTATGTTTGTGGTTTTTTCATCTATAGAATATTAAGTCCCTATAAAATATTTAAAAAAAAAATTGATATTGAAAATTTCATGTGTATGAAAAGTGTAGATGGTCAGGATAGTCCATATGTTTTCACTTCAAAAGTCCATTATTACATAATGGGTGAACATTGATTATGCACAAATTTTATAAATAGTTTTTTTTATTGAAGTTGAAAATTTAAAACCATATCCCAGTTATGCATATAAATGGTTTTATGGCATGTTAATGACATGTAATCCATTAGACCTTACAAAAAATTGCAATGGGACACAAAAAGTGAGCCATTATAGCTTGCATTCACCTTTTATACCCTTTAGTTTTGAAAACAAAGATAATTTGATTATATACAAGTAATTAAATTATAATTTTTACCCAACAACCCATCTATAGAACTTTATATTTTTACTCGTGTAGATTTCCAATTCCAAAAGTTTGTCCTTGCATGATTTGCAACAATGATTTACTTATATATACAGTGCAACTTGGGTATATTGTTGTAGTAGTGTTGATTTCACTATTGAAAAACCTAGCAATCGTGTGTGACTTGAGAAAATACTAGCCTTATATTGATACTAGTTTGGTATGGGACTTGAGATAATATGATGTATATACATAATTTATATTAATACCAATACATGCTTAACTTTCCATATACTAGGAAAAAATCAGCCTTGAAATCTAATACTAGTACCAAATTGGCACAAAAGTTCTAAAAAAAAATCCACTACCAATTGTTGCCATGTATGAGAGAAAGAAAAACCCCAATACTAGGACTTAGTATGGTCTATTCAAAAGTTGATATTAGTTCAACATTGGTTGAAAGTCTAAAGTGCTATTATGGGTTTAGGGTTTAGGGTTTATGTATATGATGTATGGGCATAGAAATGCATGCATATAAATGAGACGTTCTAAATGTGGCACAAGAAAACTGTATCTAGATTGTCACCTAAACCTTAAACCCTAAATTATATGGACAAATTTTGTGAATCGTAGAGCTTGTTGAGTTCAAGGTCCACTCATGTTGTTGGGTGCTTCCTTCTTAAATGTTTTGACACAACAATGGAGAATGAATGAATTTTATAAATAAGCACTTGGGAAAAGTTTGCTAATAGTTTGTATTTAGAGCCAAACGCTTAACCCTAAACCAAATTCTTTAATAATTTGCATCGGAGCTTTGGCACCTAAACCCCAAACCTTAAACCCTAAAACTTAATTTCTCTCACTAAGGACTGGGTTGGTAAATGAAATTTTTGAATGTTTTGTATTTGGAGCTCGATACCTAAACCCTAAACCAAAATTCCTAATCAATTGTAGTTCCAAGGAGCCTAGCACTTTAAACCCTAAAATCTTAGACCTTAAACCCTAAACTATTCTAAACCTGACACCTAAACTCTCAACTCTAGACCCTAAACTCTAAACTGCTATAAACCTTAAACCCTAGACACTAAACCCTAAACTGCTGTAAACCCTAAACTGTTGTACTAAAGCTTAAACCCTAAAACCTAAGCTGTTCCCTAAACTGCTGTTCTAAACCTTAAACCCTAAGTTGTGCCCTAAACTGCGGTCCTAAACCCTAAACCCTAAGTTGTTCCCTGAACTGCATGGCTGAATTTTGCTGTGAATCGTGAAGATGGAGCTTGTCCATGATTTGTTGCAGTTGTGCCGTGACTTGGATCATGGTGGGACGCTTGGAAGCGGAATCGAGAGTGCAGCTGAGAGCAAGCGCCAGAAATTCACCAACTTGTCGCGGATCTCCGGCGGTTTCCAGCACCACTTTGTCGCAGACCTCGTGTTGTCGGTTTGCAGCGACCAGGAAGCGCACCCAATCCACGAGATTGGCACCAGGCTCCACAGCACTGAACTCGGGAGCAGTGGGTCGTTTGCCGGCAACCAGCTCCAGCAACACGACGCCGAAGCTGTACACATCGCCTTTGGTGGTGGCTTTCCACGTCTGGCTGTACTCGGGAGCGACATAGCCCGGAGTGCCGGCGATGATGGTGCTCACATGCGTGTTGGGTAAGTCCAGAAGTCTGGCAAGTCCGAAATCCGTCAATCTCGCTTCCAGCTCTTCGTCCAGCAAGATGTTGCTCACTTTCATGTCGCGGTGAATGATCATGGGTACACATTCATGGTGAAGAAAGCAAAGCCCACGAGCAGTTCCATGAGCAATCCGCAGTCGAGTCGACCAATCAAGCTGCAGCTGGGAAGGAGAAGGAGAAGAAGAAGCTGCAGTAGCAACAGCAGCGGCAGCAGCAGATGGTGGTGGTTTTCTTGTGTTTGAATCCAAGTTGCTGAGGACTCGATTCTGATGATCTGTTGCAGCTGCTGTTGCAGAATACAACCAGTGGTCGAGGCTTCCGTTTTCCATGAACTTGTAAACCAGAAGTCGCTCCTTGTGTCTGCAGCAATAGCCCAACAAGGGTACCAGATTCTGGTGTCGGATGTTGCCCAAAGTCTCCATCTCCGCTTGAAACTCGCGTTCTCCCTGTACGCCGTTCTTGAACAGCTTCTTGATGGCGACTTGGGTGTTGTCAGGTCCCAATCTCGCTTTGTACACAATCCCAAATCCTCCGTCTCCTATCACATTCGCGTCGCTAAACCCATCTGTCGCTAACAGCAAGTCCGAGTACGTGAGCGATTGCAGACACGGCGGCAGATTCACACCATCAAAAGACGCCACAGGGATCGTCTTCACACGCCGCCGCTGGAGACTGAATCTCCTCCCCCATGATGATGAACCAGAGCTTGATGATCCGCGAGTAGACGATTTGCCGCTGCTGGACACCAACTGATCCGACCCAAGTTTCTTGCTGTTGAGCTCAACATCTTGCCGCCGCAGTAGCAGCAGCTGCTTCTTCCTCCAAGACTTGCAGGAAGCACACAACAACCCGGACAAGACCAAAAGCAACGCTGTGAGACAACCCAAAACGCTGATAGTGAGAGTGACGATGAGCTTCAGATGCTTCGGCATGACTGCAGACGCCGGCGCAGCAGTCGGACATCTGTCCGGCAGATTGTAGCCAGTCCAAGCGGAGACATTCTGCCATGTGGGGTTGAGGTAGAAGCAGAGCTTGGTATCACCCACGTAGATATAAGGCCCGAAAGTCCAAAACTGGTTGGCTTCCGGCAAGGGACCAGTGAGATCCGGATTGTAGGAGATGTTGAAGAGGGAGAGAGCCGTCAAGTTGACGATGGAAGAAGGAATCCCACCAGAAAGATTGTTGTGGGAGAGATCTAGAGTCTGCAGTGTCTGGCTCAAGGAATTGTTGTTGCACAAGCTGTCGGGAATGGAACCGCTGATCTCATTGCGACTCACATTGATGATGTACGCATGTAGATTCCCAATGCTGCTCGGGATCGGCCCAGACAAAGAATTCTCTCCCAGAAGCAAACATGCTAAGGGAGAAAATGTACTGAAGTCCGGAATCTGACCTGTGAGATTGTTGCTAGAGAGTTGCCAGTAGCTCAGTGCCACTGCTTGTTTCTCCCCTCGTAGAATCGTCTCCCACCCTTTCTGACACCATTGCCGGTTCAAGATCCGGATGAGATTCGTGAACGGAGGAGCATAGTAGCCAGGAATCCAGCTCGAGAGAATGGAACACTCGCTTAGATCCACTGGTGGCCATTGCAGATTCTTCCTGTTGTTAGCAAAGGTGATATTCGCCTTCTGACCCAACAAAGAAAAATTCGCTGGTATCTCACCAGTCAACTGATTCTGATACAAGTTCAACCACAGCAAACTCCCGCAGTTGGAGAGCTCCCCAGGAATCGATCCCGAGAGCAGATTCTCCGACATCTGGAGCCACAAGAGATTCTGTAACTCGCCGATTGTCGCAGGGATGCTTCCCGTGAGCTGGTTTCCGGAAAGATCTATCGCTGTGACTTGTGAGAGGTTACCGATCGTCGACGGCACACTTCCCGTGAGCTGGTTTCTGGACAATCTGAGGAATCGTAAAGCACCCAAGTTGCCGATCTCTGGAGGGATGAAGCCACTCAGATTGTTGTGACCCAAGTCCAGATGCAACAGATTCGAGGAGCTTGAGAAAAGCTCGATGGGAATGTCGCCTGTGAAGCTGTTGCTATGCATCACCAGGAACTGCAATCTCTGCAGCTTGCTCAACCAATAAGGAATGAGCCCGGAAAACTGATTCCTGCTCGCGTCCAGTAGGTAGAGCTCCGTGCACATGGTCAAGCTCTGGGGAAGATTCCCGTACAACTGATTCTTCCCGAGTCCCAAGCACTCGAGATTCCGTAGTCCACCTATCTCATCCGGCACCAACCCAGTTATCTGATTCCCTTGCACATTCAAGAGCCGCAACTGCGTGCAGTTGCCGATCTCCGGAGGAAGAGATCCCCAGAGATTGTTGTAAGAGAGGTCCAGAAACTCTAGATTCTGGCAGTGCCCCGGAGCCGTGAAGAAGGAACCCAATATCTCACTCACCAAGGCAGTGATGTTGTTGTCGCTCACTGCGAAATGCATAATCTGGTTCGGAAAATCCTCATCCCCTCCAGGAGCTCCAGGAGCTCCAGGAGCAGCTTCAGATCCTCCTGCAGCAGCAGTGATGGGCAGACCAGCGGCAGTCAGGTTGTTGCTGCTGAGATCAAGAGTTTTCAAGCTCTTGCAGGATCTCCAAAGCTGCTCGGGAACTCCATCGACGAGGAGGTTATTTGAGAGGTTGAGCAACCTCAGATTGCCGCAGTTGGAGAAAAGCTCTTCCGGGATTTCTTTCTCGAAGGAGTTGGAAGAAAGATCAAGCACTTGCAAGTTGGTGAGGTTTCCGATCTCCGCAGGGATACTGCCGTTGAATCTGTTGTAAGCAAACACAAGGGAAGAAAGAGCCGTGAGGTTTGCGATTCCCGGAGGCACTACCCCGCTCAAGTTGTAGGAGGTGAGATTGAGCTCCGTCACACGGAGCTCCTCCAGCCAGATTCCACACTGGACTCCCGACCATCCACAGGGAGAATCAGCTGCTGCTGAGTTGTTGCTGTTGTTTTCGTCGGATGTCACCCACTCTTGCAAAGGCGTGGAGATGTTCGTGTTTTCTGTCCAGAGCTCCATCTTCCAAGCAAGCAAAACTGCTTCATCCTGCCTGATCAAAGCTGCTGCTGCTGCTGCTGCTGTTGCTGTCGTTGAGAATCCCATCCTCAAGTTCGACGAAGACAACAACTCCTCATGTTTCAAACCTAGAGAAGGATTCTCCAAACAGTGAAACTCTAGATTGAATCAGCAAGACAAAAGAGGAGCGAGAGATGCAATGTCCAGCTACAGGAGCTCTCATCATCATTGAAATGCATTTGAGAACTTCTTCTTCTTCTTCTTCTTGGAGACAGTAGTTGCAGGAGTGATGATGGATGTACTACAACTACTACCCACCTCGTAAATTGTTGTTGCGGAGCTGAATCTGCAAGGCAACATGAGGGATGGCACGCTCTTCAAGAGGATTCAGATGATGATCATCAGTCCAGAGTCTCATCTTGAAGTCCATGAGGAGCTGCTGCTTCTGCTGATCATCCAACCGGCTGCTGCCATGTCCTGGAATCTCATGACATGCCATGATTGAATCTGGAAGTGCCATGATACTGATTACCTGAAAAAGCAGCTGCAGAACTTGAAGCCTGGAACTGCAAATGATGCACACAGAAGAAACTTGCATGTTGAACTGCAGTTACAGGCTTGCAATTACATGTCTGAAATCCTCTCGATCTGCAGCTGCTGCCGTCACGGATGAAGAAGCTGACAATAGCCAAGTAATTGCAGGAATTTTGCTTGGGAATTTTTTTGCTGCAGGTGCTGGGGCAGTGGAGTGATGCATGATGCATGGAGTCCAGGTCCAGTTTTTTGCAATGAAATTGTGTGCTGCTGCTGCTGCTGCTGCACCCAGCTGGAGATTTTTTTCTCAGTCAGTCACAGAATTTCACATAATTTTGTAACAGCAACAAGCTCAAGTCAGCAGCAGCTTAGAACTGCTAGTTTGTCGTGCAGCAGCTGGATTGGATAAAAACTTGTATTGATCAATACATGATGGGGTTTGAACTTTGCTTGCAGCAAAAGCTGAGCTGCTGGCCAAAGTTTTGGATTGTGGTGCAGCAGCCAGCTTTGATGATCAATTGTGGTGGCAGGGAAGAAGAAGAAGACGAAGAAGAAAAAGCAGTTGTCACCTGTGAAATTCTGCCATGGATGATCATGATCCACATCAAACACTCTACTGCTTTGCACTTTTGGGTCACAAAGTCTAAAAGACAAACAGTTCTCCTTGCAACTTTTACACATGCTGCTGCTGCTATCTTGAGTTTGCAGCCATGATGATCATGTTCTGAATTCACAACTTTGACAACAACTTGGGGACAACTTCTTTCTAGTGCACTGTGCGACAGCAAGCCGATGTATTAAGTTTTGCTATACGAATATCGTGCACAAGAAAGCTTCTACAACCAAATTTCACATTCAAACTCCACAACATGATCAAGACTTTCTCAAGAAGAAATTGCAGATCTGACTTCTCTCACCACCTCACAAATCTCTGCTAGCTACTACTTTAGTAGTACTAGACTAAACTAGAATTTTACTCAAAACTTTGGACAACAAAGTTCTTTAATAGACTCAACATTCAAGCACATTTTTCCAGTACCAACAGGAAAATAATTGCAGCAACTTCAACATCAACTCTTGCACTCCATCTCTTGCAACATCATCTTTATTACTACTACTACTACTACAAACTAGCACTGAAAATTCCACGTACTTTTGAGGACAACATACTTTGGCAGATGGAAAAAGTTTCACCACTTTTCAAGGACCAAAACTTTAATCTTTTGCAGATTTTTGGCATCTGCACACTAGTGTTGTTCATTCCATGACTTTGACCAACAAAACAACTTTGTTTTTAGGGTTTAGGGTTTAGGGTTTATGATACTAATTAGTTGCAGAAGACTATATACTTAGTGTGACTGAAATTGGGTTTAGTTTTGCGAGTTCAATTTTGGGTTGCAAGTTAAATTTCTAGCTTCAACTTCATTCATTCACCAACAAACAAGTGATCTCTCCACAATTTGAATTTGAAGATTTCCTTTTGCATCAAAAACATAAGACTACTATTACTACTACTACTACTACTACCATTACTATAGTACCTTCTTATGTAAGTATGGCATTTTGGGTGTTGAATAATTATTTTTTATGCTTCAAAAATCTCAGTTCGGGAGTAAGAAAACCCAAAAAAAAATTTGTTGAAATTTTGGCAAAATAATTTTTTTGTATTTTTCTCAGCTTTGTAATTTTCTTAGATTTTGACATCTCAAACATGTAATTAAATTTCTATTTTTAAAAAAAAAAACCCAATATTTTCAAAAATAATTTAACTAGTGAAGAAATTGAAAAAGGTACTATATTATGTTACCACTTTTATTAGAACTATTTGAAGATTTTTTTTTGTCATCACAAAACTATGTCAACTAGAATTTATAGCTTTTATTTTGTCTTCATTTCAAGGAGATTTAAACTACTACTAGAGTTCATAACTTTGAACTCTTGTTGGGGTGTTTTTTTTTGGGGGGGGGGGAGGTTGGGAAATGCCATGTTTCTTCAGTTGGGTTTTTGGTCCTTCTTCCACTTTGTTTTTTAGTCATATTTTTTCCTTTTGGAAAATGGCAAAAAATAAAATAAAAATAAAAATACATACTCCATTCTTCTTCTTCTTTTTCTTTTTTCTTTCCTTTTCTTTTCCTTCTTTCTTTGTTCTTTTGTTTCTTAGCAAGAGGAAAGGATGATGATTTGCAATATTTAACTTGATTCTTTATATTTATTTATTTATAAAGAGTCAAGTTAAAGATATTTTTATTATATTTAAAAGGTTCAAACTTCCTATTGACTCTTTTTTTTTTTTTTTTTGTCCTTGTGGATTCAAACTACTGAGAATTTAAGACTAGTTCAAAATTGGGATTGGGTTTACATATATATATATATATATAATTTTAATTTTTAAAAAACAAATGGACAACATCCATTGCAAAAAAAACTTCAAAGAACAACAGAACAGGCCAGGGGAGGGCAGTCACTAAAATGTAAGAAGGATTGTGTCACACTATGGCCTTCCCATTTACCTTAAAAAGTATCTTAAGGCAAAAGAAGAAGAATTATGGAAACTCAAATATTTCAGCATGCAAAAATTATATAATCTTCAAAAAATCTTCTAAAAAAGCCAAAATCCTTGAAGATATTATAACTAATCTCAAGTTTCAACACAAGTCAAAATGTCATCTTTCAAAAATCCTCATATAATAAAATAGACCTATTATTATTATTACCTAGGGGCCAAAATCCATTAAGCTACTATACTCTATAATGAATCTAAACACAATAATATCCTTGCCTTGGTAGGCAAGACCAACAAACAAAACTAATCAAACAACATAATGGATGATGGTGTTGTAAATGGATACTAAATTGCATGACAATATTTTATGCATAACATCATGGGTGTTGGTTTAAGTGGGTTTTTAAATGCATGATGCTCCAAGCAGACCCGATTCTTTAAAATTCTTCTCATTCCCATGCATCCACACAAACAGCAGATCACTAGGCATTTAAAAAGTGTTCACATTTGTGAATATTGAATGTCGGCTTGGGGAAGGTTTTTTTTTAATTTGATTTTTAAATATTAGATGATTCATAAAGTCACCCTCTCTTTCACCCCCTATCCTCTCTTTCAGTTCAGTGGTATATGCAAAGTAAGGAAATTTTTATTAAATCTCAGTATGAAATGCGAAAACTCAGCATTTAATGCACAAGGTTCGAGAGTAATTGTAGTAGTCCTACATGTAGGAGCAAGTGAAAATATATGTAGGTAGCAGGAGGCGCTCAGGAAAAGGGAAAAGTGGGAATGAAAGCTCAGTTTACAACCAAAATTGGTGGAAAAACTGGTTCGGGTCCCAGTTACTTCGTTTTCCCAGTTATGCGTTTGATGCCCTATTATGCCGAAACTGGCGATTCTCGCCTCCTAATCACCTGACTTTTACGGATAACTTTATTGCAATGAAGTCAAATATTTTTCACTTTTACATTCCACCTCTGGAGGATGCTTAAGTCCGAAGATAATAAAAGAATCAATAAAATAAGCTTGATTTTAGCTCACTTTGGCCAATCCTTTTCGAGCTATCCATAAAGTGCAATAAAGTGAGGCCCCATCCTCACAACACAAGGTAAAGTCCTAAAAAGTGATTACCATGGTCACTTTACTAACCACACTAGAGTCTGTCTTCGTGGCCATAGACTAAGGGCTACCAAGTGGAATGTTAACTACATTAGACTATCCTACTTACCTACCCATGGATAGTATTAGGGATTACTTAGGGAACTATTTAGGAATTATCTAGAGGTTACTTATGGGGTTAAATTGAGAGTTTTTTGAAGAGTTACCTAGTGGACTATTTAGGGTTTATTCAGGGATTATTTAGGGGGACTATATTAAAGATTATTTTGAGGTTACCTAGTGGGTTATTTAGGAGACTATTTAAAAACTTACGAAGTTAGGGGATAACTAAGTAATAATTATGGGATTACATAAGAACTATTTAGGGGTTACCTAGGGAGTTATTTTGGGGTTATTTATGAGATTATTTAAGGACTTTTAAAATTAAAGGCTACCTGGGGGGTTAATTATACATTACATAAGGGACTATTTAAAGATTACTTAGGGGATTATTTAAGGACTATTTAAGGGCTTACCTTGGTTAGGGAATATCTAGAGACTATTTAAAAGACTACATAGGGCCCTACGAAAATTAATGGATAATTAATTGTTATTTACAAGGTTAGATGATGGGTTATATAAGGTGCTACATAGGGCTTATTTAGTTGTATATAGGGGCTACCAAAATTTTAATCCAAAATCATAATCCGAACCTTTAATCCCCATCCCCACTCCTATACCCCAAAACCAAAAATGCAATCCAAAATCTTAATTTTCAACCTTGTGCAAAAGGGACCCCTTTGTTTTATGGGCAAAAAATATATAAGTGGGAGCATCCTCGACTTACTTTTTTGTCATTTCTCAATCAAGTGGAGGGGTTTTTTCACTTGAAAATCATGGCTTCGTCTTCAAACCATGGTTCTAACTTCACAAAAGATAGTTATAACTCATCCTCAATTGATGAAGACATGATATAGGAAAAGTTTTATGTTTTTGCAATTGTAAATATTGTTGTTAATTCATTTGACATGTTCAATGCCCATGAGTTAGAAGAGGGCATGTGTTGAATAGTGGATCTAATTGTGAAAGTTTGGGATGAGCTTGTTAAATTATGTGGACAACACCAAGGGTGTTCAAAATAATGAACAATTTCAAATTGGTAGAATTCAACAAGTTAATGGCACTAACGGTGCCCACCAGTGCTAGCCATACGATTTACAAATGAATTCCACATTTTTGGTTTTCAAATTAAAATTTTGAATTCAAAGGTTTGGGTTTTGGGTTAAACATTTTATCATAAGGTTTGGATTAGGGTTTTAAATTAGGGGTTTGGATTAAGGTTTTGATTTTAAAGGTTTGGGTTTATGGTTTTGGTTAGAATTTTAGGGGTTTGGATAAGGTTAAGGGTTTGGATTACAGTTTTGGTTTTAAGGGTTTGGATTAGGTTAAAGGTTTGGGTTTTGGGTTTGGAATAGGTTTTGGTTTTAAAGTATTGGATTAAGATTTTAATTTTAAAGGTTTGGGTTTAAGGTTTTGGTTAAAGTTTCAGCGGTTTGGATTAGGTTTTGGTTTTAAGGGATTGGATTAAGATTTTAATTTTAAAAGTTTGGGTTAAATTTTTTTGTTACAATTTTAGGGGTTTGGATTAAGTTTTGGTTAAAGGAATGGGATTAAGGTTTGAATTTTAAGGGTTTTGATTATAGTTTTAGGGGTTTGGATTAAGTTTTGGTTTTAAAGGATTCAATTAAGGTTTTAATTTTACGGCTCAAAGTTTTAGTTGTAAAGGTGTGGGTTAAGGTTTGAAATTAAGGTTTTGGTTTTATGAATTTGGATTAAGGTTTTAATTTTATAAATTAAATTTTAGGTTTGAATTATTTTTTATTTTCAAGTTTAAATTATGGTTTAAAGTTTAAAATTTTGGATTTAGGTTTTGCTCTTAGGGGTTAAATAAAGGTTTTGGTTTTAGGTGTTTGAATTAAGGTTTTAATTTACGGTTTAAGGTTTGGATTAAGGTTTATGTTGTAGGGTTTAGTGGATCATGTGTGGTTTGCAAGTGATCACCACATTCAAACATGGCATCTTTCAAAATTGACCCCTTAATAACTTTTTTTGTTGTTCATTTGTATATGAAACATGATAATGGTGACATGTAATGTCACGACCTTAGCTTTAGGCTCACAACCCTAGCCTTGGGCTTGCGAACAAGGCAAGGGCATGGAAAGGTGCACGTTGAAAATGCAATCTAGGAATCACACTCACACTTCTAGAAGTGCAAAAGAATGTGAGGGAATGAACCCACACATTCCCAAATGGGTTCCCACTTGGGGAGTTGGAGTCCTTATGGAGTCTCAAAATTTTAAAGAGTGTCAAGAGTCAAAATTCATTAGATTGGGAACATTTTTATATTATTGGAAAGCTTTTAAGATGTAAATGTTTAAGATGAGTTCACATGATCATTTGAGTACTTACAACAAAAGTTATGGCCAAAAAAAGGGTCAGGAGTCATAGTGTCAATTTGACTCTCAACCACTAAAAGTTGGGAATTGCCTTAAATTATGTGTGTGCAAGTGGCATGCCACATATCGTTGGAAAGCTCTCGAGGAATGCTATAATTTTTCTTTGGACTTCACTTCAATCGAAAGTTTGCACAAGAAATTATGGGCATCCAAAGTGGCAAAAATCCTAATTTAGGGAATTTCGAAACTCCCGACTTGGGAGTCCCATGAAAAATGACATATGGATGCAACCCTTGTAGTTAATCATAAATAATATTATAAAGAGAAAGGTGGTGGCTTCCTCAAATCCGGGCCATGGTGAATCTTATGAGTCTGTGTATGTCCGTAATGGTTCGTCCATGTACCAAAAATGTTCCAACTATGCACTAACCAACTTGTTGTTTAGTTTGTCTAAGTCCATATGAATAATTGACCCGCTTATCATTTGTCCTAGTTCCATCCCAAAGCTCCAACATGCCCTTCTTACCCCAAAATGTTGTGAACTAGGGATTATACCCCAACTCGATCTTCCGTTGTTTTCACCTTTGAATTTGCATTTGAATCTTTCAAGGAGTTCGGAGGTGTGTCATGTAAATTTTTTTATGGAACTAATTAAATCATGTTGTTTATGATGATGTCATTTTCATACATCTTGCATCAATGATGAGATTAGAAATAAGATCCAATGGTTCACAATAAAAATTAAACTTATGTTAGGCATCACCATACCAAAGTTCTAAGGTTACATTGGGTTGATTGATGGCACATTCATGAAAATTTACAAACCTTTGAATAATGCTACACATAGGACCTAGTTCAATGGGCACAAGAGGATTTATTTGATGATTAACATTATTATTATTAATCATCAAGGATTGTTCATTTATTTTAATTATAAATATTTAAGTTCTTAACATGATGCCACCATCTTGCATTAATTTGAATTGTATCAAAACTAGCATTAGTTTTTTGTGCATAATGATGAATATTGGGAGTATTTATTAGGGGACCTCAATATTTGGGCAAAGAAATCTTCATCATGAGGAAAATTGGGAGGCATGAAGTGGCTCCTAATGTTAATTAAGCCACTATCAAGGTTTATTAGGTACATTGGGTACAAAATGTGAATGGAGTGGGGAATCGGTGATTTGAAAAGGAAATGGAAACAATTGATGAAAAAAGTTGATTCCACAAAACTTAAGTACACTAATTTGTTCAAAGTTGGAACTATTTTTAAAAAAAAATTGCACATATATTAAATGGATTTCACATTTGAAATCATAAATGAATGAATGTTTGACCTTATCAATATTGTAGTCCATCCAATTATACTCACACATATATTATGTTGGAAATGTTGATTGATAAATTATAATTCACAAACTATAATTGCACACACAAGCTTGGTATGAGGTTCAATTGAACCCAATGTGGGTTCACATGTGGATTTCACATAAACCTTTAAATATGATGCATTTGTATATTTAGTTCAAGCAATTAAAAATTCAATAACACGTTTATCAGCAAATAATATCACTTTATGGATCACGTAGACAATGATATGTGGGAAACAATTTTATAAATTATATTTGTATAATTCAAATATTAGTCAAATTGTGAGAGTAAGATTTCATTAGCATATTAATTTAATCCATTATACTTTCTAAGTCCTCTTGCTACATAGAAATTGACATTTTATTCCTATTGATGTTGAATGCATGGAAACCTAGAATATTGAGCATTTTCCCCTATTGTACATTCGTAGATTTGCACATATTAATGTGAATTAATTTTTTTGGGAAAATTTTGGAAAATGTGTTTTTCTAATACAAATTCAACTAACTTCGCTAATTTTTTGGAAAAGCTTGCCAAATATCATTTGATATCACACATATGTGAAATTTGTAATACTTTTCCGAAATTTTGACCCTGCCAACCCCCCTAATTTTCTCCACTTTCACCATATTTTTCAAATCACCATATTTAGACATTAGTTCCTAGCTTTGTTTCACCAAAACATAGAAAGTTTCCTAACCTTTTCTACTTAGAAGAATTGTAGCCAAATTTGACTTAAACCTCTTGTGGATGGTCAACAACCCACATACCTCACAATTGAAAAGCAAAAACCCTTGCTTGTAATGCACAATGGAGAATTTCAAATTAAAAATGGGGAATTTCACATTAACTCACATGCTTAACTTTGGTCAAAAGGGACATTAAAAATTACACTCATAAAATTCAATGACATTTAGCTCCATCCACGCTTGTTGTCTGAATGAATGAGCTTTACCAAAATCACCCGATCAATGACTCTTGTATACATTGGAACTTGTATACATTAGCAATTTAGAGGTTTTTGATGAGTTTCCCAAATTTACAAGGTGATATTAATATATCATATTTTGGCAACAACTTGGCAATAAATTTCATAACTATCATTTGGAACTTTTTTGGCTTCAAATTATCTTGAAATTGAAATTTTTACAAAATAGTAAGTACCTTATGATTGAATGTTGTAGATTTTAACATTGAAATGCAATATTGATTATTGCTATACTACTTCATATCTTAAAAAAAAATATATATATAAAACACATGTGAATATAAAAAAATACATTCAACTTATTGACATTTAACACATTCAAACATTGATATTTTGTTCTAAAGTAGTAACACTATGATTTTTTCAATTTCTTTTTTTCTTTCAAAGGAACTTATCAAAAGCCATTTAAATTCCTTTTTTACATGCAACCATATAGAATGGAATAATACAATTTTAGAAATTGTAAGACAAATCTAGACTAAACTTTATGTAAATATATATTTAATGAACTACTTTAAATCTTGGCCAAGTGAATTTTCCCAAAACTCCCGAAAGAAAAGGGGAGGGAAACCAAATAATAAATAATAAATAAATTATAGTGAAGAGATTGCTTATCTTTAAAGGACGAGCTTCAAACCAACACCTAAACCTCACCTTGCAAGTGCCATGGTAAGCTATAACACCATATTGCCTTCCTTTGAAAGATGAGTTGTATGGACCCTAGTACTTAGGTAGGCTCGTATCTTTATACCCACCAAGTGGTAGTTAGTATGAAAAGTTTAGGGCTAAGGTAATGAAAAGTTTCAATGACATGTCTTAACCCATACAACCATCCACATCCATCTACCTACTAGCCATCAATTGGCCTTACCTACTTACCTACCTACCTATATAGTAATGAAATTTTCTTTCCCTTGCTTCCTTACCCACTTACAAGCTCACATGGAAACCATGATGTGTGATAATATAAACTTTCAAGAAGCTACTACAAAGGTTTTTGTACTCTTTTGGGTTAGGGTTGGAGGGTATGCAAAGGGGGAGGAGGGTGGGAAGTCCAAATTTGGTGTTATGAATATAACTAAAATATATAATAGCTATTAATGTTATTCATATTCTTTGTCTAAGGATTTTGGAGGAAATGGGGAGTACTTGTCATTTCATGATCTCTATCAATCATGGATTGCAATAACAATAATACTTTTTATTCTTTTAGAATAATGTTAATAAATTATTCATATTGAATTGGCTTTTAAATAACTACCATGTAGTATATATATCTTTGTAATATTTATGTCTATATCATGCAATAGGTTTTTTTTTTTTTTTTCCTTTCAATTTTGTGTCATAAAAAAGTTGGCCCAAATTTTTAAAAAATTAACAAAATTTTCTCTTAACAAGATTTTCACTATTTTTAATTTTATTTGGGAAAAAAAAATACAAAATGGGTTAGGAAAATAAAAACTATGAATAATCAGCATGTGCAATAGAGTTTATCAAATCAAATTTGTCATAGAACAAAATTTTCAAGCACATTGAAATTTTTATTTTGAAAGGTTTTCAAGGGGGATATTAATGGTTAAAATTCTCAAATACTTGAATCAAACAAGGGTTTTTTGAGGTATTAAGTGAAGGGAATTTTGTTTATCCTTACCAATTTTTATTACTTAGTTTTTAATATGTAAATACATAAGTTGACCTATATTTAATTATAATTTTTGTTTGCATGCAATTTCAATACTATGTATTTCATTTTATTTTTAGTTTTAGGTAAGCCTAGAGTAGTTGAAAAGGAAATGAAGATTTTTCTTTCAAAGGTGGATGATTTGCAAAGTGTGTTGTATATTTGTTTGTGCTCTATGATTTATTTATTTATTTATTTATTCTCATCTTATGGAAAAAAGGTTTAAATCCTCTTGTTGTGCCCATTAATATTTTAATTGCATTGCAATTCTTTTCCCATTTTCTAACCAATCGATATCCAAATATATTGGTCACATTTTTCACCAAATGCAACTTGAATTCAACAAAAATTTTGAGCTTTTTTTAAAATTCTTGCAATCATGTTAAACAAAAAATAAAAATGTGCACACAATATTTATCTCATGATTATAAATATTATAAGTACTTGAGTAACACAATGTTATTGTATTGCATGTTATAGACAAGTTTGAATTGGTCTATAATGAATGACTTCAAGACCTTTGTAAATGTTGTTCACCAAACACCCAACTTCTCAAACAAAAATGGATCCTAAGGCAACATATTTTCCTTCGATATATATATATTTTGGATAATCAATCTTGCTTGAATTTATCCTATAAGTACATGACAATCCATGTTAGGATTTTGCTAAAAGGTATCATAAAAGGGCATTTCAAAGTTGAGAAAATAATCCAACCATTCTTTATGAAAAAGGAAGCTAGCAAAGTGAATGTCTTTTGAAATATAGAATAGAAGTCTTCATGAGAACTTTGATTGATTCAATAGCCTCAACGTGATCTAGTCTTCGTTTGCCATGTCATAATACTCACCAGTTCAAATAGTTTAAGGAATTTCCAAACATTTGAAAATTTGCATAATAAGAATCGTCTTTTTGCCAAAACAAGCAATTTCCCATGAAGAAAAAAGAAAATTGGTGTTGACTTGCAAAAAGAAAAGGGAAGCACTATTGCATGCATGCGTGTTCAGGTTGGATGTCTTTCAGTAAGCCAACAACTTGCTGCATAGTAGGCCGCTTGGCGGGGAGTTCTGCAGTGCACAAGTAGGCTATTCTGAGCATCTCGAGCATCTCACCTTCTACAAGGCTTGAAACAATCTTGGAATCTAGACATTTGTACCCTTTCTTATCCCGTACCAAAGTGCGTACCCACCCAACCAAATTTCCACCACCATAGCTATCACTAAACTTGTGTCTGGTTGGACTCTTCCCAGTCACCAATTCCAACAACACAACTCCAAACCTATAGACATCAGTTGCACGGGTTGTTGACTTCCATAATTGACCATATTCTGGTGGCATGTAGTAGCCAAGATTGTTGTTGCTGCTGCCACCACTGATCGCAGTAGTAAGGGTGTTTTTTAACCGCTTGCCAGAGGAGTTCATTAGAGTTGCCAAGCCACAATCTGCAAGATGAGCTTCATAGTCTGAGTCCAACAAAATCTTACTTGCTTTTACATTATGGTGAAGCACATGTGGGTAACATCCATGGTGCAGAAATGCAAGTGCCCGAGCAGTTCCAAGTGCAATTCGGTGTCGGATTTGCCAATTTAATGTATGTTTAACCATGTTCTCCTCATCTGGGTTCTCCCAGGTATCATCCATCCAGTCATCTGGATTGTACGTCCCTTCAAAAAATTCAAAAACTGGGTCAGTAAAAAACATTACTATTTTATGAGAAAATTCAAAATGCATATATATTTTTCCTTTCGGCTTTTGCAACTTTCAAGTGCATATGCACAAGTTATTATTAGGTCGAGTCTCAACTGGTAATCTGGTATCAAATTGTTGAGAACAAGCAGCTCATTGTGTAATAGCTCTTCCTCTTTATGGCAAGTTCCAACAAAAATCATGAGAGATGATAAAACTACATAAAAACTTGGTTACGTAATTTAAAAGCCTAAACCCTAAACTGAGTAAAAACTCACTTAGGTCATTCTAATTTGTTATTAAAAGGCAGTTTAGAGAGTACAGCTAGGCCCCCAGCTCCCACCCACAAATTGATTCCCAGTTCAAGCCAAAATTATACCCCCAAAATAATTGTGAAGTCTCTTGCCTCTGGGCTGACCCATTTAAGGCCGCTCTATGATTCAGGGTTTAGGATTTAGGATTTGGAGAGCACATTATTATTGCAAAGTTCAAGGACATGTTTTCTGAGTTTACCACATGGCAATAGAAGTAAATAAATTATTCCTAGATCTTCAAGCACAAGAAGAAACATTCAGCTGTGCACTCAATAAATTGATTCGTTTTGTAAGGTTAATTATACAAGTAAAGGGACAGCTAAGAGGTCAAGGAGCAAAAGGGGGGGAAAAACCTTCTGGAAGTTCATGGAGATGGTGATGCAAGTTTCCATTCTCGAGATATGGATATATAAGAAGCTGCTCAGATGCAACAAGGCAATACCCAATGAGCGGAACTATGTTGGGGTGCTTGATTTTGCCCAATGACTCCAGTTGTGCAGCTTTCTCATATTCATCTCCTTCAAGGCTAGTGCCATCAAACAAAACCTTGATCACAATCTGATACCCACCAGGCAGAACTCCTTTGTAAACAGGGCAACAACCATACCCACCATCATCATCATCATCATCATCAGCAGCAATCTGAGAGTCCTTGTGAAAACCAAGTGTAGCTTGCAACAGATGGGCAAAACTGAGGTTCAAGAGTGGCTTCTCAAAGATGATGATGGGAATGCTCCCAGGCTCACGCACATTTGCAGCCCATAAGCTTGGATCCCTGTCAAATGGCATTGTACCTGAAATGTATTTTGAAACTGGCTCTTTTCTTGATGGAGGAAGTTTTGTTCGTCGTTGTCGCTGCTGGCATCGTGTCCAAAACAAAAGAACTGTGACTACTGATGCAAAAACTGTAAGTACAAATCCCATTACAATCCCCACTATCACCCCAGCCTCCAGATGCAATGGGGATTTTGTATGTATTGAGGGAGGAATTCCAGCAGTCTGATCAGGAGCAGGAGAGAAAGCAGCAGCATGCGATTCGCATGGTCGGTTCACGATGTCCCCACAAAGCAGCAGATTTCCTTCAAGTGAAGAAATGTTCAACAACTGCTTAATCTCTGGTACTGACCCACTCAGATTATTGTAAGAAAGATTCAAGTAGCTGAGAGAATTGAGTGACCCAAGCTCCACAGGAATCTTGCCAGTAAGATTATTCCAGGACAAGTCAAGGTACTGAAGCTTTGAAGCATTTGCAAGCACAGTGGGAATGGCACCATCCAATCGATTGTGTGACAGATCTAGCTGCAGCAGATTCAGCAAAACTCCTATTGAGCTAGAGATTGGGCCTGAAATACCAGTCCCTGACAGATTCAGGTATGTAAGGTTTTCCATGAGGTTGAAAGCCAGAAATGATGATGATGATGCTGATGTTGAAAATGTGTTTCCAGCAAGTCCCAAATGGGTGAGGGAGCGGAGCCCACTCAGCATTTGTGGAAGAGTTCCATTGAGACAATTGCTTGAAAGCTCGAGCTTTTCAAGTACCTGCAATGCTCCAATTGTGAAAGGAATGTCACCAGAGAAGCTGTTACCATGGAGATCCAGTTCGATCAGGTAAGGATTCAAATTGGTTGGAATTGGACCTGTGAAGGCATTGCTCCCTAATCTCACAATTGTCAGATTTGTGTATGCCAGAAGACCCTGAGGAAGGTTTCCATCCAGAGAGTTGTTGCTACAATCAAAGAATTTCAATGTGGTGGTGGTGCCTTTGCCTTGTGGTGGACGATCGCCAGCACCAGCACCAGCACCCCAGGGGAGTGGTGGCAAAGCACCTGTAAATCTGTTGTTTGCAAATGAGACCGATTCCAACAGAGGAAGGCTGAGAATAGATGGTGAAATGCTACCACTCAAGTTGTTTGATGCGAGGAATAGTGTGCGTAGCTGAGGCATCACACTGAAGTCTGGAAGAAGGGATCCCTCAAAACTGTTTCTAGAAAGATCCAAAGAATAGAGAGACACCAGCTTTGTGATTTCGAATGGGACATTGCCACTCAGACCATTGTTGCTGATATTCAGCACTTGCAGGCGTAAACAGGAGTTGAGAACTTGAGGAGGGATCCCACCTGTAAGCAGGTTTGAGGAGACATCCAGAACTTGCAAATCCCAAGAACTCTGAAGCAATGGAACAGAGCCCGATAGATGGTTTTCTTTGAGATTCAGCAGCTGCAAACTCCAAAGCTTGTTGAATGAAACAGGAATCTCTCCAACAAGCTCATTGAAGGAAAGATCCAGCAATTTCAATTCACCCAAACTGCCAATTGAAGATGGAATGCTGCCATTGAGGTTATTGTATGCCAGTAAGAGGAAAGTGAGGCTGGTAAGATTCCCAATGTCAGATGGAATCTCGCCCATGAGTGAATTGTTTACCAAGTCCAGCACCTTGAGCGAACTCAACATACCAAGAGTACCTGGTGGAATAGTCCCTTTCAATCCTTTTCCATTGATGGTGATGGATGAGATCCTCTGCTGCTGAGAGCACACAATACCTGGCCATTCACATGCTGGTATTGAGGAATTGAAGCCAAGTGCAGATGGATCCGGAGACACATTCTCCAGAAACATTGTGAGATGCTGCTGGTCTGCAACCATCAAGTATTGTGCACACCCATCGCTGACAAGGAGAAAACACACAACAACCAGTAGCACAAGATTTCCTGGTCTCATCACATGGACACCCATCATCTTGAATGCTCTTCTTTTTCGTCTTCTTCTGCTGCTGAACTTCTTCTCCCTCCTCTTTCTCTCATACATTCAGAAAACACCATTGAATGGTGGCCAGAAAGTCAATACCTGAAACCCAAACCCTGAGAGAGGATTGAAGGAGTTTAAGAAAAGCTTTCAAGACTTGGGTGTTGTGGCCCTGTCTCTGTGGAGAGGAGTGTGTGTGTATCTGAGAGATCTGTAGTTGCATGCATGCATGTGAGAGAAAGAGCCTTGTAGAGATTTTCTGGACTCTCCTTGGTTCTGTTGCCATCATTGATTCACAGTTGAACAAAAGCTTCATGACACATATTTGCTGAGAAAAATCTGATTGCTTCCCTCCCCAACCCACTCACAAAGAAGATCTTATGAGGCTCCTCCACATACACAATGATCCTCTCTGTGTCCCCACCAACTCTTCAATTACCTGCAGATCATCAAAACCAAGAAGAATAAGATGAATGCCCTGGACTTGGCATTCATCATGTTTGGAACTGCGAACACAGTCAATCAGTCTCATGATGCCATGCTCTCTCTCTCTCTCTCTCTCTCTCACATCATCCCCTCCCTTCCCCTTGCCTGATGATCATCTTGCCAAGCAATTCTTACCTTCCGAAGGGAAAACAGAATTAAAATCCTTGACCATGTTCTTGCCAACAGCATCAGATTCTTCTTCTCCAAAACATTTTTAAAAATAAAATAAAATAAAATTGTAATCAAGAGCACATTTGATCGAGTGAGTCTCTCTACCAAACAAACGATACTAGAGAAGTTTCTTTCACATGGCTCTCTCTCTCTCCATCAAACTTTCTACGAGAATTCTGGACACCATCTTGGTAATGGGTCTTGTTGCATCATTTCCAAAACTTGCAACAACAAGAAGAATAATGAGAATGACATGATCCAACCACTTGTTTCTTCTCACTCAAAACTCGCAAACAATCCCCCCACCCGCTGCCAGATCTTCTTCTCTCCTGCTGCTACATACAAAAGCTCCAAAAACCCCACCAAAAAAAAAGCCAGACTCAAATCACTTGCAGTTGTCTACACAGACACACAAAAAACAAAAAAAAAGAAAAACCCACCACTTCCCAAATCTTCAACAAGATCATCATCACAACAGAAATCACAACAGCTTGTATTACAGTCAGCAAACAAAGTCCTTCACAGCAAAATCTTCGGCAAAATAGGTAGTCAAGAGCTTAATCATACTATAAAAATTATAAAGCAAAATTAGCTTTGTCTAAATAGGTAACCGAGTTTTTTTTTTCCACAGCTTTTGTTTTCATGATTATTAGCTTTGGGTTTTTTTTGGGTTTGCTTTTTTTGAGTTGTTGATGATGCAGTGCACAGAGAATTACAGCAATGCCATGCACCCATTTTGGGCTTCATAATAAGGTAAAGAATAGATGTTGGCTCTGGTATGTAATGCCCCCCCCACCCCCATCTCTGCCTCCCATTATGGCAATAGTAGGAGGGTTCTTACCCTTATGAGTAGGCATAATTTCCCTCCCATCATCCTTGAGAAGTTGGCATAATATTCATCCCAATTTCTAGCAGGGAAAATTGATGCATATAAGGTGCCCTTCACATACACTACAATTGTTTTCATAGGTCTCTTACTTGGGGGCAATAGTCTCTTCACCATAGGCCTCACAAGTGTGTAGGGTAACAACAGCTGCTCAAGGGCTGGTGTTCTTCTTCCCAAAATAACAGACCCCTGAGCCTGGAGGTCAAGGACCCATTATTATTTCATGAATTCCTCAGCCCAAGGGTGTTGCACGATGTGCCGTCGTGTCGTGTAGCTTGCTTGCTCGCTTGATGAAGGCCCAACAAAGACAATTAATCTCTGATGATTGAAGGAGTATAATTCTCAACCAAAAGAATTGGAACTCCCTCCCAAAGGAATAATAAATGGGAATGATCTTAAACCCATAAGTAGGCATAATTTCTCTTCTCCTCTTATTGAAGATTTCTTGAAGAAGAGTAGGTGTAAGATCCCTCCTCTTTTCTAGGAGAGAGAGAGATTGCATGTAGTAAAGGACGTGGTGGTCATTTTTCGTGAAGCTTTCCATCCATTCATCCATTTGTTTCGTCATCTATCCATGGATGGCATCATACAGGGAAGAAAACCCTGGCAGAAATAAATAACCCCCCCTCTGCGCATGTGTCGCTGTCTAGGAAAGGCATGCCCGGCCCCGGGGGGGGTGGGCACCCCCAAGATTTTGATATCAATATCAGCAACAAACCCAACATATAATTGCTGTCTCCGGTCTTTTCCCATGATCAGTTGTATGTTGCTATCTCACGGGTCACAAGCAGTGCAAACATCAAGATTTTCAGCGGCCAGGGTCCCAATGGATACATGGAAATGTAAGTTGTAATTGTAATTTTGTAATATGTACCATCAAATACACACACACCGATGCATTAGGCACAGGGTTCAAACTAGTATCATACATACTACATGGGCATGGGCACCAGCTTCAACACAAGCTTGTGGAATAATTAATAAATTGATTAAAAATATTCCATGTCCAAAAGACTGGGCTAGGCTACTCCTGCCTCCTGCTTTACTCCATTCACCATCGACACCTATTCCATCATCATCACCATCATCACCATCATCATCAATGCTATCTTTTCCCCAAGTTGTTCTTCCCTCAATGTTTTTTGGGGATTGCAAAATGACAGTCCTCTCATCATCCATCAAATGCTGTGTGGGTTTGTCAGTAGTAGGGGTGTGTGTAATAAAAAATAGTGTACTAGAAAGTGATGATGTATATATTAAATGATGTTAGTTACTCTTTTCATTGTCCAAGGTGATTGGTACTAGGTAGGTAGCCAGATCAATGTTTTCTTTTGCCAATTTTATGATATAGTTGACAAAGTTGGCAAAATTATCCAAAATGAAAGTTTAGCCAATATGAAAGTTTAAAAAAAAAACTTAACATACTTTTTCTATATATTTTGGCTACCTTACTTGAACCATGCATAGAAATCTTGGATTTTTTTCCCCTGAAATTTAGGTCGAATTATGGCTGTTGAAAGCCTAAATAACATTTTATTTTGACCTTTTATAAAATTTTGAATTTCGCTTTTTGGGCTATATATTTAGCCAGCAAAAGAATATAGTTGTAATATAATATGGAGTTGGTTACCTCTCATTGTTTTTCCTTTTCAATTGTGCAGTGTACTTTTTAGACCCCCCCTTTAACACTATGGTTAAGGGATTTTTTGTGCTGAGAACTCTCAAAACACATCCAAACTTTGTCCCATGAAAATTGAAAAATCAATAAATATTTGAAAATTGAAAATTGAAAAATGAATATATAGGTTTTCAAGAGCTCTCACTTTTATCCCATATTCTTTGCCCTTCAATCACCATATTTTGAGGAATTGTTTTTGCCATATTTAGACCATAAGTTTTTTAGCATGTCACAATATTATAGCAAAGGGTTTTTTAATTTTGGCTATTTTCCTCTTTGACATGTAACCAAATTTGGCTAAGTCCCTCCTTTGTGGATGATTGCCATTTCACCTACCTCACATAATTGCACAAAATAACCCCTCTTGTACACCCACCTCTAATATATTATACCATTTTGGATCCACTATCTACTTATTTTGTTTGTAATTATGTTTTTGGGCATGTTTATTGGCCTTGCATACCAAGGCAAGGATATATTGTTTTTTAGATTCATTATAGAGTGTTTAAAGTAGTTTAATGGATTTTGGCCCCTAGGCAATAATAATAGGTCTATTTTGATATGAGGATTTTTGAAAGATGATATTTTTGAAAGCTGGTGTTGAAACTTTGAGATTAGTTATAGAGTTATAATATCTTCAAGGATATTTATTTATTTATTTATTTATTTTCCCCCGAGGATTTTTTGAAGATTATATTTTTGCATGGTGACATATTTTGAGTTTCCATAATTCTTCTTTTGCCTTAAGGTTCTTTGGCAAGGTATATTTAACCTGAGAAATATTAAAGATAGACCACCCAATGGACCCAACAACCCTAAACCCTAAAACCCTCGTGGCAAATTATATATTAGGCCTCCCAGAGGAAGAGCTGGTGAATTTTTTTCCTTAGAAAAAACAAGGGGTGTGTCACACTGTGGCCTCCCCATTTACACCTTAAAAAGTGTATTAAGGCAAAAGAAGAATTATGGAAACTCAACTATTTCACCATGCAAAAAATTTAATCTTCAAAAAGTCCAACCAAAAAAAAAAAAAAACCAAATCCTTCAAGATATTATAACTTTGTGGACCATTTTGAAAGCATTTTTTGGGGGGTCGAAATTACTGTCAAAAACGAGAATTTTCAAAAATAAAAATAAAAATACAAATAGAAATTTCCTTGTCACAAAGTGACGAAAATTCGTTCAAAAAAAAAACAATCACTGCTAAGCTACACACCTACCCAAGAGAAAAGAAAAGACAAAATAGAAAGGAAAAAGGGGGAAAAGAAAAGAAAACACAGAGATGGAAACTGGAACGATTGATTCCGGAAGGTTTGTTTGCAAGGGCACAGTTTCAAATGCATAACAATAACAACAACAACAACCCACACTACTGTTTTGTCTGAGCGAGCGATTGTGGCGGATTAACGCCATCATGATCAGCGACGCCAATTCCCTTCAGTCAAGTCGTCCATGGAAAGCATCCAATAGCCCAAAAAAACCAGCGCCACACAATCACACGTCGTTGCCTATAACTGCGCTCGCCTTTACGCGCGCGCACCCACACTCACCCACCCGACCCACCTACCCACCCACGTTCACCAACCAAAATCACGAACGCCGGCCGGCCGCATTGTCCGCCGCTACTAACTGGCTCACCTGCTAGTGGATTACCCCGCCCGCTTCCCACTCCGCATTGACAAACTGCACCTCTTTTTCCATAAAACTCCGCCGCCGGAATTGCGAACCAAGCAATGAGTAAAACCCATTCATTCATTTTCTAGGAGAGAGAGAAAACCGAACCCCTAATTCGTCTAGAAACAAACACCGCGCCAGTGACAGCGCCATTACAGAAGCACACTAAAGAGATCATCAACCCCAAACCTGCACCCCTTGTTGTTGACGCAACGCAAGCAACTACTAGAACGCCAAACACACAGACAGAGAGACTCACGGTTCGCAACATCCACCAGGTATTCATCGGCTCCTGCCTTGGGTGTGGTTATTGCAGCCACTTCCAACTCCTAGGGCATTACCTGCTCTGATATTCTAATGTAATTGGACCTTAGCCTGCACATTGATTCCATTTGCTCTCTTTGCAAGGTGTTTAAAATACCTTGAAAAATGGAATGCCTGCCAGAACAGCCATTCCATTTTCTGACACTTGTTTTCTGTTTTTCCCGTGATACCCACCAAGTAACCCCCCCATACCCAGCAGGTATCACAGAGAAAACAATTGGAGAGTGTCTTTGCACTCCATAAAGTTTTAACTCACACCACCGACACTTTTGCTTGCCAGAGATGCAGCACAAACCCTAAACCCAACACCCAATGTTTGCATATTGTAATAAGGTCAGGCTCATTCCACAATGGGGAGTTACCTGACCATATCCCACTGCATAAGATTCACCAAAACAGATCCATCAACTTGGATATGATGAAGATGAACTGAGCTTGAGACAGAGCTGTTGCAAGAACATCTAGAGCGATGGGCAAGCATTTCACCAGTCATTGCCACGTAGAAGTTTCATCACTGGGTTAATCTACTTCAACCTGTTATCAATTAAATCAATACTATTCATCAAAGATGCTGATTGCAGACCAAAGAATTCATCACTTCAGTCATATCTAAGATGGCAGGTGGTGTAAGGATGGGATCCATGATTGACTCCCCATTTCATGTGTCATGCAATGATCGATCTGTCAAAACCTGAGAGAAAGACAAGACAAAGAGCCAACTTTTAGCTCTACTAACATTCCAATTGTTAGACATCTATCAACAGTTGCTACAGTGGTGTATGGTCTCTAATCCAGATCAGTTCTCACCATACTCTCCAGTCTGGAACATCTAAAATTTCTCTACCATGACTTTCAGATTTGGATCCTTGGAATGTGCACTCTGCAGGAAATCCCTGAGATCGGAAACTTCAGACCTAGATTGCTGTCAGACAAAGTGAGGGTCAATACCACAACATAATTTTCTCTTGGCCTTAAACATGGCAACCGGTTCATTAGTCAACTTAGAACTGAAGCAGAAAGACTTGAAAATTTGTTGAATCCTAATAAAATTGTATCAAGAAAAACATGGAATATCAAAACAAGTGGGGCATGTGTGTGTGTGTACATACCAGTTCACGAGGGCGTCCTGTACCAAAGATAGACTGCCTGCTGCAATACCAAAATTTCCACAAGTGAAGTGAATGCGCTGAAAAATCAACAAGACCAAAAGTGTTTGTGCTGAACAAATGGGGGGCCTCAATTCTCCTATCTTTATGTCACCTTTTCCAATTGCACAAGGTCAACTGAATGAACAATTTTTAGAACCACTCTAAGATTGTGGGCTTACAGCATTCACTCAAATTTGAAAAGTCAAGGATGTTTGCCATGAAGAATCTGGAGTGTTTTACTGGAACCTACTCACCTAGCTGGTGCAGCAGTTTCCTTGTCTGTCTGTGCATGCTGCGACCTGGGCTTTAAGTTCAGCTTGGGACGTTTCTGGTTGGAAAATAGCTCCATACACTGGTGCATAGTCCATTCACCCAGTGATGCCACCACACTGAGTTCAGCTGCCAATGCATGGAGGTTAAACTGACGTTCCATCTTACGCCATTGCTCCAATGGTCTGGATGTTTCATGTTCTTCCAACCATGCAACAACAGCTTGTGGTGTACTGAGCAAACCAACTAGTGTGGGATCTGCTGCAACTTCCACCAGTGTCCACACCACTTCTTGGGTCTCTTCACACCACTCTGGCACCTTCTCCAGAGCCCGTTGCTCACCAATGATTGAATATGCTGCAGCACGCAACGGACGTGCAATTGTATGCAAGTTACCCATGGTTTTGTCAGATGAGCTGCTGACACCACGTGTCATAAGGCCATTCATCAGGCTGGGCCTGTACTTAGAAATGACACCCAATGACCAGGTTGATTCATTGCTCAAGGCAGTGTTTGCAAGCTCCAGCTGCACTTGCCGCTTCTTTATCTTGAGGTTTGGATTTGTGCCACTTGAGATTGTGGGATCCAGAATCAGTTTGCCTCGACGCACAAAAAAATTTCTACATACATATATCAGTTGGTCATAAGCAAAAAAGTCTCGATCCCTACTCAATACTATACCAGAACTACCAACTGCAAGTGCTGCCAGAACATCATCTGCATCTGCACCTATTGGCCTCACGACATGAACACCATGCTTCTGAAATGATTCAAATAAGAAGATGTCCACTCCAAGCACTGCATTCCTTCTTTCATTTCTCAACTCTTTCTCACGTCGTGTATGCCATTTTTCAATTGCCTGATCAGTCTTTACATCTGCATCAATGACAAGCACAACCTGCATATTGGATCCATGCACAGCTGCCACAAACTCATCAACAGCTTTGTCCGCATCTGCCAATGCTCTCCATCGGTCTTTCTCTTTGCTAGATACATCCCAGAACTTATCAATCCAGTTGAGAGCATCCATGTACAGGGTCCTCCCCATACTTCTTGAACCCATTGCACACACAGTTTTGTAAATCAAAACCCAAGAGTCAATTTGATGAAAATTCTATACAGAAAGATTCTCAACTCTTGGTCCTCCCTTTAGCCTGATGTGGGCATATACTGCCAGCCAAGATTCCTGCAGAGATACAGCAAGTTTCTTGCAAATTTCAGAACAAAGAAACATTCTAAAATGTTCTGCCCAAGCTGCTTATAAACTTCAATATTCAGAAATGATCTGTTGAATCCATGTTTGGCTTGACCACACCTAACCAGCAAGAGATCAAAATCGAGCGTGTATCATATATGGACTTTGTTGACTCCAATTGTTTATCGTACCAATTGTTGTCTGGACCATGACTAGACTTCAACCTGATTGTGTCAAAGTCGCCAAATGAGTAATCTGCATCTATATCTGATGATTTGCATTGGGTGGGTGACAACCACAGCTCGCCAGGGAAAGTCCAGACTTGAACTAACCAAGTGTCAAAAGAATCCTCTTTTTTCTGGACCCAGTATCAATCAGATCCAACTTGCCTTGAAGGTTACGTGATGAATTTCAACACCTGACATTGCATATAACTCTGTTTGATCAACCTACAAGCAATTCAATTTGCAGATGTCCAAGTTCAAGGGAGCTGGTACTTTAGTGTAGCCCAGAGGCATCTCAGACATTTGGAAAAGGAAGCAGTATGTCACTGACCAACTTCTTGGTGATAGAAAACAGAACAGGATATTTGGTTCCAGCCCATGGGAGAAGGTCAAGCAGTTTCCAATGTACAGTTCTTGGCAGGTGCTCGAGAGAGTAACAGAAGGAATACTGGAGTGAGGAAACCATTTGTATGATGAGATCCATGATCCTAAACTTTAAACACTTCAGTACATTGACATCAAGAGAGAGACAGCGAGAGGAATGTTCATTGTTCAGAGACAGGGAGAGAGAAAAAGATAAGTAATAACCTCACCTTCTCACAAGCAGGCAGTAATTTGCTGCAAGGAAATCAGATCTGCTGTGCCACCAGCTGCTACAACCTGAGACATATCTCCAAAGCCAATTCATGGATTCAGCTCTTATGCATTACGCTGCAGCCAAAGAAAAAGTATAGAAGAACACCAAAACCTAGCCGATCTCTTGCGAATTGCACTGCATGTCAATTGTATCGATGGCACAAGGAATCCCCCTTATCACGTAAGACCCTCAAAACTCAACAGGAGCAGCAAGAATTACGGTCAGCGACAACATACTTTTCAAAAACAACTGCCGAATGCATATGTCTTGTTTCTATCATTGTTTTTTGGTGAAGGTCATGAGAGTTTCGTACCTGAAAATCAAAAGGAAAAATTCAGCTTCTTCTCAAGATCCTGCTCTTCTTCTTCTTCTTCGTCTCGTTCAACAACATCGTCTGAACCCGATCATCCCGTGAAAGAAGACCACAAAATCAACACGATACGATAATATTACAAAACATTACAGGTGCAGTTGGAGAACAAGAAAACTGACTGAAACACAGTGCCGTTGCTCCTCGTTGTTGCGATCCGATGGAAAGACACAGTACTATCTCATCTACAGCAAAGAAAGACACTCCACATGACAACATGAAAAGATACTCCAAATCATTGATCGTTGCTACTTACACAAAACTTCTTTCTCTCTCCAAAAACTCAAGAGTATAGTGTGTCTTCAACAACAGAAAACATAACTACGGAAATTTGAATCAGTAATCTCCTTCTCCTCCTCTACCAATTCTCGCCAACTGCTGCTTCTTGTTCTTCTTCTTATTTCCTCGTCGCAATCAGAGAGAACAGCTCCAATTGCGCTGCTCGACAGCAGAAACCATGGCGACGACCGGGGAGAAGGAACCGAGCAAGACCCTCGATGGAATCCCGTCGACGACGTCTCCATTTCATCCGTCTTTTACCGATTCTGTCACCTTCTTCGTCGAGACTCTCGGCCACCAACGGCTAAAGTCTTCGGGATTATGTCATCCATTTTCTAAGTGAGCATCTTACATCCACTGTCTTTTTGTTCTTACCGATTCTATCACTTAAGGTGCGTTCACACCTGGTGTTAGGGATTCTAGTGTTCTGTCCCCCAACATCATGGTAGTCATTTAGGACTGAAACCTACTTAAGGTGCATTCACACTTGATGTTAAGTCAATATTAAATGAAAATCTAGATGACATCATCCTAGGTGGCACCCAAGGTTAAATGGCTGATAGTTTGATGTTAAGTGAGTGTTAACATAAAATCTTCATGATAAGTAAGTTTAGGTCTTAAATGACTAGGATGGTGTGTATGGACTCAACACTAGAGTCCCTAACACCAAGTGTGAACACACCTTTTAAACTATGACGAGTTTATGTTAAGCTAACATCCACTTAACATTAAACTATCACCTATTTAACATTGTATGCCACCTAAGATGCCACCTAGATTTTCATTTAACACTGACTTAACATCAGGTGTGAATGCACCATAAGTGTTAGTTTTTTTTATTTCCAATCCAGAAAGAATCTTGTCCACTCGGTGTCCACCATAAAATTTTACTAACCTTGGTTACTTGTTTCACAAGTGTTTTTGGGCAACCTGAATAATTTTTTTCCAATCTGCCCCAAAATAAATCAGACACCATAGATAAACTTGTGTGGGCCTAATCCTTTTCTCCATTGTTTGGTGCATTCTTCTCTTATGATTTTTACCTTGTGACGACTTGTGATTTATAGTTTCTTATAGGTTTATGATTCAAAACAAGTTCTATTTTCACAATTAGACTAGGTAAGTTTGATGAGCTAAGTTCTATTAAGAAGAAGACAAATATTCATATAATATATTCATTCATAAAGCTCTAATATTATGTCTTCTCTTGATTTGACACTTTGTTTTCCTCTTATTTTTTATGTTTTGTTGGAATGATCCAAAATGAGACATTACTAATGGGGTTTGCTACAATTGTTGTAGTCAATAGATATCCATGAAAACTTAATGTACTTTTGTTGTTGTTCAATTCAATCGTCAACCATGCACAAAAGGATACATGCCCATTGTTATTTTTGAACAT
The DNA here is from genome assembly GCA_963920785.1 of Sphagnum contortum. Classification (NCBI taxonomy): domain Eukaryota; kingdom Viridiplantae; phylum Streptophyta; class Sphagnopsida; order Sphagnales; family Sphagnaceae; genus Sphagnum; species Sphagnum contortum. The sequence continues at coordinate 9,151,564 of OY987278.1, forward strand.
GGTGGGCACTTTTTGTAAATGTGTGTATTTGATTGTAATTGCAATGACCAATTTAAAATAATAAAAAAACCAAAGTCCTAAACCCTAATTATTACCCAAGAATCTTTCATGTTTGGGAATCCAAACATTATCATTAACTAAAAGGTTGTAAAATATTTTTAAAAGAATCTAAAACCTTGTCCAAAGGTTCTTTCAAAAACGTTAATAAAATAAAGCAGCCAAATGGAAATTTTTCAAAAAACAAAAAAAAACCACACAACACTAGTTCAAACCAAAAAACAATTAAAATTTGAAACATTTCATGAAATTCTCTCAAAATTGGACTTAGAATTCACAATAATGACTAATTGGTAAGAAATCCTCCAAATGTGCAAGTAAAGTGCAAGCCTACACAACAATTCAAATACGAAAAGTTTTACGAAATTCCCCCAAAAATGAACTCACAATTCACAACAATATCACTTGGTGACGACCATTCCTCAAGATATTTGAAACAACAAACATTCAAACCATGAACATGAGATTTAGTAAAATTTCATTACTTTGCGGATACCTACCTCTGAAAGAGGGGATTGGGGGGGGGGGGGGGGGGGCAAACCCTTTAATAAAGCAGGCCCAAAGACAGGGTGAAAAGAGGGTCACTTTTCGGACAACTTTAAGAGAGGTTTCGAAAGGAAGAAAAGCGTGTTTTTTTTCAGTTTCTAGGGCTTTCCGTGGAAAACCCTAGAAAGTTCTTTTTCCACCCTTTTTCTGGCTCTCCTTCGCGTGCAGAACGTCACGTTGTGCGAGCTCTTGTTTCAGCTTCCTCACTTGCCAGTGTGCTTCTCCGCAGCAGTATCTGCTTCTTGTCTCGTCGCTCTTTTGATTGAAGTTTTGCTTCTGGTTTTCTGTTCTTTGATTCCGTTTTTTGTGAAGTGTTTTTTTTTTTTTTTTTGAAAATCTTTTTGTTTTTTTTGGTTTGTGTGTGGTTTTGTATTCTGTCTTGAAGAAAAAAGAGTGCAGTTATATTGGAAGTGGTGATTTTTTTTTTTGGTTGACTTTTGCGTTTCTTGGACGTGTCATGGCGAAGTTTGGGGAGGGCGACAAGCGATGGATAGTGGAGGAGAGAGCGGACGGAACCAATGTACATAACTGGCACTGGGCGGAGAAAGATTGTCTACCGTGGTCGAGAAAGCGTTTGGCGCAGTTGTTAGAGAATATCGACATCTTGACGGGAGAAGGAGGTTTGTGGATTACAACTAGGAATGTAGAGGTCGAAGGCGAAGCTTATGTGAATATCAGGAAGGGGAAGATCATCCCTGGCTATGAGATCAGCGTTAGACTAGGCTGGACCGGTGAGACCAAGGATGGGAATGGTAATAGTCTCATCAAAGTACAGGGGAATGTGGATCTTCCTTATATCGCTGACGAGAATGCTAACGATGAGCCGGAATTGAAAGTTTCTGTGAGAGATGAGTCTGCTCTAGGACAACGGTTACGGGAAGCTTTTCTCGTGAAAGGGAAACCGATTGTTTTGGAGAAAATAGCGCGTTATGTGAAGGATATCGCCGCTGGAGGACCAGCTAAAGATGATCTTGAAAGTGTAGGTAAAGCGACAAAGAGCAGCAATGGTAGTAAGCCAGGGAAAGCCGTTGCTGCAGCAGCCGCTTCGGAAATCGCCAAACCAGCAGCGAGTACTGCGCCTGCACCAAAACCTAAGGTCAGAGAAGGCTTTAAAACCATCACCTTAACGGAGAAATTCCACTGTAGACCAGCGGATCTATATTCAGTACTCTTGGATGAGAAGAGATGGAGAGGTTTCACACAAAGTGCTGCAAAAATCAGTACCGAAGAGGGAGGAACTTTCTCTATCTTCGATGGTGCAGTCACTGGCGTTAACCTGCAGCTTCAGGAAGACAAGCTTATTACTCAGAGGTGGAGATTTAGCAGCTGGACTGATGGACACTACTCTAATGTAAGATTCTTCCTCTCTCCTTTCTACTTGCTTATTACCTTAGGCTGAATAGAACGAGGCATTGAAGTGAAGGTACAGCTAAGATTCTCCATAGGGTTTGATGATTTTTGGAGTTCAGGAACTTTAGGTTTACCAGGCACATGCAAAAAAGAGATGGGGTTTTTCTCTCAATCCTCTCACCAGCTAAAGTATTCATTGACATGTTATTTGTTGTTCTTAGGTGTGCCTAACACTAGAGGAGCCAGAGATTGGAGTGACAGTGGTCAAGCTGACCCAAACTGATGTTCCAGAGGAAGACAGGTCAGGAATCATGATCATCTCTCTCCCTTGTAGCTTGTTATGAACCCATCAGTTGTCTGTGACTGCTGTTGTTGATCTGAAGGACTTTGTTTTGTATTCACAGGTTTGGCAATGCAACTGTGGTGGAGAATACAGAGAGGGGATGGCGAGATCTTATCTTTCACAAGATTCGTGCTGTTTTTGGGTATGGACTTTAATATCTGTCCTGTTTGGTTGGTCATTCTTCAAGCAGCCAATTGGTATCCGAATGGGTACGAACAATGCACTCCTCTTAGCTCTACCTCTTTCACATACAAGTTAGATTCTCTGATTATCTTATAAGATTCGATTCTTGTCCACTTTCTCTTTCTAAGGTATTCTTAGTAAGAAGGTATGTTGGCAACTTGTTAGTTACTATCCCTGAGTTCTGTCAGCAACTATCTCTGAGTTCTCTGGCTTTTGATGTATCAGACAAAGTCTCTATTGGTGGTGGCTTATAGCCTAAGCAATGTTCTTGAACTTAATTGTACTTCAAATGGCTTCATTTGCAATTTCTTACATTTAGCATTATCCCAAGAATCAAATGGCTCCAATGATTGTCAATTTTTATTTCTTCTTCATGCTTTGTATCTCAAAAGAGTCCTTCATTGATTTAACTGGAGAGGATTTGATTACCCTTCAAAGTTTCTGTTAAATCGAACTAGAGATTTACAAATTGAAGATTTCTGGTTGTGTTTCTGCACATGGAATCTTCAAAATGATTTGCATTGTTGCTTTCTTTCTCTTTTTCTGTCCTCTGTTCTTTGTTTCCTTTAGCCTTATTATTGAAGGGTCTCTGAACATGTGAGTAATTTATGTCCGTCATTCATTCTCTTCATTTTGTTTTTGCTTGCTGATTTATTCTTAGACCTGAGATCTCCATAAACCTTATTTTCCATCTATCTAATCACTATTGAAGCTGTGTTAGAATTGTAAGTACGGAGAAGTTCTCAAGCACCTCTAAACAAATATTTGTTTGGCACTTCTGATACTTCGATGTTATGGGCTTGCTGGCCCTCCTTGTAACAGCTACCACATCCAGTAAAATGTATTGTAATGGTCTGTCTTTCATTTGGTTTACTGGCTGTACCTGAAAGGGAGACTATACACAGCAATGTAGTTTTAAAGTTTGTCCCACACCTTGATGAATGTTCACTAAGTGTTACTATTACTTTGAATCCAACTTTGAGGAACATCATTAAACATTTGCTGGTTCAAACTTGCCATCAGAGGAGCTGAGCCATTATGCATAGTGGCAGACACTGCAGTCAGTGACTTTTGACCAAAAGGTCCAGGGTTAAAAGCTATCTGCCCTTGACTTATAGTGCAAAATGCCCTGACAGAATTGGCTCCCTCTTTAGAAGAACTCTGGCATAAACAGAGGCTATGTGAAATCTCCTGCTCCATCCTGGAGTGGAAAATTGTGCTTGGGTCAGTTCCTCAAACTACACTGCTGTTTTCTCCAAAGGTTGTTACATGATGCAGAGCAGTTTGTTTCTACCATAGTTTACTCCCTGCCTTCAACACAAAACCTCTTACATAACCAGATCTCAACTTTTGTTCTCAGTACAGGCATCGACAATCTAAGAAATTGATGATGATGTGTAGAACATCCCTGCATCCACCTAATTTCTCTATTCCCACACACTTCTCCACCTTATAATACTTCCTATGGTTTTTGAAAATGTAATGGAAACCACACATTGAGACCCGGACTCTACCCATCATTTACTAATCCTTCAAAAGAATGCAAGATGGGAAAACTAAAATTATCTGCAAATGAAAATAGAAAACTGGAGTACCTTCAACTGCTTTTTGCATTGCAGTTTTGTGCTCATGCTCCAAAATCTATAGGTCAGGTATAAAGTCCAATCCACAAAATTGGTTTTTGTGGCAGTATTAAAATCAAATTTGTCTGTTCATGAGGGAATTCTACTTGAAATCAGAGTTCCTAATTGGCTCCTTGAATTTTACAACTTTCCCAATTGGCCGGCACTATTTGTGTTCCCAAAATGGGCATCTATAACATAACTATCTTCCATGGAAGCTGTACAGATCATGATCAAGTTCTGAAACTGACATCTGCAGTTCTCAATATGAGTAACAAAAATGAAAGAATTCTCTGCTCGTTTTTTTATCCAGGAAAACAAAACCATAGAACGTGGAGTTGAAGATGAGCTGCATAGATATCCTCGACGATAAGGCAACACTGCACACACCTACCTTTTATACAAACCAAACTGCATCCAAAAAACCCATATTTACCAATACCCATCAACACTTGGATATGGGATTGAAGATCAACTCATTCCTGGGCGACAATCTGGCAATAGTAGTCACGGTAAGGATCAATGGTAGAGATTAATGTTACCTGTAACAGTTGGCGATGACTGGAGGCTGCTTCGGCCTCTTCAATGCGTCGCTTAAGATCCTTAACCTTTTTGGAGATAGCTTCTGAATGCTCTGTCTCCTTACTGGCTTCTCCCACTTCCCTGTAGAGAGCTGCACACACAGAGTCTTTCATTATTCCTGCTGATTTCAAATAAGAAAAGAAACCACAGTCTTTTACCTTCCAGCCAAGTTCTCAGTAGTGAGTAAACATGTATCAATACCTGTAGCTTGCCCTACCCAAATAAACTCAACATAGCAAGACGAAAATCAAAACAAAACAAAACATAACAAACCCAACTGTCTGTACCTCAACAACAGTCATGAGGGACGCACTGGGAGGGAGATGATGGCACCCAGAACTCAATAACTCATGCTGAAGGGACAAATTCAAAATAGCAATCAAACCCATGAGAGCACAAAACCAAGATTCAGCATATCATGTGGTCATTACCTATGAGCTCTGCAAGAACTCCAACTTGAGTAGGAATGTCATGAAGAGCTTTTGCTAGTGTAAATGATGACTTGAGAATGTCACGAGCCTGAGTAGTGTCATGCATCGCAAGAGCCAAGCTGCCTAATACAGTCAAATACTGTGACACTAACTGATGATTCCCCAGTTGTGTGTGTGTGAGTTTCAGTCCTGTTGCCAACCGAGACCTGTATGTCCATACCAAAAAGAATCCTTGACAGTTTAAAAGCTTAAGAAGAACACCAATTTATACAGGTCAATTGAGACAGATACACAGTTGTTTCTGGGATTCATGCATTGTCACTGAAAAGTTGTGAGGACTGCAGGAATCAACTTGGAATCAACTTCGTACCGTGCTTCTTGCAAATTATGCTGCTTTGTCTGGTGAAGACCAGAAGCAAAAAGTACTAATGTCTTTTCACGGACACCCACATATGAGTCCATCATCCGGTAGACAGGAGCAATAAGGTCTAATGCCTGCAGTCCCATGAGATCTTAATGGTAAGCAGAAGCATTGTTAAAACCTTCTAAAGCAAAGCATACCTGTTGTACAGTGCACAACAGTGAAGACAAGGAAGAAGCATAGGATGAAAACAACACCTGAGAAGATGAGTCACTGTCTCCGATGCATATGAAAGACACAGCAGCATTCATGTTGCACATTGCTTTAAGCCCTTCACTCTTGGTCAACTGCATATTCCACCACCCAATGTTATTACAATTGTGGAAAAGTCATCTCTTGTACTGCAGGCTTACAAGAAAGACAGCACTGCAATTGGCTTGTCACACCTGCTATTTCCCTGGTGTAAGAAATGGGACAATGTGGAGAAGGTAAGTAAGTAACCTTGGCGCCTTCAAGGAAATGGAGGGCAGCTTCATGAAAGCATCCAACAGAATGTGAGTAATGGCCCAACAGCAGCTGAACATTGCTCTGACTGCCCTGTAACATTCTTGGAAACCGCTCATGCCAATCCACAATCTGGACTAAACTCTGGCTTTGCCACACCCACAACCAACAAGACTGTTTTTTGGATTCACTTCCTTCATTGAGGATGCATGGCCATTGGGTCTTTGTGATGACAAAACCCATATGTATAGTCATGGCTTACAAGTCACAAGCTGGAACTTCTGACTTGTGACCTGCTGTTGTTGGGTGAGACCATATAGGTATGGAGTTGGCAGAAGGCCATAAGGTTGAGAACTCTAGTGAGAACTGAAAGGCCTCTTCACTAAAGAATTACTCTCCTGAAGAGAAAAGGAGATTAAAAAATACAAAAACCAATCAGAAAGTTTGATTACCTCTTGGCCTTCAACGAATTCTGAGCAGGTAAGATTGATGATAACCTTGTTTTCAAGCAGCTGCAATAGCAGAAGTAAATATACATTACCAGTCCCTATTGCCCAATGTTGCAATTCTGCCTCTGCCAATTTCCAACCCACCCAAAGCTTAACGGTTTCTGCAGAGAAAGAGAATCTCTAGAAAGCATATATATGAGATTGAAGAGAAACTCCCACAACAATAATTTGACCTAACTGTTCTGTCAATTCCAGCAAAACCAAAACTAAGATGGGAAGAATGAGTGCAGTCGTAACCTTTATGAGTGTCACTCACAAAAGTGCCAGACAATCACCTTGATCATGAATAGCAGTGACGAGCTGCCATGGCCATCACTCTCACAACTGATTTCTTCAACTCCCAATATGCATTGGTTGTACGTGTGCAGCCCAGCATCTCTCCCCCTCAACTCAAGATCCAAGTAGCTCTAGCACGACAAACAAGCTCATGAGACGTCATACCTGAAGTTTTGTCGGTGATTCCAAGCTTTGCCAGCTCTCCTACAAATCATTGCACAAAAGAAGGGAAACATGAAATTTCGGCAGGATTGTGTACTGAGGCAAAACACCTTCATTTCAAAGTTCCAAATTCAGTACATAATTTCAGAATCATCAGCAGCACAATGGAGACATTCACACATGACAAAACAGGAGTCGCACCTTTCGCACGGTCTATGCCTGCATTGATTCGAATATAACAGTCTTTGAACATGCCTTTGGGTCTTGAGCATATGACCACCATTAGATCTACCAATATCATTACTGCCGCCTTGGGTAACCATTCCTCATCAAGTGGAGCAGGACCCAATGGCAACTTGTCTGCCTTATTCAAAGCTCCAAGCCTGTCCAATTCTTCAGCTTTCACTCTGCAGAAAAATGTGTTTTCGCCTGAGCTGCTCATGGTGTTTTAACACTGAAAAAAACAAAAGAAAACAATGAAAAGTTAAGTTGCCAATTTTACCTTGACTGCTGCAGGTGGACCAGTTTTTGCTGAACAATGCCATAATGATAATGCAAATCAGACGCTCTTTGCTGTGGAACACCCGGAAGCTGAAGCTCATTCCGAAGCCACTCAAGCTGGTGTTGAAGCTCTGGAATCTGAGCAGCAGAGTCTGGTTGTTGGCTTGTGTTAAGTGGTTCTTCTTGTGGCACTTCCTCCTCCTCACTCAGTGCTGCATCCAATGCAGCAACATGTGCTTGTGCTTCTTTATATTCACATGCTCGCAGCAAATAGAATGTGTGAAGAAGCTCCTTGTAGATATGGAGACCCAAATACAATCGTCTCTACAAAAAAAAATGCACAAAATATCATTTCAACACCGCTCCATAACTGAAGACAAGCATACTGAAGAAAACTCTGAAATCATCAGTACCCAAACATTGCCATAAATGGAGGGAGAAGAGGTGTACATACCAGGTGTTGGGGAATGGCATCAAAGAATGTATCACATTGAGAGAGACCTTGTTCTATCACAGTAGGCTCTTCCCATTGCATCAATTGCACATGAACCCTTGCCGTAGAAAAAACCATCTGTTGCACCCAAGACAAATGATGTCCTTGAGCATTTCTCTGAAACAATAGAACCTCTAATACATCCATAACTGTGTGAGCCCTAAACCCTAAACCTGCTTCAGAACCTCTTCAGAGAAAAAAAAGAATACAAAGACTATGATTTCACTTATAGGAAGAATCAATGTGGGGTTGTAGAAGAAATAAAAATTCTGTATGGAAATCTAATCACTGTGGAGTTGTGGAGGAAATTCTCTAGGGAAATCAAGTCAATTTGCTACTGCTGGAGGAATACCTGAAGTGGAGGCTGATGAATGGAAGCTGCAAGGCGCAATCCGGTGTCAAGTGCGCGCACAGCTCCCACATGATCATTCTCTGTTGTCAATGCTTTTGCCAATTGCAAGTTGAAGTTGCAAGCCCACAACCGTGCCTCACTGGAGAAACAACAACAACAATAGAAAACATATCAGGCCAGGTTTATGTGAACAACATTGGTGACATGTTGCAATCAAAACAATAGCAAGAGTTTTTGCACAAACAGCAGGAGAGGAAGAAGTTGTTGTGTATCCCCCTAACCCTAACCCTTTTGTTTCCTTATCCCGCTTTCTGAGTTTTGTTCCTGGGATTTTGACACAATACCCAGTGCCTGCAGAAGAAGAAAGTTCAATCCCCTTTCGCAGAGTCTGCTTCACAGAGGAAATGGTGCCAACCAGGAGGTAACAGCGGCTAAGCAAGCTATAAGCCCTGCACTTGAGCTCAAAGCACGCTGGAATCTGCTTCAACAACAATTGCTGCAAAAAACCCAAAAGACCTCAGAAACAAACAAACTTCTGTTTAGAGCGCGGCAGAGACCAGATCAAATCACTACTGGCGAGAAGGAGGAAGAAAAAGAAGAAGACGAAACCCTAAGAAACAACACTAGTGCTGTAGCATCCAGGAGATCGGAGAGAAGGGTCTTACGGCGCGCTCCAGATGGGTCTTGGCTTGTGTGATATTGTCAGTATGTTGGAGAAGGAGAGTTGCAATCCGAAGCCGCGTCTTGACTTCCACGATGGGTAGAAACGAGACGTGGCTCTGGCAGATCGCTTCCAAGCACTTGATAGCTTGTGCAATGCATCCCGTTTTCTCGAAACCTTCTGCAAGTCCCCACAGTCCCTCGGCCAACGTATCCATCATCCACAAAAGCCCCCTCCTACAACAACAACAACACCGCAAAACCCAATAAATCCCTCACATCTTTACTGCAACAATATCCCCCCCAAAGAGAAAAACTACAGCAAGAACATTGCACTTCACAGCTTGCGCAATGCATCATCTCCCTTTTCTCAAAAATGCGAGAGATGAGTGGCAACAATCTTAGCTTGAGAATCCACAGAAATCCACAGAAAGAAACAAATCCTAATGTGCAAGGCATGGAGCTCACCACCCAGTTCAGTAGGGTTAGGGTTTTGGGTTTGGAAATGGTCCTGGAGCTTCGAACCGCAGTGTCCTGGATTCGTCTGATTCTTGCAATAGAAGAGGCTTGAGACAAAGAAGCTTGACAAAAACATCGTGCGCGCGAGCGCTCCACGCGCAGAGAGAGCTCGGAAGAAAGATACCTGCAATTCCCTGTTGCATCCAAGAAGAGAGTACTCATGCAAAGAGATTCTTTCTTTGCTTCCTCAGGGCAGGCAGATTATGGTGGTGGTGGGGCATCGCAGTTCTTTTGGAGAAAACCATTGAGTTCATTTTTGCTACAAGCTTAGATCCATCACCGACTGTACTTGGTTGATCTAGAGAACCAACCCACATGTAGAAAGCAAAGTTTTGGATGCATCTTTTCTGTCGGTTATTGTGTGTTTTGGTGCTGAGCTTTCTGTGCAAACACATTTGGATGCATCTTTCCTGTCTGCAACTGTGTGTTTTGGTGATGAGCTTTCTGTGAAAACACAATTTGGGGATATCTCCTCTGCTGCTGCGTTTCAACGATGCAAGCTTTCTGCTTCAACCTGTATGTCCAGATTTACAGATTTCCAGATTTATGATGACCATCACCATGCTTGACTACACCTGTATTCCTCACATATATTGTGTAGCATCTGCACTGGAGTTCAAGGTCAATCTGTTACTTAGAAGGTGTATTTGTACTTTCAGAGAAATGCTGAAGATGAGCTTATATCTTCTTCTCCAGCTTCTGAAGTCTTACCTCCAGCCATTATTATGGCCTAGCAAACTGTATTGAAGAGTCATGCATCTTGCAGGATTTTGACATAGCTGGACATCAATGTTAAGCTTCAACGAACATGCCTGGTGATTTTGAACCTTTCAGTACTTGCCATTCCATATATCAATTTTGTTTTTCTTCTGGTTTTTTTCTCCCTCTTTTTACATTCCTCATTCCAGTGGGTTTCTTGGGTGTTTTCCCTCTCTTAGGTTCTGTGAAAGTAGCTTCAGCATCATGGCTGAGTGTTTTCCATTTTCCATTTCTGCCAGTCTTTGTGATAGATGAAACTAGGTTGATCAATTTCATGATGTTACTGTAGGATTCATGTGAATTTTTTTGTTTAAGGGTTCTGGTTTTAGGCAAGGAAGGGGAGAGCTTACTGGGTGGTGGCTCAATCTCTGCTGCAGCAGTCTCAAATCCTTCCAGCAGAACTTTGCTGAAATATGCACCCTAAAAAGCTCCACTCTGCTTTGTTGTTTTGTCCACAATGCAAGCACTCTTGTTCTTATGGACATGGAACCCAATCCAATCAAATGGAGATATTTTGGGCTTCTTAACTATTTCAGAGAAGGTGCTAAGGCCAGAAAAGCAAGCTTGAAGAAATGTGATTTTGTGTTGTGGTGTTTGGTCTTGAAAATTCATCATGCAAGTGAGACCCTTTTGCTCCTCAAGGTTCTTCATGGTGTTAGATGTCAATTTTTCTGTTTGTATGTTAGATGCTAATCAAAAGATCATATAGCAAGTTGTTGCAGCATTTCACATTGCTGAAGAAGCCCAAGCTGAAGCTGAAGTTGTGCAGTGAAAGGCTTCTGATGAGGAAATGAATGAAGATCTTGACCACCATGACTTACATAAAAAGCTAGAATACCTTTAGTATGAGGTCTATTATGAAAAATGTTTGCTCTGTAGCCAGGCTGCATTAATACCACACATGACACACAAGGCCATCAAAGTGTTCCTCATGATGGTTTTGGGCTTCACCTCTCCTTTAGCCTAATGAATAGCTCAGGCGAAAGCCAGCAAATTTCTTGCCTGATGCTAAAAACAACATTTAATCCTGATTATGAGAACTTGAACCAGAACATAGATAGCATGAACAGAAACTTGGAGAGTAGGATGCACTTGCACTCCAACACTCCACTTGCACACATGCAGTTGCGCAATTCTCTTCTATGAAGATGTGTGATCACTCACCTAACAGTTTCTTGGGCTATTTGTTTGATGGGGAAGCAGAGATTCTCTCACATTTCGAGGAGACAAGATTTTGAGATTGAAAGTTAACAAAGAGGATGCGGACCTTGTGGACATAAGTATTGGGAATTCAATTGCAAGCCATTTAAGGAGAGCAATTGGAAGACATTCATAGATGTTGTGATTGCAACTTTTTTGAATGAATTGCAACAAAATTGGATGTAGCTTCAAGACAAAATGAAGAAGACTAAGGTAATTAGTGCATCTCCATTAGATTCTTCATGGTTTAAACTTTTTCCCCCTAATATTGTTAAAATAAATGGTGTATGTAATGTTGTAGATCAAGTTTTGTGTGTGTGTGTGTGTGTGTGTTGCATTCAAAGACTAAGGTTACATATGTCAATGATGAAAAAAATGTTATTTTTTAAATGATGCAAATGCTTGGTAGACTTGAGATCTAGGGCATGCAAGTTTATTTGACATGCAAAGGAAACAAACAAGAAGGCAAAGATGAAAAGGAGGAGGTTGTCTATAGATTCATCTATTGTCTATCTATAATTGCAAATATAACTATAGATGTTATCACTAAATTTCACAAATGTGGTGAAGCTTGAAATGAAGAGAATGGAGATGACAAAGTTTATCACATCTTAATGCACAAACCTATGGTACTCTTGGATAGGCATGGATAATCTTGAGATGCATATATATATATATACATAAGTATTTATGGAAATTGGCTAGATGATGCTTATGTTGATTATTTGATATCCATGAAGATGTAATTGTTAAGTTTGAGCATTTGGAGTTGAAAGATAGCAATAATAAAACCTTCGGTAAATTTTGTTTCTTGTTTTTTTTTGCTTTCAAGTTTGAATTACTTTGGTTAAGATTGATGTATTCAGTTTGTTATTTTTGTTTGTCAAAATAAGTCTTAGAGCAATGTTGGAGCAATTTGTTGCTTTATGGCCCTAACTTTAGAAATTGGATATGATGTAAGGTAGAAATTTGTTAGGTTTCAAGTTTATTGTTTCGTAGGTTGTTATGTCAACTTTGAATTTGAGTTTGTCTTGTAAATAAGTTGGTCACAGAACCTTCTTCGAGTTCACTTGATTTCAACAAAATCAAGGCAAATTTTGGAGTTATTCAAAGACAATATTGGGGCAAATTTTTTTGGTGGGGGGTGGTGCGGGTAGTTTGGACCGAGTTCAAGGGTGGCACGAGAAGACACATTTCAAAGTTGGCATATGCAAGTGCATGAACACATGAAACTAATTGGGTAAAAAAAAAAATGATCCATTAGAAATTAATGGTGTATTTTGTAGTCTAGAATTTAAAAGTAAGCTAAATTTGTATCTGAAAATTGCTTTGAATAAATAAATCAATAATTTGACCTTGATTAAAATAGAAAGTTCTTCATTAAGAGCTTTGAAATAATCTGATTTTATTTTTTTGGTATAAAAAAAATTTCCATGTTTGGATTGTTTTCAATGATGCTTTTAATTTTGGAACTTAATTGAAAGCTTACTTAAAACCTACCTTAACTTACCCTAAAATTGAAAATGGATCAAATTTAAAAAATTGAAAAAAAAATCAAAATCAAAACCAACCTTATGAAAATTTATGAAACCAAAACCGAAAATTCTTCATAAAACTAGTAACCTACTAGTAAGAATCACACAACACTCAAAAGAAACCTATTAAAAAAAAAAAAATGCAACTTTTGCAAGTGATAAAAGCCTAACTACTGGACTTGGTCTTTGATTTGATATTCCTTTTAGTTGATAATTGAACTAAGACTAGCGGCTCGAGTATGTTAATCCTCCTTTATGGTGGTCACCCATCTTGAGATGATTCTCATCAAAGTGAGCTTCACTTTAGAACCTTGCTAAATCAATTTTTAATTTAATTTTCAAAGACGCAAAATCACTCCAAAGTTTGAATCAATAGAGCAAAAGTTATTGCAAAATCACAAACATCCACATTGCCTCATCAAAGGCTTTCTAAACATACCAAAAGTGTGTGTGGGGAGGAGGGAGAGGGTGGTGAGGGTCAAGGAGTGGGTCTCATCCAAACAAAACCAACAAGGGTTGTGTCACACTATGGCTTTGCCATTTACATTAAAAAGTTATCTTAAGGCAAAAGAAGAATAATGATAACTCAAATATTTCACCATGCAGAAATATAATCTTCCAAAAAAAATCCTCTAAAAGAAACCAAAATCCTTCAAGATATATTATAACTCTAGAGCTACTCTCAAGTTTCAAACACAAGCCACAATATCATCTTTCAAAAATCCTCATATAAAAATAGACCTATTATTACCAAGGGGACTAAAATCCCTGAAGCTACTATACTCTATAAGATGAATCAAAACACAACAATATCTTCGCCCTTGGTAGGCAAGGCCAACAAACGAACATGTATCTTACTTAATGTACAGATGACTTAAATAATTTATGTTTCCTTTCCATTTCTTCCCTCTTTCTCTTGGGTTCTCTCTTGTACCAAAGTTGGACATGTTCATATGAACTTAACCCCAACACTCGGTACTACAACAAAATCAATGCAGAACCAGCCCCCCAAAAAAGTCCCATTTCTTAAGTTCATATCATGCAGTAGGAAGGCTTAAGCAAAATTTTCAGTATGTGTTTAGGTCAAGGTTCATGACATGTCATGAGGTCTTTTATTTTAGCTAATCTTCTTAGCTGACTCAGTGGAGAGTTTGTAGCTGACAACTTCTAGTGATTTAGCAGAGCTTTGATTCCGGGATGATTTGATCTTGGGTGTGTTTTGATCTTTGTGTAGGTGGTAAGCAAAGGAAAGCTTGAGCCAGTTCAAAACAGCAAGTGTGGTTGTCAGGCAAATTTTGTTTTCATTTTGTAAAAATGAGATCACATCTTTTGTGGGACCCAAAGAAATGGATGCAAGTGGGTGAGTATGAGAAGAGAGGCACATGCAAACTTCCAAGTTTGCAAGAAAGAAAAAGCTGACAAATTTGCAAATAGCAAGCTCAGGAAATCAAATTATCTTTGTTTGAGGGAAAAAGAGGGGAGATGCACATTGCAACTCAAGTTTTGCAAGAACGAAAAAACTCACAAATTTGCAGATGGCAAACTCTCTTTTTATGATGGGTCATTCTATGAACAAGTTTTGCAAGAATGAAAAAACTCACAAATTTGCAGATGGCAAACTCTCTTTTTATGATGGGTCATTCTATGAACAAGATTCTCACCGTGGCTCGTGTCATAGTGTGGGGCCAAAAGGAAACTGCATCATGAAGCCAACATTTAGGTTTAGTTAGCCAGAATAAATACTTGGTTCTCGCAATGGTGATTATTTACAAAAGGTTCCATCCATACTAGTATTAAAACACAAGAACCGTCTCACTATGAATGTCTTTTCTTTCCAAAAATCAACATAGTCCAAAGTGGATGGAAGAAAACCCATCTCACACTTGAGCAAGCAAATGCTCCCATATCATATGAAATAACTTAATTCATAAGAAGCTACCGCAGAGTGACAAGCTACACTTCAAACAATATGCAAATTCAAGAAACATCACACTTTCCACAGAGATCTCAATGGTTAGTATGTAGATAATGACACAAGAATCATCACCCTTTCCAAATCTCTCAGATTGATGTAGAAGAGGAAATGTAACTTTGAAAAATGGAAGGAAAAAATACAAAGGAATTCACCAGCTCAATGCTGAAAAGGACTTAGAATTTTAGAAGGGGAATCAATCAGAAACCCGAAGGATGGGTGGGTGTGAGAAATAAAAAACCTGAAACCCAACACAAATTTTCAAAAACCCATCCATAACTCTGCAACAAAAAATGTTCAGAAACAAAGAGTGCAATCTTTTCATTAAACACTTCAAGTGAGTAGTCCTACAACAAGGACTCCTACTGAGCATTGCAAAGATCCACATGCATGCCTGAAGAGATGGCTAACCCTTTCTGTTAATCTTTCACCAATATATACAAAATATTCCTGAGGTCCTGCTTCAAAAGATTGCTAAAATTTCAGCACTGAGTAATCTAACCGGATCTTCTTAGTTGCCACTGCATTCAGATGGTATTTGAATGCCTGAATTTTTCAAAAAACTGCACACATAAAACACTTAAGATCTGACAGAACTTTTGCAGAGACTAAATGTCAATGGCTGCTTTCATTTGCCTTGAGTTTTGGGTGCAAGCTATCCAAGTAGTTGACTGACTACCCAGCAAGCTCCATACCTCCATAATAAGCTTGCTGTTGTTTTCCTGAAGTGCTATTATCTATACAAAGATCGCAAAACCATGTACCCAGGAACCGAGGTTGCGAAGAAAGTCAGGTGAGCTTGCACCTTGTTGTACAGCAGCTTTTGTGCAACTGGATAGCTGTCTTACTCGTCGAGGACTACCAAATGACTCAAGATCTTCAAACAAATCTCTTTGCCACTGAAGCTCCCCTTCTATGTCTAGAGGTTCATGACCATCCCTTGTTGATTCATATTCTTCGGTGCTGGACGAGGAATCCATGCTTGTTGCTTGTCTTGTATCAGCCTCATCAGTCTCAAGTCCATCTTTACCTTTAAATGAAGGATCACTTTCAGAGTCATTGTCTCTCTTGAAAACCTCATCTTCTGCTGCTGTCGCACAAGAGACTGGATTCTTTGGGATGGTCACTTCTAGCACCTCGTTCTTGTATCTTGCAACTGTGGCTTCTGGTATTGTCGATGCAGGTAACCTAAATCGCCAGAGCTCTACCTGGAGGGAAAAGAAAAGAAAAGAACAAAACACAGGAAGCACCGCAATTGATTTAGTTGCCGAGAAATCCGTTCCGACTCCATGTCTTCTCTGACACAAAGAATCCCAATGACTAGTAAACATATGATGCAACCGCCAACAAATCGATCACTGCGGGAGAGGAGATGAAGCACTAGGTATTGCCCGCACTAGGTTTCTGCTACATACAAGAGGGTCCTACCAGTAGGGATATGAAGATGCATACCTCTGAGGACTCCAGATCGAACAGAAGACCTTCGCCCCCGCCTTGGATCACAACCTTGATAGCGCCCGGAACGATCTCCACAAGCTCTGGCTTGACTTCCTCGGCAACCAATCCTGGCATCTTGACAACGAAGGAGAAAGAGTCTCTGGATTCTCGCACTTCAACCAGGGTGTCGGCGTGGAAGGGAAGCTCCAACACTCGGTCGAACAGATGCGGCATGCGCTTCAGTTTCTTGGTGAAACTTAGGAGTATCGGGGAGTTCTTCCCCGTAGTAGCGGTCACAGAACTTGTCCGTCGCTTAAGAGCAGCAGCAGCAGCAAAAGGGACTTCCACTGCTACACTTGATGCCATTGTAACGTACGCGGCTATAGCGGCAACGACGATGCTGAGGATAGTGGACGCACGTATGAATTCGGCAAAGAAGAAAGCGCGTATCGCACTTTACATTCTAGATTTAGTGAGAGCCTGGCTGCAGCGACCGAATGAGTCCCCCGTCTTGGAAAGCAGACAGACCGTATTCGACACAAACGATTGTTCTAGTTCCAAGAAAGAAAAGAAGGAGAGAAACAGAGACCCGAGTCACTTTCTCGAAGAATTTTCTTGTCAGATGACGAGGTCTGACGATGAGAGCGAGATCATGTCCAAAATAGAAACCATCGTCATCTTCTTTAGTCACAACTGCAAAAGCGCAAGAGGCAAGATATGACAATCCACCTCCAAAGAAAAACCCTCGTCGTTGATCAGCCAATATCCGAGACAACACCAAAATCAGTGCGCACGCAAGCGCACACGCACACACACACAAAACTAAAATCCGCGACACTGCTGCTTCCAAAATCCACACTAATAAGAAGATGCTCGACGAAACACAGAATACTTGAATAGAAAAAACAAACAAAAAAACAGCAACCAGAAGACGTCTTCTTCCACCACCACCACCGCGGCAGCGTCCTCTCCGCCGCCTGTAGCAAAACTCAGAGAAGCAAAACCACAATGACGAAGAAGCTCACGAGAGACCATCCACCAAAAAGCATTATCCAAATCCAAACCAGAAAAGAACAGAAGAAAAGGGGGAAAAAATCACAATAATGATAACCACCACAACTAACACAAGAAGAACAACCAAAAAGCGGAGACGACGAGAATACACAAAACTCGATAGCCAGCGATGGAGAGAGAGAGAGAGAGAGAGAGAGAGAGCAAGAGAGAGAGAGCGCACAAGAAGCAATGGAGATGTCACAAGTGCAAGCAAGCAAGAAAAAGCAAAGCAAAAAACACTCTTGTTGTGCAATGGCCAAGTCAGTCAAGTCTACAAAACGCAAATTTTATGCATTTCCAAGACTCCCTCGGCCCCCTCCACAATCCCTTCATATTTCTTTCGTGCTTAAGAAGAAGTCCAAGCCCAAAAAAGAAAAAAGAAAAAAGAGGAAAAAAAAAACTCTATTCTATCCCTGTACGATCGATCTCCTGACTGGACCCATGTTGTCCATGGTCGGCTCAATTCTATTGGTCCATAGTTTAAAAAACAGGTGCTTTTTAAGTTCCTTTTGTTCGGGTAAGTTAACTGTCAGCTTTTGTCTCCCACCTCCCCCCCCCCTCGCCCGCCGCCCGCCCGCCCCAATCTTAATTCATCTTAGATCTAGGATTTGTTTGGTTTCGTTTACTAACTGTCCTCCTCTCTGCTTACCCACCCAATTAATATAAGTACCCCCCCCCCCCCCCCACCCCCCAAAAGTTTATAATGGGGTATTAGCCCAAAATGGTGACCAACAGTTTTGAAAATAGACCAACATTTCATGCAGCCAATGCGAAGGCTCAGCATGCACTCAAAATGCCTTGAATTTGTTTCTTTTAAGTTTTGGGTGGGGTGGGAGGATTTTTTTTCCTTTTTTTTTCTTTGTTCCCAACAATGTTTCTTAAGTTCTCAGTATATTCCCCAAGGGTGTTCCCAATAGCACCTCGCTTTAATCCCATATGTTTTGCCCACAGTCCTCGCCTTCTCACCCATACAGGTGGGCCAAAGAAAGCCGCACCCTATTTACCCAGGGTTCTTATTATTACCCTATGTTTCCGGATTATGGCCCCCCAGTGCCCGCCTTTTTAACCCTGTCTTTACGCAGACAAGGACTAGGGTATACAGGCCGACCCCCATACCCATAGTAGCTCAGAAGGCCCCCACTCCTTCTTGGTCCTCGGTCGGATAGCCATGGCCTGGGAAGAAATGGTGTAACCCATCATTGGGTGCATCGCATCGAATGTAATGTCATTTAAATCATCCAAATCTGCTCACGGAGTAAGAAGTTATGCCCCCCTCCCCCAAGAAGGAGATGGTCTATCGCTCGAAAAAGAAAAAACCTTTCTAAACATCTTGCACCCCCATTTACCAAACACTTTGCATCCCATGATTGAACAAGAAAAAATTCATGCATGTTCCAAATAGCATAACATTGCATACCAAACTTGTATCTTCAAAATCCAGTTCACAACACATCAATGGTCAAAATGTTCCTATTCAAATGAAGTGCTTGATCTACGGAAGTGAGCTGTTTTAGGGGTTCATCAAAACCTAATGGTTTACATGGTGAGGGGCATTGTCACCAAGTTTCATTGTTGTGGTGACAATCATCGTGTTCACCAACCCCAAATCGTTGGCATTGTTCATGGTGCTCACATTTGTAGTGTTCCTCTTGTTCATGCTTTTCTTCGCCTTGGTTCCTAGTTGTTGTTCATGTTCCTTTTCATAGAAGTTTCAAGTTGTTGGTCATGCTCCTCTTCCCTTTCGTTCCTAGCTACTATTCATGCTCCTCTTTGCTTTGGTTTGTAATTGGAATCAATTTGTTTAGCTAATCTTAGTTTGCCTTATATTGCACCCCCCAAATCCATGTGCTTGGTTTAGTGATTGAGAAGTTGTTGTAACCTTGCTAGTATGTGCCTTTGTGCTTTCATTTGAACCTTGCATCTTTCTCTAGCCATTTTTTCAAGCTTAATATGTTTGTTTAGTTGTGTGACAATAATCTCATGTCTCAATTATGCCCTATTTTTGTTTACATCGTGTAAATCCTCATATTCTTGGTATAATGCATGATTGTTTTGTTTTATTGTGTATATCTCACTAGGTCTCCTTTTTTTATCCGTGGTTTTAAGGTTCAAGGGCCAAATTTCAATAACCTTAAACCTTAATGTGATGTTCCTTTTTTATCAAAGTTTGATCTGACACCTTGTTTATTCAACAAGCAAAGGTGATCTTGTTGGATTGAACATAATTATTTTTTACTATTTATTTATTCTTTTCTTTTTAAATGTAGTTTACAATGGCTTGAAACATGAGACATTTAAGGGGTTGTAACATGTGAAAAGTATGATTAGGCAATGTCAAACCAAATTGTTGTGTTTATTTTATAGCCTTTATGAGACATGCGACCATGCCCATTTTAAGATTAGGAATACACCCTCTTTAATTGAACTTTTGAAAAATGATAAAAATTCCTCAAACAAGAATGGTCATCTATGTTTTTTTGTTTTCTTTTCTTTTTTTGCATTGCCATATAACTACCTAGTTTGTAATCTTGATGTAATTGTCATGTAGTCTCTCGCTTTTGAATATGTATAATTTTGGTATAACCTCCCCAATTGTGTTGTGACCACTTTTAACCACTTTTTGAACTTAAAAATTATTGTTGTATATTTGTTGGGATCTTCACTTAGCTAACACCTTGGATTCACTTTGATTATTTGTATTCCATTTTCTTTAGAATTTCAAATGTGATATGCCATGTAGTTGTGCATGTTGTGCAATGCTAGTCAATCCTTAGGTTCTATAGACTTCAAGACCCTCTACCTAATGAATATTGAGTTCAAAGTGGTGGTGTTTGAACCAAACTCACCAACTATTCCAAATATTCCATTTCAAAATGTGGTAGGTTTGGTTTCAATGAGTTTTGCCACTTTCAATTTCATTTGTTGTAAGGTGATAGACATTTCGATCTTTTGCATTGGAAGTATCCACCTAATTATGGCAACATTTTTCATCCATCAACATTTCCCTAGAATCAATTTTCATGTTCCTTGTTCATCCATTCAAATGATATACAAGGGATGATAATGTTATGTTCCATAGCCTAGATATTTTTATTATTGTGGTTGTTCCCCTCTTCACCATTTCCATTGCTTCTTCCAAGGATTAATCCGTCCACTTCCCTTTTCTAATTTTTAAAAAAGTTTTATTGGCCATGGTTGCCTTGTGTGTGTTGCTAAACATTTTCCTTGTTTGTTATTGGTTGTCTAACGCACCACTTTTTTGCTTACAAGGCATGTTTCGAATCATGGTTGTCCCCTCCTTCATGATTCAAATATTTAACAAGTAGGAGGTGTGTTTTTTTAGTTTACAAGGGGTACAACTTTGCACCTTATGTGATCAAACCAAGATTGCAAAAAAAAATTACATTAAGGTAGCACAAAACAACATGTGATTCTAATAAGGAAAAGGATTTGATCATATTGTAGAATTTCTCAAATCATTCCAAACTAAGTTGAAATGACTTGTTGCTATGCAAGATGTTAAAATGTATTTCAAAGCCCAAAAGGTTACAACCTTTGAAAACCTCGTTCTCTTTGAACTTGATATCCCATAGCTTGGAACTACTAACTTTTGTATCCAATGATAGAACAATTTTTTTTTGTATTTGAGTTTGTAAAGTCCATGTATGATTGCAATTCTTAGCTCCTTTCCAATTTCCTTTTCATCTATTGGTTTGTTAACTATTTGTGAATCTGTTGATTACAAGTCCTCCATAGCTTTAAAATCTAGCATTCATTCTTCTATAACTTCTACCTTGACCTTGACCTTACAATCTAGTTCTATTTCCTTTCTAACCTTCATTTTGATTAATGCTTTTTGATTCTCTATACTTGTTTTCAGAACTACTACACATGGAATTAAAATCTTTAAAAATTCTTGAAGCTCATCTATGGGTTTCTTTGTTATACTAAACATGTTGTCAAACTTGAAATTATGAGCTGAAGAAAGAAATCTAAGTTGTATTCGCTTTGCATTTATGAATATTTGTTCTTTTTTTGGAAGGAATTAAATGTGTACAAATTTTGAAAGGGTTTACATTTTGCACTTTTTAGGGTGCTCATAAATGTCTCAATCTTTAAAAACTCTACTTTCCTTTTGTGTTTAATAGTTCAACCCTAATACAATTCTAGATTTTTCCTTTGTATATTTAGATCCCCTTGTTTAACTAATCATTCCAACCCTTTTCACCAAACATTAACCCTCCTTGGGTGCTCACCTCACACCCCTTTACAAGACTCTTGACCCCTTTCATTGTTTCTTCAACCCTCTTTTTTAAAAAAACCCCCCTTTGCGTGTTTACTCCCCCACCATTCCATGCACATTATCAATTCTTAAATAACCATATGCAAATAGACCACCAAACAACAAATGAACACAAGGGTTACCAAAAATTCAAAACCACACAAACTTACACCCAAAATTGGACACAAACAAAACTATTTTAGCCACCTTTGCTAAAAATACTAGATGATTATTTTTTGAATCTAGGCGCTTGTTTTTAAACATTTGAGTGCACAATCCTCAAAGATCAAACATTCAATGGTCGACCCTACTTTTACATTAGTGGGGTGTTTGGCGGTAGGCATGTGAACAATGTTGGGTATTTTTACCCTATAGGATTAATTTATTAATACTTTATTACTTTGGTAGTTTTGACATTTATTAATTATTTCGAAAATGATAGAAATTTCAAAATGTTTTTCCTTCGAATAATAAAAAATTGTGAAGAGAAACATAATCTTTAACAATATTCTCTTTGTTGAATAAAAATTTCAAAATTAAATAAGTATTTCATAGACATGTTTTGAAGTTGCCAAGGTACTATGGTATACATAGGGTGTTGAATAGGCTTGTGCGTAGGTGTGTAGAAAAAATGTTGTGCCTAGTGAAATTGCTAGATTTGGTGATTTGTATGTTTTTCTTTTAGTTATCTTGAATGAACTAACAATTAAATATGTACATATAGGATTTGGTAGGTTTGTAAGAATTTAAGAACCAATGAAAATGCTAAAAACGGACCATTATTTTTAATGTTTAACAAAATAAGGTTGTGTTTACGTTTGAAATTTCTTCTAAATAGGCAAAACAATTGTTGGATTTGGTCATTTGAGTTTGTTTTGTTAGTTATCTTGAGTGAATTAACAATCAATGTGCAATTGTTATTTAAAGACAAGGTTTTGACACATTGTTTGTGCATTTAATTTTTTAATGAAATTTTGTTCAAATGCAAAAAATGAAAAATGAAAAAGAAATATTTTGTCACATATTCTCTATTTTTTAGGGCGGGGGGAATTGTTAGATAACAAAAAAACTCACGATTTTGGTTTTGTAATAACTTTTGTTTGCATTTTTAAAAATGTTGAAATTGGTTCTTAAAACTTGTCACTATTTAATGCAATATTTTTCTTGAGATGATGACGATTGACATGATGTAAGAAAAATGAAAAAAAAAAAAATTGCATGATGGTGAATAATAGTTATTTATTTATTTATTAATATGCATTTTTGTTTATAAAATAATAACTTTTAAGAGTTTTGGCATGCATTTAAAGAATATTTTCAGCATGATTGAGGACATTAATCAAATTTCATCCATTGTGATACCTTATGTCCATGCATAAAAAAATAAATTGCATTTGTGTTCATGTGTTTTGCTTGTTTGTTGTGCTTTCATTCATGTGTATAAACTTGAAAATGCAATGGATTGCATCAGGATGTTTAGAGGATTTGTGCTATTGAAGACGGATGAAAGCTCTATGCTCAAATTTTGTATGAAATATGTTTTTGAAGTAATTGTGTCAAATTTTGACATTTACACAATGATATCCACCAAACATTTGTACTCAATATATTTCATTTTCCATCACTATTTGAAGCCATATTGAATCATATACAATTGTGACAACAAAAAAATAGAAAAAAAAGACATGCTAATGACTAGGACCTATGACCCTTAAATTTTCAAAACTTTTGACACTCATGTAACTTGAATTTTTTTGGAATTTGAACACGCGAGGTAGTCAATTTCTCAAAAAATTGAGTATTTGGTAAATAGTTTAACAATCATCAAATCCATTTAAGATACTACAATATTTTGGGCTTTTCATCCTCTCCACTCCTTCGGCATAAATAAAAAACACAAGTATGTCATGTTTTTTCAAGTAGAGGCCAAAAAACTGATTGCTTACCATAGGTATAAGTTTACTCAAAGCACTTGGAGAAATTTTCTAGCATAAACAAAGGGAACCTTATATCCATGGATATTTATTTGGCTTAGAAAAGAGGATGAAGTTTTATGCCTACTCCTTGAATAGGTGTAAATTACATACCCTCGCGTCTTTGAGGAGTGAGCATAATATCCCTACCCTTCATGTGTTGCATGATCTATGCATGTTTAAGTTCATTATAACCTTCAGCTATCACCTTCACCTTTACAATTGGTAAAGCACATGAAGGCGAGCGATTCCCAAAATGAAGGGGGTGGACTTCAATACGGTCTCATCCTAGGCCCATTACTTTGAGTGTGGGGGCTTTACCATGCTCATAAGTCTCCAAGGACTGGAAAAAATATATATGGGGGAAAGGGGAGCACAATAATAAGGGCTAGGATGGGGGACCCATCTATTTATCTATCTATTAAGGAAGGTAGTTTGCTAGTTTTGTTTGTTTGTCACCTTGAGATCTCCCAAACCATAGTGTCTCTCCCTCTACACTCTTGGTGCCATTCAAAATCCCTCAATGAGTAGGGGATATAGTGACATGATTTCCTAGGGAGAAGATTTCAATTGAATATTGAACAATTTTGAAATTGAAAATTTCAAATGAAAGATTTTAGGGAAGTTGAAGCATATTCTTCATATTATTGGAAAGTCCTCAATGAGTAGTAGGATTTAATATGAAGGCAATTACCTAAAATTTTAGACTTCGTTTTGTGAGAGATATTTGAATTTTGAGTAATTTGTATAATTGAAAAAAATTCAAATAAACTACAAAAACTGAATATAGTCTTTCAAAATCCTCATATAAAACTAGACCTATTATTGTTATTATTACCTAGGGGTCAAGCCAAAATCCCTGAAGCTACTATACTCTATAATGAATCTAAACACTATATTCTTGCCTTGGTAGGCCAATAAGGCCAACAAAGGATAGCTGTAGTACCTCAGTACCTTGTGCAACAATCCAAGATGAAATCAAAAAGTTCCCAAAGCACCTCCCATGATACATCCTCAATGCCAATGCCCATTTAGTTTTCAAACTAAATGAGCTATAAAGAAGGTCACTTATTTGACCTCACCAATGTTTAAACTAAATGGCTTTTCAAATAACTAGGTCACTCATTTGTCTGATGAGCACTAAGTTTTTGGTTGAAAAGTTGGACTAATGAGTAATAATAATGAATCACCTTGTTGCAATAAGAACATGACAATATCCCTATTGCCTTATCATCTAGCCTACATGAAAAGGAACTGGTGATGAGTTGTGGTGGAGTTCCCCCTGAGTTTTAAAAACTGGGGGGGGGGGGGCACATGTGGTGTTCTTATGAGTTCTAAGGGGGGGTATTTGTTTGGGGTACGTAGTGGGAACCCAGTGGGAACTTAAAGGGAACATAGTGAGAACACTTTGGGAACCAGGGAAAAATGAAAAAAAATCCTTCCCCCATCCAAACTTCAAAAAGGAAAAATGCAAGGCACCTTGAGTGCATGCTTCGGCCTTCCCATAGGCTGCATGAAATTTCTCTTCCCAAAGAGTTTGTCACCATTTTTGGCCTGGGCTAATACCCCTTGCAAAGAACTCCCTACCCATTAGAAAATGGGGGTACTTATTGAGTTTCAATATTAATTAGTTGGGGGTGCCTCACAAGTCCAACTTTTTTGTTTTTTTCGCAATGAGCCAATTTGATTGGCCCATTGCAAAAAAAAAAAAGTTGAAACTATGGAGGCTCCCTAAAAATAGTAGATTCTATGGAGTGCCTCTTCCCTTGACCCACCTATATAGGTGAGAAGGGGAGGACTTTGGGCAAAACATATAGGATTAAAGCAAGGTGCTATTTGGGAACACATTGGGAACCTGATGGGAACACATTGGGAACTTGAAGGGAACATAATGGGAACAAAGGAAAAAAAAAGAAAAAACTGGACCCCTCAGGACTCATGATGAGTGCATGCTGAGCCTTCTTCTCATTGACTGCATGAAGCTTTTCATTTCCACAAAACTGTTTGTCACCATTTTTGACCTGGGCTAATGGCAGGGACATATAGTTATGGGTTGGATAAAATGATTTAATAATGCTCTGGGTGCGTGGCTGGGTAGGGTGGGTGGATTGGATGGGTGATGACAAAACTTGGGCAGGCAAACAGCACAATGTGGCTACCTTTGATTGCCTTATGAGTCCTAGCCAGTGCTTCACAAATATGATGGCCACTTCAATCACGAGCAGGCACGTATTTCATTTCATAAGTTACTAGTCATGCAATGACAATTGTCAATCTTGTAATAGTATTGTTGTAGTTTATTTATGCAAGGAGCAAATCCAGTTGCACTTCATGTGGACTGGCCCATAGCAAGTGGGCAGCAAGTCATGTGTACCATGATATGGTGGTGTCATGGGCTTTGCTAGTGTCAACCACTTGTCAATTTTCCGATCAATGAACCATGAATTTTGCCCTTGCATGTGTAGCATGGAGACGATGCATGGCTTCAGTTCACTTCAGTTCAAGCATGAATGCTTGTTTTTGTCAATGCAATAAAATTGTCCATGAAGAAGTCCCGTGGTTAGGGGGGTGAGTTTTTCAGCCAGTTTGATCCTGATAGGGCACGAAATCAGTAGCAGAGAGTGGAACTGGATTTTGCACTTACTTTGTTGGTGCAAAAACTAGTTCCATGTCCCCTATCTTTCGTAAGGAGCCTATGTGAGGTGGAGCTGAGGAGAGGGGCCTGATGATTCTGGTAAAGCCTGCCAAAGGGTTTAATTAATTGAGTGTAAAGACCTCGGATGTTTTTCTTGTTTTTGGGGTACATAGAAACAAAAACAAGGGGTGTGCCAGTTACACTGTGGCCTTGCCATTTACATGAAAAAAGTTATCTTCTTAAGGCAAAAGAAGAATATATGGAGATTCAAATATTTCACCATGCAAAAATATATAATCTTAAAAAAAATCTCTAAAAGAAACCAAAATCTTTCAAGATATTATAACTCTATAAACTAATCTCTCAAGAACTGGTGGGTAAGATATGGATGGGTACATGGATCCTTGACCAGTTAGTTGTTCTGACACCATTTCTTTCCTCACTACATCTGGGTATATGGATCCTCGACCAGTTAGTTGTTCTTATCCTTAATCATGGGTTCTCACAGAATCGTCGAACTGGTCAAAGAACCCACACTACTAACCCAACAACCCAACCTTCGATCTAGTTCTTTCCCAAGAAACCCAACCACCCACCTGGAACCAGTTCTTTGATTATTTTCAATAACCTGAAATCCGAGGTTGTTATATTCTCCAAATTTTCTGAAACTTGGAAACTCGAGGTTATTAGCAAAAAATTTGGGCTCCCCATTGCAATTGCTCTTGCACACCACACCAGCCTTGATCAACTATTTTTTATTTTCTTCTTATGTTTTCATATGATTTTCAATAATCTGTCATGAATATATTCATGTCAATGTTTGAATTTATTTTGAATTAATATAAATTTCATGCACATGATAAGACACTCGTTAATGTGCTTTTTCATATCCATGTTGGAGGGTCGGGAAAAGGAGTCAAGTAATTATATATATATATATATGTATAGATGTATGAGGAAAACAAGCAAGGTTGAAGTTGCCATATTTAGACAATCTGTTCCAACCATGTTACCAACCAAAATTTAGGAGAAATTCTAAATTCTTTTTTACTTTCTTCTATGACGAAAAGAATTTTAAAGTCACCATATTTAGACAATAGGTAGATTCCAATATGTCACCAAACCATAATATAGGACAAATCTTAAATTTTTTATTACTTGCCTTTCTGACCTATAGCCACATTTTTGGCAAGTCCTCTAGTGGATGATGACCAACACCCCTTTTACCTGACAAGGGGGTGTGTTGCATTGTGACCTTGCCATTTACATACATCAAAAAAGTATCTTTCTTCAGGCAAAAGAAGAAGAATTATGGAAACTCAAATATTTCACCATACAAAAATATAAGCTTCAAAAAAACCTCCAAAACAAAACCAAAATCCTTCAAGATATTATAACTCTTGTAACTAATCTCAAGTTTTAACACAAGCCAAAATATATCATCTTTCAAAAATCCTCATATAAAAATAAATAGACCTATTATTTTTACCTAGGGGGCTAAAATCCCTTAAGCTACTATACTCTAGAATGAATCTAAACACAATATCCTTGCCTTGGTAGGCAAGGCCAACAAACTTGAAGAAAAAAACAATGTCCCCACACTGCAAAACTGCCCCACCCCCAAAAATAACATCTTGGTTCTGGGTTTTTTCTTTTTCTTTTTTCTTTCTTCTCTCAATTTTGTGATATCAAAAAAATTGGAATTTTTTCCCCAGAGATTAGCAAAATTAGTCAAATTTACTCTAAGAAAAATATACATAATTGAAAAAAAGACAAAATCCCCCCCCCCCCCCCCCCCACAAAAAAAACAAAAGCTTGGGTTCACATGACTTACGAAATAATATTTTTTGTTTGAAACAAACTATTTTCTTTTTGCCACCATTCACCGGCTACTCATTAGGTAACTGCAATAAAAGATTGGATGAAGAATTGGAGAATAAGTCTGTCCAGTGGATGAAACCAGTCCAAAACTTGAAAAGGTGTGTGGTGGTCATCATTTTCTCATCTAAGACTTAACTGAAAAAAACCACCATAAGTACCCTACCCATTTAATCATCCAAGTTTTATTATGATTATTGTTGCCCCCTGACGAACTACCACGAATCCCTTCATCCCCGCCCAACATCTTTGGCTCCATTTTTCATCCATGTAGGTACCCTTTCCACCGGCCGCAACCGGTCCCAGTCTGACACCGTTACATTTTGACACGCAACCTGCCACGTTCGATATAAGTGCTCGCCGATGGTTTGGGTTTCGCCATCTCATCATTCCATCAACCACAAGCCGGCATCTACACTTGTCTGGATAAACTCATATGGCGAAACCTGGCGAAACCAACCTGGCGGTCTACCTCTGGACAAGGTTGCGCCGTTGGATTCCACACAGCCGGAAGATCCAAAGGGTGACTGGCAGCTGTTCGGTTATCTGCCAATGGGAAGCCTCACACGTGTAAGCATATTTGACGCGACAAGTGGATGTTCTCTAGGGGCGTATACTACTGTATATATACGCATGTACGTATTTTGTATGGAAACGTATCACAGCTGAGACTCCAACCAGATTCAAAGTATACTAGAATTTTTTTGGGGGGGCAGGGCAGCCCATAAATGCTTTCATGTTGTTCACATAGGCTACCCTCCTCTAGACCTGCCCTTCCCCTACATGTCTTGCATCTGGCCTGACATTCTTGCTGCGGGCAGGGTTTTATTTGAATTTTGTTGTTATAAAAAATCTTGCAAAAATTTCCAAAAAACTAGTTGGATCTTGCTACAATTTAATGACACTGGGCAGTACCTAAGTCCAGATATAGTTTATTATTATTATTTTTGAAAATGACCAAAAAAAATTTCAAAATCATTAAAAATTTCATATATTTTTCTTTTTTTTAAAAACATTCACATAGTTGTGAAAATTCACAACAATAAAACACGAAAAATCTCTCCTTAGAAAAGAGGATGGACCTTACACCTACTGATAGGCGTAAGATCCTTCTCACAATCAAAAGAGAGGAAGTGCAATAACCTTCACCTTCAGAGAAGTTGTGATCTACATATTTTGAAGTTCAAAATTACTTTCTTCTTCTTGTGCTGTTAAGGACAGGTAAAGCCCCATGGGTAAGGACATTTTTTCAAAATGCAAGTCCAAAGTGTTGTATTGTTCTTGAATTCAAAAGGAACCTTCTATTTTGATTTTTAGTTTTGATTTTGATTTTTGATGGAATTTTTGGTTTAGTTTTGAGATTGAGTTTTTGAATTTCTAAAACTTTCAGGCCCAATTATTTTCACAATTTTTTAAAAACTTGTTCAATTTAAGATCAAGTCCAATTCCATCTCCATTACACACAACTTAATCAATCTTTCAATATAAAGATTATGTAATATTAATTATGTACAACCAATCAAATGCAATAACTTGCCTAAAATGGGAGGACAAGCTTATAGGTTTTAATAATATTTCGTTGTACTCATCTACTTAGAAAAGTTGATACTATTTGAAAGAGGGCAACAACCCTAGTTTAGGTTTGAGCTCAATTTTTGAAAAGAGGCTTGCTCCTTGGTTAGGTTCCAATGATAGTTGTAATAAAACTTGAAACCTCCAGTCAGGGCACCCTATAACCTAGACCTAAACCTACCTCAATCCTAGAACTTGCCAACACTAGCCTAGACTTGGGTACTGGCCCTTATTTTGGGAATACCCCCATCATGGGGCTCTATCCTACACATAAAAACCTAACAAATTTTTGTCATTGTATTGGGAGGCCACATTAGATTGCATAAGATTTCTTCCATGCCAACAACAAGCGTTATGTTCTCTTCTTGCATGGGCTTTTCATTTTTTGTAAAGCGCTTTCGATTTTCATCAAGCCTTGCCTCCCAAACAATGAATATATAGTGTGGTTCCCTCCCTTTGTGGATATTTCAGGACAAAAAATTTGGGAGGCTTTTACATGGAATGAAGCCATCAGACAAGAGCATTATTGGAACTTGGCCTATGCTCTCGCTTCAGCTCACACAAGCCCTTATTTTGGTAATGCCCTTGTCCTTAACCTTTACCCTAGGTGTCAAGGTGACAAATGTGAACAAAGATATTATTTGTATGATTAGAAGCTCCGAGTGAGAACCTACTTGTTCAATTACACAACTTTTTTCATTTGATGTTTTGTGAATGTCTAAGATGAATTTTTTTTATCATCAACCACATCCAATTCTTTGTCAAAGAATTTCAATTATGTTGCAAAGGATGCAAATATCTTTCATCTTAAGTCAGGTAGCAGTGATAGGCCTAGCTACTTCCTAATTTTCACCTTTTCAGGACACAACCCCATCGTCATGCTTCACCTATTACAAACGGTTGGTTGTCGAGATGGAGAGTTTTTAATATCTAGTTTGTGTTAACTTGAAGTCTTTCAAATTCTCCCTTGTTTTTAATATCTTTGTACATTTTCCAAATTTGCAATGTGTTTTATAAACAAGGGGTGCGTCAGTTACACTGCGGCCTTGCCATTTACATTAAAAAGTATCTTAAGGCAAAAGAGGGATTATGGAAACTCAAATATTTCACCATGCAAAAATGTAATCTTTAAATAACCCTCTAAAAAGAAACCAAAATCCTTCAAGATATTTGTAACTCTACAACTAATCTCAAGTTTCAACACAAGCCAAAAATATCATCTTTCAAAAATCCACATATAAAAATAGACTTATTACCTAGGGACCAAAATTCATTAAGCTACTATACTCTATAATGAATTTACAACACAATATCCTTGCCTTGGTAGCCAAGGCCAATAAAGTTTTGTGGGGTTTTGAAATTACAATCTCCCTACAGAGAAATCCCCGGAGGACAAAGAGGAAGAGGCCCCATCTCATCCTTTCCCAACATCACACCATTTCCCAATAGAGACAAGCTTTGGATGTGCTACCATTTGTTGGGGTCAATGCTAACTTTAATTCGCAATTTCTGGAAAGTTTTGATAAGAGAAGAACATGAGAATGTAAGCTTACGAGCTCGCATTTTATTATAGGTACCCACTACCCTCCCTCTTAGGAAGGGGTATTTATTAGTTCAGGCCAAAAATGGTGACAAACAGTTTCAGGAATAGAATTTGCATGCAAAGATTACTAGTGAGTGTCAAATTTATGTTTATTTCAAGAGAGATTAATGTTAATGACATAAGTGAAAATCAACATTGATTGTTAATGTGTACATATTATTGACCTATAATAACTTTTGCTCATGAGATTAGTGCTTATAAAAAAGGAATTGCTTTTAGGACATTGTTTTTGTTAATTAGCATTGATCTCTTTACGGTCTCCTTAAATTAAAATTTTTGTTACTTTTTTTTTCGTTTTTTTCTTTTTTTGAAATAAGCCATAAGATAAGTGATTGATGTGTACAAAGGGCATCCAAGTTAAATGGAAAATAATTTTCTCTCATTGGTATTTTTCAATAGACCATTC
The DNA here is from genome assembly GCA_963920785.1 of Sphagnum contortum. Taxonomy (NCBI): domain Eukaryota; kingdom Viridiplantae; phylum Streptophyta; class Sphagnopsida; order Sphagnales; family Sphagnaceae; genus Sphagnum; species Sphagnum contortum. The sequence goes on from OY987278.1 coordinate 9,183,320, forward strand.
ATTGCAATAATAAGCAATGATTTCAAAAACATAAGAAAAGGTTTGACACCCTTTAGTGAGATGACTGAACATGAACTCAAGAGGGCCCATCTTTTTGGGGGACGGGGGAGAGCTTTCACCATGTTCCTCATGTTCTCAATGTGTTTTCCTTACGTTATTCCAAATAGCACCACACTTTTATCCCATATGGTTTGCCCAAAGTTCTCCCCTTTCTCACCATCTATAGGTGAGTCAAAGGGGAAGCACTCTATCGTCAAGTAGAAACTTTTAATTGTGGAAGCTTTCAAAGTTATATATATATATATATTGATGGGCCAATTTTTATTTCTTTTTGGGAGACACCCCAATCTAATTAATACAAGCAACAATAGTTACCATAGTTTAATGAAATGCAAGTAGCCTCAATATTTATGAAAAATGAAGTCATGATTTGGGCACCTAAGTTGTTATGTGGGGACTCATTTAGTGTCATGCATTGGTTCCATTATGACAATGAAAAAGAAATTCTAGAATGTTAGACACTCCCAAACATGGAAACGTATATATATTCCCATTCACAAGGCTAATTGATTCAAATAATCTAAATGAAAGAATATTGGTGATATTGGGAAAGTGATAGGTCACCCTAAACCCTAAACCCTAAACCCACCTTTTCTAGCTTTCGTAACCCCAAACCCTAATAGGTATGACCCATATGTTGAATAGGAAGTGGTGCTATTGGGAACATGATTTGGAACACAACCTTTTTTAAGCTTTCCTCACCCAATCTTTTCCACCAAACTACTAATAATCAATCTCCATCCCAATCCACAACTTTTTGATATGCCCAACCTCAAGTTGTTTCACTAAATTGCTGAACTCTTTTAGTATGTATGATAGGTTTCATTAAATTTTTTATTACAAATGTTTATTTTTAAAATTCAGGAGTGAAATGCCTCTCTAACCTGGAACATTCCTTTGTACACACATAAATGTATAGAACTGACCCCCAAAAAAAGAACTGACACTATAGTGCCAAAAAAGTTCATTGAGCTTAAGCTTTTGGTGGAAATTCACCCCCACAATGAATATTTGGCACTATTTAGAAATACTTTTGCTTTGTTTCATTTAACAAATTCTAAATCACATTTCCAACCGCTTTGGAAACACTTTAAAAACTTGGAAGTTGGTTTTGAAAATTTGGACCATGATTCAATGTTGGTCTTCAACATCAAGCTATTCATGCAAATCGAACTACCATAGTACCTTGAGGCAACTTTCACACATGTTTGTTGAATAATGAATTAATTTTGAAAAAAAAATTCATTTCGACAAATAGAATATTTTTATTCATAATTTCCATCAACAAAAATAATAATTCAAAGCTTTTTTTTTTTTTTTTGGGGGGTGAAAACTTGAACATTTCTGGAAATGATAGGGTTTGGTGTCAAAGCTTCCAAGGTAGTAGGGTAGATGGTGGTGACCAAAACTATTGCACTCATACCCATTTGGACAAAAAAGATAATGCATATGCACAAAGAAGCGTGACTGGCAATCTTCATCACCACAAGATTGATGCATGTTTGATGAATCTTAATCTTTGGGTATAAACGGTCCCACTAATCATGTAAGTACTTAGCAGATTGGGTTGGCCCCAGGGATGATATGCTCTCGGATAAGCGTCTCAAATGCCAAGACAAAAGGACTATATGAGGGACCCTGTCTCCACCGCCCTACCCAACATGATAATCTTAAGCTCACTTATTTGCTTGTGGGGATCTGATTATCATGAGAGTCACAAGTCCTATGGCCTCCCATCAAGTACCCAGGCTTGACTTAGTGTGTTTTTCACAACTTGGCAAAAAAAATAATGGAGAAAATGAAGAAAAACACTAAAAAAAAGTTATGATTTTAAGGGGAAATTTTCGCCATTTTTTGAAGTAGCAAAAATAAATTAGTCACATATAGGCCTAGGGATTTTCTAGGTCATCATTTGTGGCAACACTTTTGTGAAAATGTTAGAGCCCCTCCTAGGATAGTCACCATTTAATTCTGATTAATGTTGGGGGTCCTTGCCAGTGGACTTATTTGAGGAATTTAATTTTTTTTTAAAAAAAAGAGCCTTCATAGGAACATGTAAAAAAAAAAGTGGCAATCATCTGTAGGAAGATTTAGCCCAATCTAGTTATAAATCAGAAACAAAATACAAATCTTTAATCCTCCTTCTATATTTTTGGCTACACAATGAACCCAAATATATGAATCTAGTGATTTTCAATTTTTAATTTATTTCTCACTTTTGGTGACTGAAAACCTCCAAAATCACATCTTTTTTGAAATTTTGAATTTCACTTTTTGGGTGAAATTTGGCTAGTAAAGAAAGCGTTGATGAGACTGGAAAGAAAAAATGCACGGGAAACACCTTCACTCATCACAATGGGAAGATTTATTTGTAATTGGGAATGTTGTTATGCCAAATGACACCTTGTTTTTAAAAAACTAGTAATTATTAACTTACACATTGCATACATGGGTGCATATATTGGGTTTGAAGGGTGTCAAGTTTCAACCGATAAGTGCTAATATTATAGTACTTGATTTGATTCCACACTTGGGTGCCATATATATATATATATTTCAAATTCAACTCCAACAATAAAAATGATATTTTATTAAAATTTCAAATTTGATATGACTCCAAAATAAATAATTCAGCTATGATGACTAATTGTTGCACTTAATGTCCATGAAAAGATCTTGTTAATATTGCATGATTTCCTCTCGTCATTAGAGTTCTCGGTTGGAAACAACATGGACTTCACTTTGTCCAATAGCTTAAGGGAGTCATAGTAGACATTTCATCTATTGCTAAGCATAGGTGAATAAGTCACTAATACATAAATCACTTACCTATTAATATGGAATGTCCAAGTACCTTGGTCACTTTGACACATGTTTGTTGAATAATTAATTAATTTAAGGATTCCATTTTGACAAATAATTATATTTATTTCATCAGATTCTTTATTTTCTTTCAGTAAAAATTATTTCTGAATTTTTTGGTGTGAAAAAATTTCAACATTTTTGAAAATAATAATATTAATGTTGAAATCGCCCATGTACTACAATAGTTGAAACAAAGAAGACGACAAACCCTAAAATACAACCTATGCACCGGTTTCAAGTTCCCTAAAATTTTGGCATTGACAAGTTTCCTTTGTGTGTTTGTGTGTTTTATGTGGTTTCATCTTTGTTTCCAAAAATCGCAAATTAGTATAAGTTTGCCACCACCAAATTTCTTTTTGCTTTTGTTTTGTTCTGTTTTGTTTTGTGTGTTTTGTTTCCAAACAGCACAAATTAGTGAAAATTTGCCACTAAAAAATAACTCACTAGTGCAGAGTTTGATTGCAAATTAGTGAGGAAGTCTTTGAGCAAGATGCTGGGAACTAGGTTAGCCATAGTACTACAGCTTGTAGTTGCTAAGTTGTAGGCTCAAATAGGAGCGCATGCAGAACATGATTTTATGCTGTAAAATACAAAACATGAACAGAATGAGAACCGTGCAGTGCAACTTGGTTGTAAGGAGGGCCCTGCTCGTAAAGACCTGGCAGAATTTTAATTGACAGCAATTCATTTGAAAAGAAGAAGAGGGCGCCTTCCATGTAAGATGCCATCCTCTGTTGAGGCAGAAACTTTACTAAGGGTAAGGCACCCTCAACGTATCCCATCTGTTATTCTTCAATCTTATCAATTTCTGACCCCACAGATTTCAAACATGTCCCCACTCATGATCCCGTGGCTGTTCAGGTGAGCCCATATGCCCAACTCGCTTCTGTGAATGGTTTGCATGATCAGCAATCATGGTCCCAAGGACCCAAAGGCTACTCTTTTCTTGAAACTCCCTGGACACTGCTGACTTTAAATGAAATGAACCTCCAGTAAACTCTGCACATTGTTTGCTTTCCCCTTTTGCATACAACTGAGCACCATTAGTTTCCAAAAGAGATTTGTGTGTGTGCCTTAGTCTGAAGATCATTGCATGTACAGAGTTGTATTTCCTGTTCTGAAGTCACTTTACAGGTGTAAATGCCATGCAAAGGGCATAGTTTCTGCTGTGAACTTTTTAATGTCCTAGCTGCATATAATGGTTTAACAATTTTCCATTCCCCTCAATAGCTACAGAAGAGGTTGCCAAATGAAATTCAAGATTTAGTTTACCCACTACTTTAAGGATGCTCGATGAATGGATGTATTCGCACAACAAAGGGAATAAATAAGGCACATGAGATCAATACCTAACCATCTAAGCAAAAATCTCCCGAAGTGCGCGTGCCATAACTCTGGATGTTAGTCGATTCACAATCTCAGGAAGCAGTTGTGTTGCTACTGTGGGTAGCACCGGAAGCAACTCCCTCATAACCTCCATGACCTCCAATGGCCCTCCCTGTTCACAACTCTCATGACGTTCAACATCCTCCTCATCTAAAATCCTTACAACAATTGTGCAGCTCCTCCTATGCAAGGAACAGGACTTCTAGATGCAGAGGAAGATAATGGGCAGATTACCTGTGAGAGAGATCGTGATGAACGGGTGCCGGCAGACAGGAAACCCACAATACGTCGTACATTGTTAAGGACAATCTCGTCTTCTTGTGTCACAACTGGAATCAAGATTGTGGGTTTCAAGCCACCTGGCAAGATCATTGAACTGAGGACTGGATTAAGCCTATTGAGACCGGAAATAACTACCAACTGCGCTAGCTGCTCTCTTGTTATTGCATCAATTCCTTTCACCACCTGAAAATAAGATTACCCAACACATTAGCAATCTAAATCTGTGTGCAGAATTTTGTTCAGTAGCAAGGCTGGGCTTCAGGATCTGATTTCAAGTCTTGCCACAATATCTTCCAGACCTTCCAAGCACAGCATTTGCTTTCCTAACTGCCAAATGACTGACCAAAAAACACAAACACCAATTTCAAGATACACACACACACATCTATAATGCAAACCTCATCCAAGATAAATTCTCGAAAGAACTGGCCCTGATCAGAAACTATAAACGCCAGAGCAGTGCGCATCTGCACACCCTGCTCCAATTGCTGACTTGAAACCCGAGGAGCTGGAAGCTGTGCCGGTGTCCTCACAGACACCAGGCCCAATGATGCCATGCTGCCCTGCATTTTATCACCACTGCCACTCCTGGCTGATGTGGTAAAAGTCTCAAATGCTTCCATCACATCAATAAAACGATCTGCATCAAATACTCCAGTTCGTCCATAGATGGTATACCGCAGTGCTTCCCTTAGCCTTGGTGAACTATCTGTTAGTAGTCTCTGCCAAGAAAGAAACCCATGTGAGTTCATTACAGCAATACTTGAATGCATCTTGGAGTCCAGTTCTAGTTCCATGCACAAATCACTCCAACTCTTTATTCAAAGTCCAGCAGATGGCCAACTAGGGTCTGCCCATATTCATACCTGAGCAATGTATGGATATGCCTCATCGACAATTGCAAAATCAGGGTTGCCCACTAAAGCAATGCCCTCCAAAACTCCAATTGCCCTAATGATAAGTGCAAAATAGGGTGGAATTCGGAAAGGATAGTCAAATGTTATCTGTGCTAGATCAGCTGCAAGTTCCTGGAAATTAATGTTCTTAGCTCCACCTCCTTCAAGTGCTTGGTCAAACACTTTCGCAAGCACTGGCATGATAGGCTTTAAGTTCACTCCATCAGGTATAAAGTCCAAAAGCACAAAATCTTTCACAATCGCCTCATAATCACGGTGGATCAGGTGTGATATTGCTTCAATCATGCCATACTTTTGATTGTTAGTGATCTGTGTCATGAGACCTGTCATGAGACATTCCACAAAAAGTAAAAAGAGGGTCATGGCAAGTACAAGGGAGCATGGGTCTAAAATCAAACCTAATACCCATTCTCTCACTTCATGTAGGTTGATGACTCTGCTGAATTCCACTCAAAGGCAGACAGGCAGGCATGCAGTGCAACCTCAACACACATACCAAAATCAAGAATAGCCAACTTCCCCTCAGGCGTCCGTATGAGGTTTCCAGGATGTGGATCTGCATGAAAGAGCCCTGTATCCAATAGCTTTACATGAGAACACCCACAAACAAAAAAGGGTCAGTACACTCCAATTGGCTATCATATATGTTCTTGGTCATTCTGATCCATGTCTAGGAAGGGACCAACTGGTTTTCTAATGTGATACCAACTGAAAAAAACAAACAAAAAAACCATTCCATTGAAACAGACATGTGAGCATTGTAGAAGAGGAGAAAATGGTCACACCTGTTTAAGATAGCAAATCACTCCAACATTTACAAGGTCACCAACATCACTTGCAGTGCTTTGTGACAATTTCTCCCCCTCTATCCAACCAGTTGTGAGCACACGGCGTGATGTGTATTTTGTATAAGTCTTTGGAACCACTACCTATCAACAATCATTGCACACCTCCTATCAGGTTAGTCAGTCACTATTCATAAAAGGCAAGAGACAAAACCTGAAATGGATTCACCCCTATGACACATAAAATCCCAAAACAAAAAACCTTTGATTGCATACAATGGAGTAGGGCACTAGTTTCAGGAGAAAGGGCTAGGCTAAACTTCACTGCTAGTGAAGAAGGTTGTCATGTGAGCAACTGACCTGAGGTAGGTCGACACGCATCATTTCAGCAAATCGTGTACCATTTTCACCTTCATTGATGTAATCCAATTCTTCAAAGAATCGTGCTGCCCACTCATCAATAAGCCCCACAACATCCGTAGCAATCTGTTGTCCTCTGACAACCAACAACCCTATTGTGTCAACAGTTTCCTGAATGCTTTCTAAATTCTGACTTTGAACTCTGCTTGTTTCCTGAATTACTATATAGCATGGAGGCAAACACTTGCCTGAGGAAACTTGCGAAGTGCAAGGCCTAGGTGGCGGATAATGAAAAGATCAATCGTGACAGTTTCCAGGACGTAGGGTCGTTGCACTTTTACTGCAACCAACTCCCCAGTCTCATGCAACCTTCCTTTGTAGACCTGTCCCAAGGATGCTGTCCCACCATTCACCTTTGCTTTCAATCTCTTGTGAGATTGTGCCAAAATTGGTTGCTGTCAGAAGGCTACAAAACTCACTAACAATGTTGATAAGCAAGCATCTAATGTACATGAGTAAATCCCTGCCTGCAATTTACCTGCAGCAATTGGGGAGGGAGAAAGCTCTGAGTAAATGTCTTGCCAGGGTCCTAGCTCCTCCTCTATAAGTGCCATAGCTATATCATCAGGAAATGAAGGAACCTGCAAGAATCATAGCAGATACAACTACATTGTGAGAATGCACATGCTGTGTCCTAGCTCCCAATACCCTCCAGTCCTCTGGATCAAGTTAACGAGCCTATATTGTGGACAAAAAGACATCTTGAGATCATTGACCCATCCCAGAAAGCATGATTAAACAAATCCAGTACCCAAAATACTCCCAAACAAAACTGGAGAAGTTACCTTATCACAGAGTTTTTGTAATTCAGTCATGGCTGATGGTGAGAGAATGTCAGGCCGAATGCTTAGAGCTTGCCCAAGTTTGATATAGGCTGGACCCAATGATGTCACAATTTCACGCAGCTCAATTGCACGCTGCACCTCATTCTGTCAAGAACACAATCGTTAAAACAAACGCTTCATGTTGTACCCACAATGATGGGCACTTGTTTAATTATCTCCAAGTTTTTGCTGCTGAGTGACACAGAGAGAATGCGCACCTCCTTGAACTTTTTGTTGATGATGTCCCACCCTACATGAGAGAGAAAACCACCTGCTACACTGAACAATTGAGCCACCCGTGTCAACACTGATCCAGGCCGCTTGCCCCAGTATGCTGAAATGGTATCAGGGTCATAGGTTTGTGGGAGCATAGCCTCTCCTTCCACTCTCTCCACCTGTTCCACCCCACATCTTTCAACTTTTAGGTATTTTCACCTCCCTCACAACCACTCAACCTGCTTCAACTGAAGATGACAGAAGGACCCATGACAGGCAAAAGCACAAAGAAATGTCTCTTCAATTTCAGCACTCAGGTTTCCTTGCCAGAAAAGAAACTTCTTAGGGGCCCACAACATGGTTGTCCCCATGACCATCCTGAAACCTGGCTGAGGTCCCCTATGACTAGTTGACACCCATTTCAGCTGCAAGGACTCATATGGAAAACATTTAGCAGGTATACCCAGGTTGGTTTGAACCCAGAACCAATTTAAAGGTGGCAAGAGTCCAAACAAATACACTGTTTGCTAGAGGCCTGAATAGTAGGCTCTGGCAGGGCTAACCTCCACAAGACGGAGCTGGGTATCTGCAGCTGCAAAGAGCTCATCAGATAAGTTTTGACCACGGAGACCTCGCATGAGTGATGCCACCTGCTCATCCTCCTCCATCTGTGCTCTCATCCTCTTCATCTCGTCAGCCATTTCTCCAACTCTCTGTTTCCAGCACATGCCAATTGTGCAGGATGAGAGCTAGCCCTGGACAGAAGAAAATTGAACACATCATCATGCACATACTCCTTCCAATAAGAACCAACACATTGTTGGTGGAATGTCATTCTGCTGGACAAAGATTGTGTGCTGCCAACAGACAACAACACAAAGAAGTTGCACTAGCCAAACCTAGAGTTACTACCAGCATATCCCCCAGAGCCTAGTCCTCTGAAAGACACTGTTGCACACAGATAGACAGGTACTACCATGCTGCGCTTGCTGCCCAGCAAGTCTTGGTCCTTCCTCTCCACATTGCCAACCGTTCCAGTAGCAGGAGGACGTGTGGCCACTGCCATGACTTGAACTCTTCCTGCTGCTGCTGCTCGTCTTGACACGGCGTGGGGCCATTGACAGAGTGCATTGTGAGGTAATTGTCTTCGACTGTTAACTGCCATCTGGCTATCAAAAACAAAACCCACCTCTTGGACTATCATTTCAAGGTTTTTTCCAAAGCAACAGGTTCATTTACTCAGCTACTCCAGGAACCCCAAGAAAAACCCATTGCACACAAGACCTAATTTCTCCAGCTTCTCATATAAACCCTTTCAACCGACAGGCAAGAAAAAAAACTGGACCACTCACCACCCATATTCTTCTCAACACATCGGATGGTAATCCGGGCAGGAAATTGTGATTCTGTTCAAAAACTCTAGAAAATTCCACATACCCATCACACATAGACCCAATTCTGCCAAAACCCATTGCACCCAATACCCAAAATCCTGACCAAAACCCAATTCCCTAAATCCTAACCAAAACCCAACCCTCTCGTTTGCCGAACAAGCATTTTGATCATGTGCAAAAGTCCTTTCTAGTCGACTCCGCCCTAAAATACAAAATCTGAACACAAATGCGCAGTAATGTAAAAACTAGCTAGCTGAAAGAAGGAATTTAGAGACGGGTATTTGTTGCAGCGATTTTTTAATTTTTTAATTTTTAAAATTTTTTTGTTGTGGACTGTGCAAGACATGAAATCTTTCAACCAAAACGAGGAGGAGCAAATTTCACCTCCTCAAATCTCCAAAAAACACAAAAAATTAATTACATACCTGGCAATATAATTGCTAATGCTCCCTCCACAAACTGCCTCTCCTTGCGTCGTCGCTACTACTCCCGCCACCACTCCGATACCGTAAGAAGTCGCCATAGTAACCAACCAAGGGTCTTGCGACAAAATCCTCAATGTCGCTGCAAACTCCACAATGAGTTTTGCAGCAACAAATCTTTCTCTCTTCAATCTGTCTCGCTCTCCCACACTCGTCTCGGCTCTCTTAGGCTCTTGAAGTTCCAGTTTTTTTTTTTCCCCTTTCTGGGGGATCAATTTTGTGATATAGCCAAAGTGGTGATGATCCATAGGAAGATTTAGCCAAATTTGGCTATATGCTAAATATGATTTAAGAAAAATTATAACTATACCTCTATCTTGTGGCTAACCTATTTGAGCCATGCATATAATTCTGTCTATTTTCATTAAAAATTCGTCAAATTGTGGCTATTGAAAATCTCAAAAAGTACTTGATTTTAGCACTTATAGTGTTTCTAATAGTGATTTTTGGCTAGATATATAGCCAGAAAAATAAAAAGGCTAGGCTCTTCTTCTTCGACGTGGTGCTCAGGGGAACACCGGCGAAGCTAAGCGAATACTGGACGCTGGTGAGGCCACGTCGTCACCCAAGTTCCCCAAGGCGTTTTCTCGTTCCCTCAAATACCTACTGGACAGAGTTTTGTGCTGAGAGAGAAATTTTTTGCAACTAAACAAAAACTTTTGATTTTTTTGCTATAACAATAATAATAATAATAATAATAATAGTTTGAAGCTTTTTGTTTGTTGCTATTGTTGTTGTTGATGATTGTTGCAAAACATTATTTTTAGGGTTTGATGTTTAAAGGGCAAAATAACACAAACAGGTTGTTACTATTCAATACTTTTGCAATTGACAAGAAAGTTGCATTTGGAGAACAAATCACAACCTATTTTGCACTCCTTGGCTACATCCCTCTTGTTCTTGTTGTTGTTTTTTCTTTAATTGTTATTTGTAGGTCTAAGTGGTGGTATTCTTGTTATTGGTGATGATCTACAAAACCCTAATTTTGCTCTTTGTGGGTGGGAAGCATACTAATGAGGAGAGATCAGAAATTTGTAGTGAAGAGTTGAGAAGTGTGAAAAAGTGAGACGATATGGTTTGTGTTTTCTTTCCTTGAAGAGTTGGTCATGTGCAAATTGAGATGGGGGATTTTGCAAAAATTGGGTTGCTCTATGCAATAATTGGTACTAGAGGTAGTTGTAACAAGAAGAGGTTGATGAGGGGCATAAGATCTGATTCCTTTTGCATCTCCCTTTATCATGTTTTTTTTCCACATTTTGATCACACAATACAAGATGGTGATTATATAACATTTGCCATTAAGAAAATGTTGGTTTCTTTTCTCTTTAACCTTGTTTTGTGATAGAAGATTTTGAAACACTAAATTGAATGTAGTTATACTATGGATGAGGAGTTTTCCAAAAAAAATTGTTTTTAGGTGTTTTAAGCATTGTTTTTCCTTATTTGTCAACATGTTTTAGGATTGAGACCTTGTAACATTTATTTTTAGTCATATATCAATTCTTTAGTTCGAGAGTTAAATTGTAAGTATGAAAAAGTTTTCAATATTTGTGAAGATATAAGTGTATATCAATGTTGGTAGATTTTTGAATTTTAACAAGGTTAAGTTAGGTTATGAGGTCAAGTTTTAAGGTCTCAAGATTGAAGGTTTCAAATTTCCTTGGAACCGCCATTGGAACTTAACCGAAGAATCAGCCTATTTTAAAAATTGAATTGGAATTTAAATTGAGGGTGCTACCTTGTTTTAAAAAGGTTCAAGTTTTTAAAATAAGTTAAATTTTATTGAAAAAAGTATAAACTTGGCCTCACATTCTAAACAATTTATTGGATTTGATTAGTTATGCATAATTAATCTTACATAACCTTTATTTTGGAATGTGTGTATTAGTTGAACAAATTGACTACATGTTTTTTGGAGGGTTCAATTGGGTCTAATGGAAATGGAATTAGACCTTGTCTTAAATTAAACCGATTCTAATTTTTTTATGAAAATGACCAGAAAGGTTTTAAAAATCCAAAAAGCCATTTGAATACTAAATGGAAGGTTCCATCCAAAAAAAAAAAAAAAAACTAGGACTAAAGATTGCTTATGAAATTAAAAAACTAACAACATTGATGTACATGTAGTCCCTATTAGCATTTGGATGGGTTAAAACAATAGATTTGAATTTGGTTGTTCTTGGTTAAAACTTGACAAAGTAGTCATTGATGTTATTTTATGTTGATTAGTTTGAACCCCGTGCCTAATGCATAGGTGTGTTATTTCAACAATGTTCAGTTCATGTTTTAGTTTTTTCTTTAAACTTTTATCTTTTTTATTTTTTATTTTTATGTGTTTTCTGTTTTTATTATTATTTTGTATAATAAAAATAAAGAGTTTCTTTTTCACTTTTGTATTTTTTGTTTATTTGGATGTAAGTTTGAAGTTTGGAGAAAGAAGACACACCTCATTCTTTTTCAAGTAGGGTTTTTTTTCATTATTATAAGTTTTATTTTTTCTTATTTTCTACTCTTTATTTGGTTTCTTCTTTTTTGTAAATTTGTTTTCTTTTAAAATTATTTTACTGTATTTCCCTTTCCTTGTTTCATTTGTTTCCATTCCTTTTTTTATAGTTTTTGTGTTTTTACTTTTTTTTTTGTTTATGTTTGTTTCATATTTTAATTTTTTCTATTCTTATTTTGTCTATCTTCATTTTTTTCTATTTTTTATGTGTTTATTTATTTATTTTGTTTCTATTTTCTTTTTCAAAAAAATTCTAGTTTTTCTAATATGTTTTATAATAGAAATAATTTTTTAAAACTTTTTTATTTTTGTTTGATTAGATTGAAGGTTTGAAGTTTGGAAAAAGAAGACAAACCCCCCCTTCCTTTTTTTTCAAGTATGGTTTTTTTTCTCTTTCTTTTGCTCTCTGTTTTGTTTCTTATTTTTTGTCATCTATTTTTTAATTTTCTTTTAAGATTATTTTACTGTTTTTCCCTTTTTTGTTTCATGTTTAAGTGTTTAAAAAAAGTTAATTGTTCAAGTATTTTTTCTGCTTTTTTTTCTAGTTTTTTCCCTTTTTAAAATACATATTTGTTTTGTTTTTTTCTTTTTTGGTTAGAACTTTGTTTCATTTTATTTATTTATTAATAACTTGTCTTCTTCTTTTTTTTAATTTGAAATTTCTTGTGTTGTTTTAAAAAGATTTCTTCTCTTGTTTCTCAAAAAAAATTCAACAATTTTAGATTTTTAAAATTAGTTTTTAGCTTTTGGCAAATTGCAAGACTACAAGAGTTTTTCAACCTTCACATTGTAGAGGATTATTATATGATGCCATCCATGGATGGATTTTGGGACAAATGACAGGACGGATGGATGGATGGAAAAAGCTTCATGACGTCCTTTAATGTATAAGATTCCACTTCCATATTTGTGTTCATCAACTTTATTCAACATGGAATAGCTATGATGTTATCATTGTAATAACAATGTAAACAATGGAAACATGAATCCTAGGGAAGAGGTAATTAATAGTGGAAGTAATAACCTTTGCAATGATTCAACATTGCTTGGGGAAGCATTATAATTATGTCATATGTAAACACAAGCAAGGGAGGTTGAAAAACATGTTGAACATTTGTTCCCACTACAAGAATCTTTCACACTTCTTCTTTTAACATGCATTTTGGTCATTTACTTATATTAGATAGTGGATAAGTTCTTTCTTAATGGAAAACATGTGTCATAAGTTGTATGTGAAAAATTAAAAAATAATAATACAATTACAAAACACTTCTATCATTTCGTAACTTTGGATTGCATGTGTTAAATAATAGGTGGTGACAATACAAAAGTGGGTATGGTCATATTAGTAATCAAATCCCAAATGTTAAGATGTTTTGAAAATTGCATCCATCTACTTAACACAAAAGGCAAAATCATTAAATTGGTGTTGCAATTTGACCATAGTTGAACACAATCTTTCTACATTGTCAATTTTGTTTTTAAATTATTATAGATAGAATTCATATTTAAAATATTTCTTTTTCACATGGAGTTGTGCATACATAGTGCACATATGTAAGTTTTGTCATTTTCAATAATGGAACCATATTTTTGATAGTATTTTCCCCAAGGAGCCTTGTCAAAAGGTATTAATGATAATTCTTTAGGATGCAATAATGCTTTTCACCAACACCATTTTTCACATCAATTGCATCAACTAAATAAATAAAGTAGTTAGTAAAATTGAATACACTTTTGATTCATAGATTAACCATAAATTCATTATGAATTCACCATGACCCAAATTTTTTTAAAATTATCACTTTCCTCCTTATAAATAGTTTGTACGTTCCCAACATCAAAGTGGTCATTTTTCTCTAGGCTTGCAACTTGCATTCCAAAATTTTGAACACTTTGTGTTTTGAACTTTTGAAGCACCATAACTCTTTCAAAATATGTCTATTTGAAAAATTGGCATCACTTTCATGTAGCTTTCAACAAGATCTTTCCAATAAAATAAAGATGAATTTAGGTGAAATTTTGTTGAAGCACAATATTTTCATTTCTTGATTTCGTATTTTTCTTTCTTACATTTCATGTGCATAGTCATGGATTTATTTAGTGAGCATATGGGATAAAGTTTGGATATTTCCTATTGTTCAAGTTACTTCATCTAAAATACAAATTTACATCCTTGTGTCATCAATCCAAAGTCATCTTTCCTTGCTTATGTTGAATGGTTACTCCCTAATTTAGTTTTAATTGAACATATGCATTACTACGAGTTATATCTCTTTACTTTAAAAATTTCCTTTTGGCTATACCTTTGTAAGGACCTCTTGTGAGTTGTCTTTCATAAAGATATATTTTCTAACAATTTGGTTTCTCTCTTTTTCATAATAATTGATTTGATGGTATCAAAAAATAAAAGGTAATATTTTATGAATGAAAATTAATCAATGTTTGATTTCATAATCATAACATGGTATGGCATCCATTAATATAGTTCTTACATATAATAACATCTCAATTGAGAAGTTGAATGGTACAAATATCATTTATGGACAATGAAAGTTCTAGCAATATTTTTGAAAATTAATTTAATTGTCACAATTGATGGAATTGGTGTAGGTCTTAGTCCTATTAGTGTAATTTTACAAAAGGTTGGAAACTTTGAAAAGGAAGAACATTTGTAAATGTTTTGTTAAATTTTTGTGACAATCAATTAGTAATGGTCCAACATTTACGAGGAGCAAAAGAAACATGGGACTTCTTGAAGACAATGTATGAACATGTAGATAGATCAATCAGGCTTGTGGTCCAAAAGAAATTCATATCATTAGTCATCTAAGAAGGAAAATCTACTTCTTTTTTCTTGGAAAAGTTTCAAGACTCATTGAGTCAAACCAACAACAAACAAGGTAACAATAAGAGAATTTTTACAAGAAACAAACAATAATTAACCAACAATAATCAAATGGATGACACTGCAAAGAAGAAAAAGGGTAATTGTTTTTATTGTGGTTTGGCATGACATCACATCAATGATTATAAGTATTAAAAGATGACTGAACAATGAAATATAACCTTAGATCAAGTTAATACAATTCAATCATGCACCCATACAAATGTGGGAATGGAAAATGAAAAATCGGAATTGTTTTTAACATGTTTATTTGTTGTTCAAGATTTTTAAAATGGTTGTTTAATTCAGGATGTAATCATCACATGATTCCATATAGAGAATGGTTTCATGAATATATTCCTTTGACTGAATCTCATGCAACACATATGGGTGATGGGAGGACTCCACAAGTTGTTGGAATTGGTACTATCATCATACATATGTACTCTAATTAAAAGATAAATTTTGGAATGTATTTTATGTACCTAAAATCAGTAAGAGTCTTTTGTCAATTGGATGTACTTGAATAACTTAAAAGGAAGTTAGATTTTAGATCCATAAACACATCTTTATTGGTTATAGTGCTGAAATGAAAAGTTATAAATTTTATGAGTCACAAAATAAGAAATTAGCCATGATGTAATATTTAATGAAACTCCTTTGCTTCAAGTTTCAAAAACATTGGAAGGAGGAAAAATTCAAAAATTATTAGAGCCTTCACAAACAAAATCAATCCAAGTTCGTCAACAAAAAAAACAAATGGAGCTTAGGATTACTCACTTGACCCAACACAAGTCCAAGGCATATCAAAAGTAATGTGAATGCCAATACTTGTTAATCAACTTGTAACAATCATGCCCAACAACACAAAATCAAACAAAAAATATTTTGGTAACAAGTTTTGAAAATGAAATTACATTAAATTATAACCTTGATGACATTTATGAAGTGGAACTCAAATTGAATTAATTTCTACTACAAGACAATCCAATAGGACTCAAAAATCCTCCAACAAGATTAAAAGATTCCATTGCATATTCCTTTGCTTTCTAAATTCAAATAATGAAACAACTTCACTTGTTGAAACATTGTTTAGTCTTGAAGCAAATCAATTGTGTAAAACATTAGATGATGAGTTTGCATCCTTGATAAAAAATAAAACACAAGGAATTATAAAATGATTTTCTTCAAGCAAAATTGGAGAGTGGAAAAGCGTATGTCACACTTTGTAGCATTGAAAGAATGTTTGTTGACATTTTGACTAAATGGACTCCCCAAGGCAAAGTATGTGAAATATAGAAGTTCAATTGGTGTTTCTTCTATGGTGGGTAGAGATGAAGTCTATGTTTAAAAACTCCATGATAGAAATGCAAGCACAAGTAGTGGTTGATATTTTGCAAACTTAAGATATGATGAAGGGATGATTGATTCATTAATGATTTTTTCAATTAGGATGAACTCAGGGTTTAAGAGGAGTGTTGAAAGGTTACTCCATAATTCAATCTTAATTGAAGAGATGCATTACTAAAAGTCACATCTCTTTACCTAAGTCTTTGCATCATGGCTATAGCTTTGTAAGGACCCCTTAGAGGTTGTCTCTTTTTAAGATATGTTTTCCAACGATTTGGTTTCTTTCTCTCTCATAATTGAATGCATGATTCAGAAAGCTTTACTATAGTTCAAACTCTTTTTCAGTTGTGAAGACCTTGTAGGCATGAATGCATTTTTAAGGGCATGTCTAGAGCTCTATGGGTATAGCTCAATCCAGTTCATGCCAAGAACCATCAGACAAGGTTGCAAGTACCAGTGTTTGGAAGGTTCTCTTTTTCAAAGGAAGAACCAGTGGGTGAAGGTAGGGTTTATAGAACCCTAACCAGCAGTCCCCCAAATATGAAAAGAACCCATTTTGACCTGAACCTGTGGTTCTCACAACAATCAAAGAACCAGTTGAAAAACCTAATCTGAACTGCCGGTTCTTTGCCAATTGCTTGAAAATTGTCAAAGACCTGGAACCAGCAGTTTTTGAACAAGTGTTCCTTGAGGAAGAAGTTTTTGAGCAAGTGACCTGCCTTTTGACAATCACCTGAAACTGTGTCCTTCACTAGCTTGGTGCCATCAGGTCACTCAACTTGTTGGCTACATTTAGGATCTGGGGTAGCAGATTAGGTCATTTTCTTGACCACATTATATGACATAATCTTTCAGCGATAACCATAACACTTGTAGTACTGACCAAAATGTGTCTGTTGAAGATGAATTTTTTAAAAGAGCATTGAATCTGCCACGCCAGACATTAATGTCATGGAATGGTCTCGCCCTTGCCCAATATGTTGGGTGTGTTGCCTAGCTTGCCCTAGTGGGTTCACCTTGTGCCTTACCGAACGTAATGGGCAGGGGCTTGGCCATGCCGTAGTACATTCTGACCTGAATTCAGGACTGTCTCTGGTGTTATGTTGGCATGGCATCCAATTTCAATCATGTCTTCTTTAATGTAACTCTTGCATATGCTAAGTTGGCTTGCCGAGCCATTTCCCATGCAATCCTAAACTCCAAAAGCAAAACTCTAAGTTGCTTTTGTCGTTGTCATTCTTCCACAGCTCTGTTCTAAATTCTGTGCCTACATAGCAGAGCTTGAACCCACCCTGTAGAAGACCACCTTGAGCTGCAAACCCTAATTTGTTGTGACATAGCTCCTATTTGGCTGCTTCTTTTCTCATCATGTACTTGAGCTTTCTTTCCGATGATAATATCCAGGTTCAAGGACTTGTTCTTCAGAGTACCAACCAGCAGCTTTCCCTGCCAGGAAGCCACCTTCTTGTGTGGAAGGGGTAGTTTAGAGGCCTGCTGTGTTGGTGTGGGCCAAAACTCAAGGGGTTTAGGGTTTGTCTAG
Source organism: Sphagnum contortum (assembly GCA_963920785.1). Classification (NCBI taxonomy): domain Eukaryota; kingdom Viridiplantae; phylum Streptophyta; class Sphagnopsida; order Sphagnales; family Sphagnaceae; genus Sphagnum; species Sphagnum contortum. The sequence continues at coordinate 9,201,231 of OY987278.1, forward strand.
TGTTTTCACTTTATTTGTGGGATGTTACACATTTTGTTGATTCATCAAACTTGTATTGCGCAATTATTAGGTACCAGAAAATTTCTTCTCAAATTGTGACATGCTACAGCAGTGATTGTCTTGAGAAATTTGAAGTTGTTCTCAGAAGAATTATGCCTCCCACACACTTTTGGGAGGGAACTTTACTTCAGGAGGACTTCTCTTTGACAATCAATCCTCTAAATCTGAGAAGACCTAAACTCCAAAATTCCAAATTTACTCAATTGGGTGGGTTTGTTGTAACAAAGTGAAGAATTCTGAAGGATTAGAAAAGCTCAATTGGGTGGGTTTGTTTTTAACAAACTGAAGGATTGTGAAGGATTAGTAAAGCTCAATTGGAGTTTAGATCAGTTAATTAGGCTTGTTTCGCAAAGCTAAATTGTCAGATACAATTGGGGGCTTGAAGGCACATACACACTCCCATGTTTTTAGAGGTGCAAACTACAAACATCAATGTCACTGATTTGATTGAGGTGAGCAGTAATCAAACAATATGAATGATTGTTTTGTTTTGGCATTTCTCTTCATTGATTCATGTTATTTCACTCTACTACAAGTCCACGACACATGCATTATGGACTTGTTATGGTTTGAGAGAATTCTACACCCCAAACCCTCTCTAAATTGAGAAAGGGAATTCCCCAGTCAGCATAACATTTGGAGCCTATGACCACACTTCACATGGCCCAAAAAGAATTGTGCTTGGTATGTCAATTTTGAAATTTGACAAAAAGCTCGTTCTGAGCTTATAAGCACTTAAGGGTTGAGCATCCTTTACATATCAACCCAGCTATAAACTCAGCTACGATGCTGATGTGGGTGTTTGGGTGCTGTTCGAGGTATCCGAAATATGGAGTGTCTTAAGAGTTGGGATCAAGTGTGGGAACCTTTTTGACAACAAAGTCTCTCGCCTTGTGACAATTTGGAGATGCCCTAAATTTTTTGGAAAGGATACCAAACAAGCAAAGCTCCAATTGAAGAAGCTACCACTGGCAGATGACTTCTTCATCTTCTAATTCCACTTCTACACGGAAGCAAATATCACTTAGGAAGTATGAAATTTAAAAGACCAAATGCTTCTTAGAATTCTGTGTGGTGACTAAAATGGAGTCTCATATGTATGATTTTTTTGGTTTTGATTGACTAAAAAATGTTGTGTTTTGACAATCTTACAAAATTTTGAATTGTTTGGATTTTAGGTATTTCTTTGGAAGCATTGATTAGAAAACACATGCTTTTCTTGATGCACGGGAATAAAATTGTATTACATACTAGTCAAAATAATCCAAATTTAGTAAAACTTTGATTTGGGCTCAGAAATGTACAGTCAAGACACATGAATACCGTTCAACACTTGAACTCCCAATATTTAATATATAAATTCTTTTCCTAAGATTCTGGCATAAACACTAAAATATTTTTATTTTTATTTTTATTTTTTATTTGTTAAGTGCATCTGAATAGTGGTGAATGTTTTTTCAAAAGTTCTGAATTTTTTCCCTCATAGGTAATTATTTAGTGCCTACCTACATCCAAAGTGCATAATTCATGTTAGTAACCACGACATTGTAGGATTCCGCTTATTTGGGGTGATTGTTTTACCTTGAAATAGATGCATGGTGGAAATATGAGTAAGAATCTGAAATTGTTCACCATTCAGTCTTTGAAGATTGGAAGAAATTTACACCTATTTGGGTTGTTTTTACCATTAAAACAAGAATGCATAGGGTAGGAATTTCTTAGCTTGTTTCAACACCACCATATGGTCTTCTTTCTAACAGCATTTGGAAGGTTTTTGAGATGGTTCAAGGTGTGTGTTGTTTCTTTGTTGAATTTTGAGAGTCAAAGTAAGTTAGGCTAATAGCGGTTGAATATATGTATATATTATATATTCAGATCTCTTGGGTTTTCTTCATTGCTCCCCAGCTTTTGGGAATTTCTGAGAGCTTTGAGTGAAAAAGTGAAAGCAATTGAAACAAAAGCAATCTGTGCAATGTTTTCTTTTTTCAACAAAATTATTTTGTCGTTTTCTCCACACACACACACACACACACAAAATATAAATGGGAAAATTTCTGAAATTTCTTTTAAAGTGTAAATTCAACTAACTTTGCCTAATTTTTTTTGAAAGATTCATTAAATTTTCAATATGTCAAAAACACTGGAAAACTAAAAAAGCCTCTGAATTTTTGTGCTTCAGAAATATATTGAAAATACTTTTAAAAAATCTGTGAGATTTATCTGCTGCTGCTCTCTAGATTTGTAGACTGAGGACAATTTGAAAATAGAATGAGATCAATTTAGTACTTTCCAAACTCTTCTTCTGATCGAGAGAGAGAGAGAGAGAGCGATGGGTATGGACGTATGGAGTAATGGATATGGGGCTAAACCGAACCCCCAAAAAAAAAAAAACAACAGCATGAATGAATTGTAGAAACAAGCATCCTTGGGCAGGTTTCAATTTGTATGCAAATGTTGGGGAATTTTTTATAACTTGTTGACAAGTTGTGATTTGCTTGAAGATAAAAGGTTTAAGGAATCTACTACAGTGTAAGTAGCAAGCAAGTTGACTTCATTGATTGATTGCCTGCTTGCGTGCTTGCAAGAAAGCAAGTTGCATGGGCAAGTTTGTCTTGGGTTTCTTGGTCAGGACGAAATTGTCAGCAACTGCGTGATCAATTGTAATATTCTCATATCACCCACCACCACCACGGTCCACCCGCCCGCTTTTTGTCAGCGCGCTTTAGGGTGATTTGGTTGACTAATAAGTTTCAGAATCACCATGTGTGTGTGTGTGTGTGTTCTTGTTCAGCTCAGTTTCGAGAAGCACAACTTTTTAACCTCGTCTCCTCTGTATATACGGACTTGGTAGAGTGTCTGTGTCCAGATTAGTGTAAAAAATGTACACTAATATAGTTGATCTCTGGAATACGCTTGTGTGCCTAGGAGGTGAAGAAAGAAAAAACCTATTTGGTCAATCCAGACTGATAGAATGGGAGCATTGAATTGTTTTGAGAAGTTAACTTCAATAAACTAGTGCTTGTCCCTAGGTGCAAACAAAACAAGCGGTGTGTCACACTACGGCCTTGTTATTTACATTACAAAGTATCTTAAGGCAAAAGAAGAATTATGAATTATTTCACCATATAAAAATGTAATCTTCCAAAAATCCTTTAAAATAAACCAACATCCTTCAAGATATTAGAACTCTCTAATTAATCTCAAGTTTTAACACCAGCCAAAATATCATCTTTCAAAAATCTTCATATAAGAATAGACCCATTATTACCTACGGGCCAAGATCCATTAAGCTACTATACTCTACGATGACATCTATACATGATATCCTTGCCTTGGTAGGCCAATAAGGCCAACAAATTATGGTCTGCTCTAATTGATGCTCTGAATTGTTTTTAAAAGTTGCCTTTGTGAATTGGTACTTTCATGTTACAAATGGCATGCAAATTGCGAAAAGCTTTTAACAAGAATTGGGAGTTTTACAAATTATTCTTATTTTCTTTAAGATTCTCCTTTTTTTAATCTCTAAATGCCTGATAAGCTAAAAATGATTTTTAAAAAAAAAGGAAAATTGATGTAGATGTTAAAGATTTATATATATATATTTTAATTTCTTGGTTGGGTGCACGCATCCAATATCTTGTAATGGTTTGTTGTCCAAGCGCATCACATCCAAGTGGATTTAGGGAGGGTCTGTCAACAAAACCCCATGCATCTATTTTTCCATGTGTGAGGGTGGCTGCCCAAGGGCCAAAGCTGACCGCAAGTCAATCTTCTTAGCCTAGCTTGGCTGACTGTGATAACTCATTTTTTAGCTGACCTAGGAGACCTTGCAAATGAGTTCCTTTTGAATTTGCCCCTTGTAGTCAAGCATCTTCAAATTCACACTTTAATTGATAACTCATTTTTGAGCTGACCTAGGAGTCCTTGCAAATGAGTTCCTTTTGAATTTGCTCCTTCTAGTCAAGGATCCTCAAATTCACACACTTTAATTTCAAACGTAGAAATTCTTCATTCTTGCTAGAAAGAATTGCATTTTGAATTGAATTTTTTTTGTGGGTAGCTAATCTAGTCATTGCGAGTGCCGTATTTAAAATTCGTGCATTAATCTATGTCCAAATTCATGTTTTTGGTTGGTGAAGCTTCAAATCCAACCTTGCGAAGCACTGGCCCAACTCTGCATGTAGCTAGTCAAAACACAAAACCGACCTAACCACGTGGTTAGTTAGCTGGGGAACTCAAACCCAATGGAAAAGTGTTTCCTATCCACTCAACATCCATCCCATATGGACGGTTCATTTTGGCTCAGCTTATGTTTTGTCCAGTGTCTCTAGTTCCCTACCTACAAGTTGAAATCACAAAGGAATTTGCAGAGTCTCCTTGAATGTTGATCCAGAATTTGCAACATCTCTCTCTTAAGATTACACTTTTGCTTAGAAAAAGGGGATTAAGTATCCTCTACATAATTTGGGCTTGTGGAAATTCGGGAGGAGTCATGAAAAGGATGTACAAACGTCACCCAAAATGATTAAATAGATACCCAAGTTTGAGGTTGTTAACTTTTCAGACAAAAAGACCAAAAGGCCAAACAACCTAGTTTGTGTGCACATGCGAGAATGTTTTCTCTAACAAGGTAACATAACACCTAAAGGAAAACATCCACATGGGGAGGGGGGTGGGAGGATGTTAGCTTTTAGACCAAAAATACATAGGGCACACCACCATTTGCTTGAGCTCGGCCTTTACTTCCGTTGGGTCCTTTTTGTTTTTCCTTTCCATTTTCTTGATTCTCTTTTGGTTCTCTTGCTGAAAAGTTCTCCCAGGTTTATATTGAATCATAGGGAACTGGCAACTCACCAGTGCACCAGGAGTGATGAATAGTCAGTCATTGGTGGATGGATCTCATCATGTGCTAATAAGTGGACATGAAACCACATCTCTATTGGGTTCTTAGGACATGACTTCAATAGGCATTTGTGATGACAAAATTTGCAATGACAAAAGAAAATTCATAGCAATTTGTCGTCATCTGGTTGTGGTCACAATCACCTCAGAGCTCTATAGGTCAAGCCTTAAATCAAATACAAAAGTTGTGTGAATTGTGAGTCAAAAACTACGACTTGCTGATTATTGACATCTATCATTTTGAAAGATTTTTCGTAATTTTTTTAATGTTCTTGAACATTAATAATAATGAACACATTTCCAAATCATTTGACTATTCCTATGCCTAGGGATTGAATCTCTTTCCATTATCTTATTGTCATCACAATTTCTGAATGATTAATATATTTCTTATGCCTTTTTCTATTTTTTTCCCTTTACTTCTTCTTTTTTTGGGGTCTAACTGTAAGGTAGAATCAATTTAGTTCACAAAGGCCTGTACCTACCTACTAACCACCTTCTTGCCCTTATCCACCACCTAATGGTGAAATGCCTTACCTATGTACTCACCAATTACATGCACTTACTTCTTTACAAATCAAATGTTTGCCCCTACTTAGATACTAACCACCTACCATGTGCCCCTGATAATAACCATGTACACCCCGCCCCCACATAATCATGAAATGAGGACAACTTCGAATGTATAGGTATCCTCAAAAAAACAAGGTTTGGACCTACTTGCCCTTAATAACTTTGAAACCACCTATACTTGCCCTTATCTACTTACTAGCCTATCAACTTGACTTGATTTGATTTCATTAGCATATTACCTAGCACACTTAGTGTCCATATTTGCCCTAAATGGTCACATGAAGCTTTATTATTCAAAACCATATTTACTAGCACACAAATATTTGGAAGTTATTAAATCTTATACACATGGTTTTTTTTTAATGACAACCACATTACAGGGTTAAAATGGAAATAAAAGGGATTGAGATTTGGAGTCTTTTTTTTTTTGGTTATATATGTGTTATTTATCACAACACAAATGGAAGTTATGAAATTTTCAAGTGGGATTTAAGGTATAAACAAATAACTTTACATGTCCATTTATCACTTTCAAGAAGAAATTGAAAATAATGTGTATATTCAAAATGTTGCCTTTGTTTGAGGATGGTATAATTTTGATGCTTGTATTGCTATAATTGGTAATTGCATGAAATGCACATTTTCCTTCCAGAATACGTCATATACAATGTTGTTTTCTAATTTAAATTGTTCTTCATTCCAATGTGGGTATCGCATATTTTACCATTTTCATTATTTTACCAGCAAGAAATTTGTTATTGAATGCAATATATTTATAAATTAGTGCATTTTAGTAAGTTGTAGACACCAATGTTAATTGATGAAAACGTTGGTAAAACCCAAAATTCTCAAGGATTTTCAAACACATTAAGTTCATAGATCTTCATTCCTCATTTCTTATGGAAGTCTCAATTAATATTATAACAGTTTGAAATCATGGAAAGAAGTTCACTATGTGGGCATTAAAAAGTATTCTTCAAATTACAAGACCTTCAACAAAACACACAAAATGGTTCCATGTTATATTCAATCAAATTGTGGTGTAACAATTCCATTTTCTCTTAAACATTTGACCATTTTCTAGCCCAAAAAAGCTTCAAACATTTTCATTGTGGTATCATAATTTAGATGTTTAATGATATCTATTTTTTTCAAGGAGGCGACAATAGCTCAGGCCTAAGGTAGGGGCTTTGAATTAATCATGCCAACTTTGGTTAGCTTTAATTTAAGAAAACAAAAGCTTTTTAATTTGTGTTCATCTAAATGTCATGAAAGTAATGTATAGGGCCATCATAGGCATATGTATTATTTTTGAGGTGTAGAAACTTTGATCTTGCATTAATACTTAGATGTCAATTTATAAGCATATGAATGTAGTCACACTAATAAGAGTTACACCAAGCGTAACCAATGCTTAAGTTTTCATGTTTTATCATCAAAAGTTACATTAATGTTACAAGTTTTAAATGTATTATGGAGGAAATGTGAAAAAAATTCACATGAATCTAAATTCTAATGAATATAGAATAATGAAAATGATTTCTAAAACATCAATTTGTTATTCCTACTTCGCCTAGTTTTTTTTCATTTTTGATGAACTTGACACACATTCAAAATGACATTCATATATAACAATTATTAACACATATACATAATAAGATAATTTGAGTTTTCTTTCATCATAATATATTGTACAATTGTAAAAATCATGAATTTTAAGTCCATCACCTTTTATGCTTAAATTTAAAATGGAACACCTTGTCACATTGAAACATTCAAGGTGGCAACAAGAATGTGTACCTAATGATGTGTTATAATGTCAAATGGGTCATGAAATGGTTGCAAATGTAAGGTCATATTACCAACATTGTAAAATGCCATGATTGTTTCATTGTTAGTTAGACTATCTTATGTCGGGGACTATACATTTTGAACCATGAAATTAATGTTTAAAACGGAAGAAAAGTCTTTGAAAAATGGTGGTACTTCATGAATCATGACCAATGCATGACCAAGTTTAACTATTATGCTGAATCAAATGTTGGTTGCTTGAACAACACTATTCACAATTAAATAATTTATCAAGTGGGTAGTGAAATATATGCACACATTGTTTATACATTGAGATATGTTTTAAAACAAACCCACACAAGGGCAAATACAATAAAATGACCCATTCAAAGTGTAACTATGTTAAATGTTACATTTCAAAATGGTAAAATTAATTAATGTTTAAAATGTGTGATGTGCTTTTATAATAAAGTTTGAAATATAACATTGGAATTCTATAATAAGTTTGAAATTAATATATTGAATATAAAATATCCAAAACACTTGTTAAAAATTGTAATCAATATTTTAAAATATAGTTGAATCAATGAAACTAATGGAGAAAACAAAACAAATCCACTAATCTCAATATGACACATTTATTTGTTAGAAATCATTCATGACTAGAAATTTAAGACAAAGGAATTGGCCATGAGTCATTTTATAGTGTTTACAGCCACATACACACACATATATGACATTGATCAAAACACCATGACTTAAAAGGCTCTTATGCATGTTTCCAAATATGTTGATGATAAAAGTATATAAATACACAATGTTTAGTACATGGATGCACATGGTGAACACACTAATTAACATTATATACTAGTATAAGGTTAGTGTGTTGAATGGATTTTATAACCCAATAAAGTAAAATAAATAAACGTTAGCCTGAGTTGTAGCTATTTTTGGTGCAGAATTAATTTGCACAAATGCAAGAGAGAGAGAGAGAGAATTTCTCTATTGCAATATGTTGTTTTAAAGCAAAAATTTGTCATCTTTAAATATGTTTTGGAAATATTTCATTAGTTTGCAATGCAATTTGTTATACTAGGGTTAACGTGGCATCAATTAATGTGAGATCTTTTTTGGGATGCTTGCAACTAATGCTCAATCACAAACTAGAAATTGTTAAGTGGATGTGATGTTTAATAATTATTAATTTATATAGTACAACATAAGTCTTATGTCACCTTGGAAGTTGATTTGATAGCCTATTGTTGTAATGTCCCACTTGTGGAAAAACACATAATTCATATTCATCTCAAAAATATTCACAAAATAATAAGAATTTACAACCAATAATAGTTGGATTAACCTTGATGGTGTTTTTCTTTTTTTTTTCTTTTTTTCAATTTTGTGATGTAGAAAAGGTGGCAATAATCCATAAGTTGATTCAAGCAAATATGGTTATCAAAAGATATAGAAGGAATTTTTTTCAACATTTATATATATTTCTAGCTACGTACTTGAACCATTGAACTTTTTTTTTGAAATTTTGATGATTTTTTTTAAAAAATCATTGAATTGCAACAATTATTTTCCAAAATTTTGTAGCAGTGTAAAATTTTGCACTAGAAAATAAAGGGTTGATTCAACCATCTATTCTTGAAAAAAACCAGTTTGTTTGTCACTTTGAGACCTCCCAAACCATAACTCCTCTTGAAAGCTCTCCATGATTAGGGGTGCAATGAGTTTGTTTCATTATATTTCAATCTACACTGAATAAGTCATTGAATTCATTGAAGATTGATTTCATTAATATTGTTGGAAAGCCTTTAGTAGCATTTTATGAAGGTGATTTGGAAATTCTTAGGCCCGTTTTAGACAAGGGTCCAGGGTCCAATGTTGTAGGAACCAATTTGGACTAATTTGAAGCAAATTGAATCCTTGAGTTGGGCTGTACCTTGGCTTATAGCCTAACTCTTGGCTCTCCAAATCAGGAGCTCTCCTTTTAGCACTATTTTTTGGTTCAAACCAATTGCTTTTCCCTCCAAAACAGGTGCCATGTAGGTTTAGCCTCAATTTGCCACTTTTTGGTCTTGGATCCTCGTCTAAAGACCTTGGGGCCCAATTTAAAGCTTTCAAACAATAAGATTGCTTGAATTCATTGGTCCTTGGACCCTAGTCTAAAGCGACCCTTAAACTTGGGTTGCAGGAGATAATGGATTTTCTCCCCCATATTAAGGGCCATTTTAGAGGAGAGTGTAAGGTCTAGGGTCCAATGAAATAGAACAATCATCTTGGTTAAGAGCCATACATTAAACCCATGGCCTGTAGACGAAAGGTTCAAAACCAAAAAAAAATGGCAAAATGAGGCTAAACATATGTGGGACCATTTTGGACAAAAAATCAATTGGTTCAGACCCCCAAAATAAAAAGAGATCAAAGGAGAGCTCATGATTTGGAGAACCAAGATGCAAACTAGGATCCAACTCAAGGATTTGATTTGCTTCAAATGAATCCAAATTGGTTCCTAGGAATTTGAACCCTTGAACCGATTTAAAGTGGGCCTAAAGGTGCGTTCACACTTGGTGTTGGGGACTCTAGTGTTGAGTCCCTTAACACCATACTAGTCATTTAAGACTTAAACTTACTTATCATGAAGATTTTATGTTAAATTAACATTCATTTAACATTAAGCTGTCGGCCATTTAACATTGGGTGTCACCTAGGATGCCACCTAGATTTTCATTTAACATTGATTTAACATCAAGTGTGAATGCACCATAAGACCCATAGATGTTAAACCAAGTTTGCCTGGCATAATGCACAACAACAAGTGTAGTGATGAAAAAGATTTGGTCCTGTGACCAAGGTTGCTTGCCGCACTTTTACTTCGTACCTCAGGTCATCGAAACAACTCCCAAGAGAACACAATCGGACCATCTCATATTTCCCATAAAATAGTCAATTTGGCAACAGGAAAGACGGTGCCCCGAAGTTGTGCTTCAGGCGGTGTGGAGATCCGAATGTTGGATGTCCAACAGTAACGTGATTTTGCGGTGATTACAAAAGTCGTCGGGGTTTGTCCACCCATTTTGCCGTACCTAACTTAACGTTTTTGAGGGAGGTGTCCTTCCTTCGATACAATATTATTGCTCTGCTGCTGAGATGTGGATTACCCCCTTTTCAGACCGTGTTTATGTTGTTCTTAATCTAAAGTTAGCAACGGCACGAGGAAAAAAAATTAATAAAAATTGTTGCTTTTTTGTAACATACTTTATAAATTAATGGCAAGCAGTTGCGTATTTCAGAAAAATATTTGTGTATTTTAGAAAAATACTCAACATACAATTCTTTTGAAAAATACCCAACATAATAATGTCCTTAAATGCAATATGTAGTATGAGACCATTATCCGGTAGAGGTGAAAGAAAAGCAAGTTCAGATGATCCGAGTAGTATGCAAAGAATAAACTTCATGGGAATCATCAGTAACTTCATTCCCACCAACATTACACGATCAAATTTATTTCTGGGAGACTTTGGATGGGATTATTTTCCAACCTTTAAATTCTCATTAAATAGTATTTTCTTACTTTTTTTTTCTTTTTGGGGACTTTTATTAATATATTTTCCATAACAAGTTTTTCAATCGAAAAAAGATTTCAAGGCTTTACTTACTCCAAGTAATCAGCAGATTTTTTTAATAAAAAAAACCAAAATAGGTAGGTAAGACCAAACCACTAGTGTGAAAACACTCCGCCAACTATTCCCACTCAACCACCGGTCTCTATCGTGCCACCGTTCTCTCATGTACATACTACATACCTTCACTTGACTATTAATTTCTTTCCGGTTTGTCTTAGCGGCCACATTACTGAATGAGGGACGGGAGAGGACAAGACGAGACGGGACGACGAGGGTATGTAAGTATGTAGGGCCCTCTAGGCTTTAGATGTGTCAATTCAAGAAAAACCTGCTAAGTACCACACGGGTGTCCTGGGAACACACACACACACACACACACACACATATATATATCAGTCGAAAATGCAATATGGCCAAAATTATAACAAGTTCCTCATTCACCTCCCTATTACAATTGGAGCCGGAGTTTGGGAAATTGTCATGACCAAGATCAGGTAATGCGAACAACAAGCCAGCACTCTGTTCGATGTGAGGGTTGGGTGTTAGGACAAAGTGCCGGATGTGGCCATGAATGTTGGTCCTTCACCCATGATGCGACCAATAAACCAAAATATTTTTTTTGTCATGTGGGTTGGTCACAGCGGCCGTAGTGGTAGGTATGCGTTCGTCTCCATTTGTTGTCATTAAGGCTGAAAGCTGGTCCTTAGATATCCCACCTTACCTATGAAATAATTTTATTGGGGACCACCTGCCTTAGACCACCCCCCCCCCACCCCCAGGATAGATTAAACATGTGCCAAGTACAATTCTATTGTTTTTATTGTTGTCATCTCGTCGTCGGAGCTTTGTGTGTGTTTTATCCCGTTTCAAACAAGAATAAAGTTTTAATATACCATGGGTAAACGTAGATGCTCAGGGGCCACTTCCACTAGGGGCTAAAAGCCAAGGGCCATACAATTAAAATTGAAATTTTGTTTTTGGGAGGGGGTTTGTTGTATGGTGTTCTAGTTAATTGAAAATTGACCTAGAGAAAAAATAGAATTAAGACTAATAAAGTACTAAATTTTTGGCCTTGGCTACCTAGGCAAGGATATGGTGTTTAGATTCACTAGTGGGTGCCCGTGACCTTCGGACACGAAAAAAAAAAAAAAAAAAAAAAACCCCTCCTCCCTGGCCCCCCCCGCACCCCTTCCCCGCCCGTCCCCACCCCCCACCTCACCCCTGCTGCCCCCCCCCTCTCCCCACCCCCCCTGCTGCCACAGGTTTCGGAATCCGACTGTCCGGGCCGGTTTCCGGTTTCGGAATCCGACCGTCCGGGCCGATTCCGCCGGTCCATTAAAACGCAGAACTGTCCAGTAAGACGAACGCACGCACACCACTGTTGTAATTATATATAAGATTATAGAGTATAGTAGCTTCAGGTATTTTGACCCCTAGGTAATAATAATAGGTCTATTTTTAATATGAGGATTTTTGAAAGATGATATTTTGGCTTGTGTTTGAAACTTGAGACTAGTTATAGAGTTATAATATCTTGAAGGATTTTGGTTTTTGTTTTCGAGGATTTTTTGAAGATTATATTTTTGCATGGTGACATATTTGAGTTTTCATTCTTCTTCTTTTGCCTTAAGATACTTTTTAATATAGATGACAAGGCCATAGTGTGACAAACCCCCTCTTTAATGTAGTGCGCATAATATGTACTAGTGGGTACCCGCGACCTTCGGTCAAAAATTTTGATATTTAAAAAATGAAAAAAAACAACACTAGAATTGGACCCGTAAAATGGAATTGTTTGGTCCATATTAATAAATAAAAAACGGAAAAAAAAAAAGAGACAGTTATGAAAACAACAACAAAATATTTTTCTACCCAAAAGAAAAAGATATCGGTGCTGCTTATTTTTTCCAACAACAGTCGATCTGAACTGTCCAATGTAACAAGGTTTCCCTTTTCACGCCGTTCGATCTAAAGACCTAAACTTACCTGCCTATAGCGTTGAGCTCGCGGGAACACAAAACCACCTTCCCAAGCTTGCGTGTGTTTCTTCGTCACCACGACTTGCACCTGATGCTTGAACATTTCAAACCAGGTGCGGCTCATTTCGAGACCTCGTTTCTATCACAGACAGACTATCTGTGCAAAGAGACGAAGGATCCAGTGAGCGTGTGTCTCTCTGCCACCACAACCCGCACCTGGCGTTGGAACATTTCAAGCTAGGTGCGACTCATTTCAGGACTCAACAGACAGACCAAGTGAATTAATATATAAGATCTGTGTAATTGTTTGGTGCAAGAAACTCCGTCCCATGAAAATGGCTCCCATCCAAAAAAATCTCATTAAGAAAAGTGTTATGATGGACCATGGGATGTAGTGCAAAAATGTTGACCCTTGGATATTATTATTGCCACCAAAATAATATAATCAAAGCAAGGAAATGTGTTTTTTGTGTGTGTGTTATGAGTGTTCAATCTAGGGTTTAGGGTTGCTAAGAAATTCTATGCACAGTAGTGATGGATTTTTTAGGCCAGATTCGGCCACTTTTCAAGCTTCATCAGTTTGCAGATCTTGACTGTCTTGCAGGAAGTGCCAATTTTGAGGGAAGTGTTGATTTCCAGGGGAAACCAAAGGCAGTAGTAGGTACTCTACTATAGAGAGAATCTGCCTCAAAAAGTCAGTCCTTTGCACTAGGGAAGGTGCCCCCAGTGCATGTTCTGCACCATAGCCCTAATTTCTAAAGTATTAAATCCAGTACAAAATAAAATCACTTGATTATTACAATTAGGGTTGCAGTGTTAGAAATCTACAACTTGTTTGTACTCCTAGACTCAAAGGTTGAAATAAAATTGCAATTTCCGACATAAATCAAAGTGAAAAACATTTTAACTTGCGACTCTTGTCAAATTAGTTTTTACATTTTACTGTACTAATGTAGCCTGTGCCGTTGGCCCAAGTGTTACCAAGTCCTCAACTGATTTTTCCTTCCAAAATCTGGTTTTTTTGGAATTCCTTTGAATTTTCAGCAGCAGAAATCACTTTTAAATCAATATGTCCCATCTTCTGAATCCAAACCTTACCAAATAAATTCCATTAAATCTTGCTCATCAAGTTCTTTCCATCAACACCAAAGGCACATTCCTTCGAAATTTTTAGCTACGATTTTATTTATTTTTTAGTGAAGAAATCATTCAACATTAAAGAACTTTTGCACTGCAAGTCGAGACATCGTGGAACCACACCCATGCACCCCTCCTCGTCCAGAGCTTTCCAAAGACACCAAGAACATGATCTGAAGCATCCTGGTATGGTGGATCTCATAACTACAAAACAAAACAAACTACCCTCTTTCATAGATAGATTATTAGCTTCCATAATCAACCTTCACACTCTGGACATGCATTGCTCAAGAGTCTACACTTGCAGAAACAAACTCGGGGGTTTGGTTAAAAGAGCGTAGTGTAAATTGGGGGTCACCTCCTCGAGTGCAATTTGCCACAATTGGAGATGTCAGTTCAAGTTCCCTGGAGCGAGCGAGGATACATCCTTCGTTGGTTGGAAGGCAATCTCAACCCTTCATTTCAATGCAATGGTTGCATCTTAGCCGTTGCTCCTTGCTAGGTGCGGCACCGCTATCAGCGCATTATGCCCTGAACCTCGTGCTCCACCCGCTCTTCTCAGGGCATCAAGCGCTGTCAGGCAGTGCCTTACGTGGAGGACATTAAATCACCAATGGGTCCTTATTGCAGACAGACAGTACTAGAGAGTGAGAGTACTGTGTCTGCTGCTGCTTCTTCTTCTTCTTCTTCTTTCTTCTTGTTTCCCCCGGACACAAAAATTTGTGTCTGGGCAGCAGCAAGATGACCAGACACATCTCGGTTGAGCAATCGGGCAGTCAAAGGAAACTCACTGTAAATAAAAACCATGGCTTCATGAATTCTCAAATTACACGAAAATTCAAAAAACCTCTGAACCTTCCAGAAATGTTGACCGTAATCCTGGAATAGTCAAGATTACAACTATTCCAGGATTACGGTCAATGTATCCGGATTACTTCTTGACTGTAATCGTGGACAAGTTGTGAAGAAGTTTAATCTTGCTATTGGAACCAGACCGTATAATTAGCCTTTAGCTGAAACTGGAACCGGAATTTGAGATTAATATTTACCCAGGCTGTATAACTATCCTTCAGCTGGAATTGGAACCTGGAACCAGACTATATAACTAGACTTCAGCCGGAACCAGCACCCGCATTTGAGATTAATATACTCCCAGGCTGTAACATGGTGTAAAAACTTCCATCATTTTTAATATTTTTAAAAAAAAAACATTTTTCCATGATACCTCATGGTTGCCGAATCTCCACTGGGTGGGGTACCCACCAGGTATTATGCGGAAAATTTATGCTAGAAACACCCCCCCCAAAAAAAAGTTAAAATCTCTAATTTTACCTAAATTTTTTGTTAAGAAAAACAACAGAATTTTTTGAAAAAATTACTATATATGAAACGTCATATTATTCTCTAACTTATCTCGCATAAACTTGAAGTGGTACTCTCTGCTGTTTAAGGAGCTCTCCTGACTTTTAACTAAAGGGAACGTGCTATTTACACCAGGGAGGGATCGGCGTGACCCACCCTCGGTGAAACCGATTCTGCTGCACTTGCTTGCGGCGGCCACCAGACTTGCCTAGTGACTGCTTCGCCTGGCCAAATCGGCCACAACGGGCTGGCCGGCCGCATTCTCTAGTACATAAGAGGGAAGACTATAATATTATATAGAACATGAATAATGCTGAAGAAGGGTTAGTACATCTGGACAAGATCAGAGAGGTTTTATTTAGTGCCCGTACAAGAGAGCTTGTACCAATGTACTGATACTATGATCCAGTTGAATTAGCCACCTGCTGCTGCTGTTGCGGTGGTTTCATACTCGATCCATTGTCCATTACCATTTGAAATGGTCGTTTTTCCCTCTTGTTCTTCTGGCAATGTTATGGTTGAAATCTATTTGTTTCAAATTTGTTCGGCAAGGTAGGTATGTTGGGGGCTTGCAGGGGCGGAGGAGGGCCAGACTGCTGATCATATATAATATATACACATATTTAAAGATTTGTGCGCTTCAAAACTTTGGTGCTTGTACAATTGTTGTAAGTGAAGGCAGATATCGGCTTGTTTCTTCCTCTCTCTCCTCCTCCTTCCCTACTGCATTAATAACTTCAGCAAACCACTACAAAGGACATTGAGGGTCTGGGCTCTTAAATTAGTTTGCCCACAATTTAGTCCTTTCCATCCACAGGTTTCTTTTTTTTTTTCAATTTTGTGATGTAGCCAAGATCACAATCATCTGTAAGCCAATTTAGCCAAAACTTGAATATTATTAAAAAACTATGAATTATTATTTTTTCAATATGTGTCTATATTTTTGGCTACCCACTTGAACATGCCCAGAAATCTGGCAAAAAAGAAAAGAAAAGAAATTTAAATTTTTGAAAAACTCATTGAATTTGCAACACTGAATAAGGACAAAATTGTGAACAAAATTCAATTTGAGAACCCGAAATTGGTTCACATGATTTGATGTTCATGTTGGAAGTAGAATTGGACATGGTACCAGCATCTTGCTGGAATTTTAAATGCTATAGTCCTTTACACAAGTGAGGGGTTCACTACATTATCAATTCATTTAAATACCTATTTTCAATAAGGTTGCAAGTAGGTAACTTTTTAGTCCCATGGATAGTTGATGGAATGATATGGTAGAACTTAGAAGCACCTAACCCTATGAGGGTACCTTAAACCTAGCCTTACTACAGACCCCTCTAGCTGTTCAATTTGTTTGGGAATGCCTCCTTCTACCGTTTGGTAGTTCTCAGTTTTTGTTCTTTGGCCTATGTGTAGATAAGGTGGTGGAATCAGACAAGGTTGGTTTTCTTTTTTCTTTTTTTAAAATAGTAAATTATTATTATTAGGGTTTCTGGAAGCACAACAGCGGACCTGACCTGATAATCAATTGGCACCCCCAAGTCAAGCTCATTGGGAGAGGGTCAGCAGGAGTTTAACGTGCACACCACTGGGTTAAATCCTAGCTAGGACCTTTTGTGGTCCTAGGGTCCCAGAAGAGGCTCTACCGGTGAGCCATCACCCCTACTAAGGTGCCAACTTCTTTTGAAAAACACCAAAACCAACCATCGATACAACAATTTGAAGGCCCTTTTCCAAATTGGCACCAACGAGGCTCACCCAAATTCAAATCTTAAGCAAGAACTCGAATATGAAGTTCCGTCCAAATTTTAAAACTCACCGAAACTGAACCAAAGGCTCGCATCAAATCCAAGAGCTAGACAATGCTGCCCGCTACCTCTAGTTTATAGAGTGGTTACTTTTTTATTATCAACCCTTTGAAATTCCT
The DNA here is from genome assembly GCA_963920785.1 of Sphagnum contortum. Lineage (NCBI taxonomy): Eukaryota > Viridiplantae > Streptophyta > Sphagnopsida > Sphagnales > Sphagnaceae > Sphagnum > Sphagnum contortum. The sequence continues at coordinate 9,218,600 of OY987278.1, forward strand.
CAAGGTTTGACCCTAGGGGGCCACATGGTTTTGACTAGTTAACCCACTGACCCCTATGAAAGCTAGGGTGTTTACCATAGGGTAAAGTCTTCGGCCATGGCTTTACTGGAATTGGGCCCAAATGAGGCAGCACCTCATGTGGGCCCTTATTCCAGTAAAGCCCGTGGCTGATGGGCTTTACTGAGTGTAAAGACCTGCTCCGACTTTTCACCTGTTTTATCACACAAAAATAATGAAAAAAAATGAGGGTCATTTTGAAAAGTAGAATTGAACACATGCTAAAGTGGGCATTCCTTTCTTTGAAATGTCATCCAAACAGTGGAGGAAAAAGTACTCTGGTTAACATGCCTTCCAATTCTGCCTACACACAAAAATTGGAGCAGGTCTTCATGGAGCTACGAACTAACATGCTGGTTTAGGGCTTTAGGGTTTACTAGTATTCAACTGAGACCCTCAACCACTTGGACTAAATTAGCTTGATGTTCACAAGAAAGAAAAAGATTTCACCTTGTCCATTCCATGGTTTTATGGCTATCCATTTGCCAATTTCATTGAAAGATTGCACATTTCAACATGAGTTGCCAAACTATTTATGCCAAGACCCCACTTTAACCACACACAACCCTCATCCCCCCTCCCTCCTTCCTTCCCTCACAAAAATAAAATAAAATATGTATATATATATATATTAAAGATACATGTAAATGCTGGAACTTGACCTTTTATATTATTTCAATAGGTACCTTCGCAGCTTGTGAAAGGGGACTTTGGTTACCTTGGTCAAAGTAGGCTAGGTAGAGATTAGAAAGGAATGGGGGAAAAAAACAGTTGGTTTTCTGAACAGTGATTCAACACACGAGACTTCATCAAATTCCCATTTAACCTACCAGTCCCAGTCCTCTTTGAGTGGTGATAATGTTTTGTTGTTTGTCAACAATGCACTTGTAACAAGGCTGTAACTTTGCCCATGGCAAATGGCAATTCAGGTATGTATGGGCAAGGTTGAGGTTTCAACTGGTGGCTTCATTCAATACCTAGTATGGGTTAAAAGAGTTTGCTAAGGAATTGAAAAGTGTAAAGTGTTAGAAAGACCTCTTTTCAAGCTGGCTCAGTTTGCTAAGTTTGCACTCAACATGAGATAAAATAGGCCTTTTTTGTTTTTCATTTCCTTTATGCAATTAAGCTGGTTGGTAGGTGCCAACTCGAGGAAAATCTCCATAGTTTTTTTCCTAGGATTGGTCACATTGCAAAGCATGTAAATTGCAAATCCAAAAGTCTTGGCCATATGCTTTCATTGGAGGTTTTCCAGCTGAATTAAAGGTGGTGTGTGTGGGGTTTATTTTTTCTTACTTAAGGTCAATTAAAGCATTTTCTCTAGATTATACAAAACTATTTTCTGTTTTCGTGGTTCAAAACTTTTAGGTTGTAAAGGCTTATAGTTAGATTAGTGGATAAAAAATTTAGAAGAATTACATGGACCTTTTTGTTGGTTGATTACAATCTAAAGGTTATAGTGGTAGTTATATTGGTTATGAGAAGGTTGTTTGGGAATCTATACAATTGGTCCTAGTGAGATATAATATATTGGGTCATTGGGTAAGCATGCCTTGTCCACGATGGCGTGTAACAAAATGGGATCGTCCATTGTGAACATTTGATTTTTTTGTTTTTCTTGGGAACTTGTGGATGAAATTGAATTATTTTGCATCTAGAAGCAATTGGACTACGATTTCTCAATTGAAATGTGTAACATTTGCAATTCAAGAGATAAATTGTGAGGAAATGAATATTTGGTTGCTTGGCTTGTGACATCTTTGGAATCATTGTGATGACCCTAATAGCCTATAATGGTAATGAGGTAAGTTTTTAATTGATTCCATTAATATTTTATGGGAGAATGAACCTTTTGTCCAATTTGATTCTAATCTTAATTTATGCAATAAAAAAATATTGTTTGTCTATGTTGTCTGAACCTATGTCTTTTCACCTACCTACATTTTGGCTATGGAAAGGCAAATACATTATATGCCTTTTCATGTCGCACCTTTTATCTTTTCCCATTCTCAACCACCTTACTATTTTTTGATAAATTGCAACACCCATGAATATTGCATTACCATGTCATTGGAAGAAGCATGCACAAGGAAACTACCTCCTCAATGAAATGACAAGAAATGTGTTGCACAAAAAAACAAAAGACAACATGTAATTTGTGAATGTGTATTGTATAAGTACTTCAAATCCAAATAGAAAAAGTGTTGTTGGACGAATTTGTATTGATATCTCCAAGTTTCAATAGGGTGAAAACACACTATAAGGGGACCCCTTTTTGTGCGTCATTGGATGTTAGTTTTTTGGGTGGCACATTTTGAACTTCAATAATGTCATTAATAAAAATACTTTCACATTTTAATAAAATATTTTAAATATTTTTTTTCTGATTTTATATTATGTGATGTTAAAATATATGTGTTCGAAATAATATCTATGAAATTGTATTGAAAAACATAAATATATTCCAAAACAATTGTGATCTATTTTGACCTTATGAAAATTGAGATCTATTGAATGATGTGATTCCACATAATGTGAACCATGTGAAAATTTTGAAAAGCAAGTTGTAGGATGATAGATAAGAGGTAGATAGGTTATAGGAGATAGGAAATAAGAGGTAGGTAGGTAAGTAAGTAGGTTGACAAGTTAGGTAGGTGGATGAATGGATAGATAAGTAAGCGAATGGTTGGCCAGATAGGTAGGTAAGTAGGTGGGTCATGTGCGGGTGGGGTGGCATTTATGTGGTCCATAAGTAGGTGGGTGGGTGGGTGGGTGGGTGGGTAGGCAGGTAGGCAGGTGATAGGTAGGTAATTTATTAGATAAGTAGGTTGTTTATGTTCATATCAAATGACTTGTAATGATTTTTTAAAGATTGTAATGTCAATTGTTTGTCCATACCACTTTTTCATCAATCATGGACATCATATAAATGAAATAAAAGTGATGAAAACTAACCTCTTCCATCTTGGTACCACCTCAACATTTACTTGTCACATGCCCCATTAATAATATATGACTATGATTTTTTACACATAGGATTCAAAATAATAGTTTATGACTAAAGTCATACATATAGTCATTTAAAACTTGAAATCATAGACTTCTTGGTTCCAATTATCTCATAATGTTATGAAAACCTAATCAATTTTCTTTTATATATATATATATATATAATGGGCTAGTGAGAGCTTGTAAGGTAATCAATTATTTTTCCAAACTCACTCGGTTGTCAAATAGGGCAATTCTCATATATACAACAACTAGATTTCACACCTAGTTTTCACACCATGATTATTAAATATTCATTAATTAAAATCAGTTTTAATAATTAAGTAATTAATAGTTTAATTATTTCATCAAAGGAAAAACAACACCACGTGAAAAGAATAAACACAATGGGGAAAAAATAATGGTAATAAAACGAGAATTAATAACAACAAAGAGAGAAAAGTCATAATGGGAAAAAAAATAACAATAGTAAGTTTTTAAAATAGCAATAAAGAGAGAAGAATACTAATGGAAGAAAAGTAATAAAAGTAAGGGAAAAAATGGCAGCCCCAAATGAAAAGAAAAACAAGAACCAATAGCAACAACTAGGGTTTTTTTTTCAACTTTGTTTAGTCTATGGGTTGGCTATCCAAGTGGCAAACAAAGGGTATGGTGTGGCAATTTCCTATGCCACATGTGCAATGCAAGATTATAAAAAAAAAATCTTGATTTTTAATGACTACTTAGATTTTTATTTCTATGCATTGGCAAATCAATGGTTGTTACGTGTAGTGCAATTGGCAACAATATTTCTAGTTTAATTTATTTTTGTAAACTCTTTTCAAAGAACCTTCCAAGGGAGTTGAACCCCAAAATCTCTAAAGGAAAGGGTTTATATTCAACAACAATTTTCTTTCTCCCCAAAGGAAATCACTCCCCAAGGGGTTCACTCCTTGTGCCCTAAAAAATGAAAATTTATCATCATTGTCCATCTAATGATGATGATTTGGGCTTCATTTTTCCAAAAAATTTCCTTTATGTGTCTCGCATGTTTGGACAATAGGTCGGAAAGTTGCAAAATTCCACACCCAAAAAGAAAACCCTCATGATGTTCCCCTAAAGAAAAGGAGTTTAAGTTGTCTTAAGGAACAACTTCCCTTAAGTAGCAACTTCTTAATGGAAGAAAGGATGAAGTTGCCCCGAGGCGCAATTTCCCCCGAGGAGCAAGTTCCCAAATGTTTGATAAAATATATACAATGAGTAAAATTTGTCCAAATAAAACATTATTTATGTCATTGGAAAGTTCTAAAAACATAGATATCTAAAATGATCTTGCATTTTCAATTTGAAACTATGAACTAAAAGTTATGATGAAAAAAATTGAAGGTCAAAATTTCCAAGTTGTTTTCTCCCCCAAGGAGAAATGGATTATGTTCCCTTGGGGAACAATTTCCCTTGTGGAAAAGGGGACTATGTTCCCCTAGGGAATTAAGTTCTTGAATGTTTGACAAGAAATTAGAAGGGGTAAAATTTATCCAAATCAAATGTTCTTTCTACCATTGGGGTGAAAACATTGTAAAAGGAGCTAAGGGCGCTTAGGTAAAAGCCCTTTTCCAAAGTCTGCCATGACATGCGGCATTTATGTGTTGGTTTATAATTTAAATTTTTGTATTGTGGATACCCATTTTAACATTGCATGTTATATATAAATACATATAGATTACAAATTGATTTTTCGTCATATATATTTTGCATTCATGCCCTTTATCACATAAATATGAACAATTTTTGTTAAGATCACATTTTCAAAATCCATAGTTTTCAAGGTCAAAAGCACGTTTGAACCAAATGTGCTCAAATTGATTACTAGAATAACTTTCATTAAATCCAATTCTTTTGTACTTATAATCATCAATGTTAAAATCCTTTCCAATTTTTAAAAGGAATGGTACACATTTGGTAGAAGAAAAAACGTTTGAAAAAATTAATGACTATCAACTCTCGAGGTTTGAATGCTTTGAACATGCAAAAAAATATTATTTGTGTCAAGTTTTGAGTATATAAACTTTGCAATTAATGGAAAATATTCCAAAATAATATATAAAAATCCAAACTAATACATTTCTTCTATGATTAAACATTAAAAATTTAATTTTAGGTAGTCCATTCACTTGGGTGGCTCCTTTTACTATGTTTTTACCCATTGGAAATCTCTTAAAGCATAAATATCTAAAACGATGTTTCATTTTCAATTTGAAGGCACAAGATAAAAGTTATGATGAAAATAAAACTTGGGGGTCAAATCCTTCAAGGAGAAGTGAAAATTTGACCCCCAACTTTTCTTTTCTTTTCGTCATAAATTTTAATTTGTAATTTTTAATTGAAAATGAAAAATCATGTTAGATAACTATTTTTTGAGAATTTTCAAATGGTATAAAGATCATTTGATTTGGATAAATTTTATCCCATGTAATTTTTTATCAAACATTTAGGAACTTATTCTTCAAAGGAACTTAATCCCAGCCTTTTCCTTGAGGCAACATAATCTTCTTCTCCCTAGAAGAAAAGTAATTTAATACCTTTCTCCCCATGAAAAACTACTTGACGCGCTCCTAAGTCCTGGGGTGAACCCACTTGAGAGTTTCACTTTGTCACGTTGTAGATAGTTGGGACTTAAGGCACGCTCCCGACTTCCAACACTAGAAAAGGGGTAGAGGGTCGTGTTGGGAGTCCTGAGATTAGACTAGGAAGAAGGACTAGTTTATGCTGTGTGAATCTGCATCCAAAAATCAACCAAAAAAGGTTAGTTAGCATTCGGGAACACCCTTGGGTGTTGGGACAAGCCACGGGCATTTGACACACAAGATTCACCATGGCCCAGACTCAGGGGAAGCCACCACCTTCCCCCATATAGTATTATCTGCAGCTTGTAGTGGAGGCTACATCCAAATGGCACAAATTCTTGGGACTCTCGAAATGAAGTCCCGAAATTGTCCCGACTAGACTCCTGGAACTTTGGACGGCCATAACTCCGGACTGCAGAGTTCGATCGCAACGAGGTCTGAACCAAAGTTGTAGTCCTTGTTGAGATCTTTCCAACGCCATGTTGCACTTTCAAATCGGATGTCAAGAAGAGGTTGATTGCCGACTTTTTAATGGTCAGGAGTCAAACTGGCAATTTGACTCCCGACCTTTCTTTTGCCCATAACTTGGGCTGCAAATGTTCAAATGACCAACGCGAGGCCATTTTTGATATTTGCGCTTCAAGACCTTCCCAATGACACCAAGAACACCCTAATGCAAGGTGTTTTGGTTCTGTTGTCGAACTCTGAACATTCGAGAGTCTCAGAGGACTCCAAATCCCCAACTTTGGGAGTGTTGGGCTTCACCCCCACACTTGGCCAAAGTGGGGTTGCGACACTACTCCTTGGGCAACTTTGTCCAAAGGAGAAGGTAATTTATTCCTTTTCTCCATGGGGAAGAAGGCAACTTGGAATTTTTTACTTTTGATTTTTTACGACTCCCAGCCCTTCTTTTGGCCATAACTTATGTTTTAAGTGCCCAAATGCGTGCCCATTTTAGACATCTACGTCTCAAGAACTTTCCGATGGTATAAAGAACTCTTTAATTCAATGAGTTTTGACCCTTGCAATCACCCTCTGAAAATTTGGAAGTCCATCAGGACTCCAACTCCCAAAGTGGGATCTCACTTGGAAGTGTGGGGGTTCATTCCCTCACATTTTCCTACACTCCCAAGAGCATGAAATGTGACTCCCAACCTTCACTCTTGGCCCACACCTTTGTAAGCCTTTGCCTTGGTCACGAGCCCAAGGTTAGGGTTGCGGCAATTCTTATTTTCATAATAATTTTTAACTCATAACTTCAAATTGTTGGTTCAGTTTGTAAGGGGGTCTTCCAAAAACCCTGATAAAATAACTTGTTTGTACCCATCTAGGTTTCTATAAAATTAAACTTTACACCTAGTTAATCACTTACCCTAGCCCCCTCCCCCCACATTAGTCAGTACCCACAAAACATAGCAAAACAAGTTGTAGTTGATGGTTGTAATGCATTCATGAGCACTAACAATGTCACCACCAAGCCACAATGCCAAACAAACTCATGCATACATTGAACTCATTTAAACGCAAACAAAACAAACGACATCAAAAAGTTTCAATTCCAAGTCCACACAAAAATTACATCCTAAAAACAAATAGATTGTTACTCAACAAAACTTGAAAGAGGCGGGACAAAATACAACTATTACATGTGACAAGCCACCCAAGCTAGCAACTATGCATCCATCCCGCAGTAGATTTTGTTGTTACTTTAATCTATGATTACAGAATAGAAAGGAAAATTCTCAAGCTTGAAGAAATGTTGTGCATACATGTGGACAACCAAGTCCAAGTGAGTTGTCAAGTGGTTCCCCAACTTGGAGAATAAAATTCAAATTGGAGAAAATGTTCATTTTCAACATTGCCCAAAACAATGACTAGGCATAAGTCCACACACTTGAACTACTCCAATAGCCATCGGTTCAAAATTACAAAAGACACCATCTTCTCCCACATGTAAGATGTGGGGTTGTCATCAAAGGGTGGCTCCATAGCCTACTTAGATTGGTGCTGGATGGTGACCTCGAAAAAACTAAACTAGTGCTCAAAGAATGTTCCATCAACCAAGGTAAGAACAAATGTTCCATTAGGGCCTAGTGGCTTCTAATGACCAAAATGTACCTTTATGAAAGCCAAATGTTGAAGAAAACCTTGGCAAGATTCAGGGGTTTGCCAATAATGTGGGTACACAATGTTAATTGTGTTCATCACATCAATTCCTACTACAAGAATCTCTTGTTATATTCATCAATCAAAGAAGTGGTTGCAATAGTGCATTGCATCTTCACATTCTCACAAGCCAACTCCCAATCATCCCAAATCACCATCCCCACAACCCCCAAACCAATAACCAACTTGTGCATCATGTACAACTTGCCCTTGATCTAGAAAGCCAATTACTCAATGCTAGAGTCAAGGTGCTTCCACCAAGCTATGGAAATATTGTCACTAATGCAAGAAGCGAAGTCTAAGAACTCAATAAAATTATCATAACCGTACTTGTGATTAGGATCACAATATAGCTTGAACAAGTTTTGATGGTAGATCTTCACAGTTACAATGAAATCACAAATAAAAACTTGGTAGCTCTGTGCAAAATTGCTCAAGATTTGCACACATTCTAACAATGGTAGTACATGTGGCAACCCCAACAAGGTTTCCACATTGCATAACAATTCATAGTTGGCCTTTACATTGTCAATAGTGGCAACATCTTTAGCCATCTTCACAAGCAAAGGTTTGTACTTGTACCACACGTGTTTTGTAGGTGCGATCATGCTAATCCACCTAGTCTTCACATTTTGCAAAAACTTTAGCCTTTTCTTCTACATCATCTTAGCTAGCTTGGAATATTCCAAGGCTTATTTTGGGGAATGCACATAATAATTATAAATTGAACCCAAGAGGTCTTCATTTTTAGCGATAAATCCTAGAGGACTCAATGTCTAAATCGCTTGGTTGGTCTAATGAGCTACACAATGGACCCTAATTAGGAAAGGAACATGTTTTTCTTACAATTATCTAATGACCCTAATCTTAATACCTTGGAACATAATGACCCCATCAACACCAAAGCATACAAGCTTCCTTGCAATATCTGATTTTAATAAGCCCCTAATTGACATAAGGTTGTTGACAATCATGGCTGTTCATATTATCAACCCCAAAACCCTCTACCATTTTTTACAGGTTCAATAAAACAAGCACTTGCTAGAAACCCTTCATCACATAAACATGAACAAAGATCCAACTTTGGTTGTTGATGGTGGTCACTTCATCACAACTAATAGAAATAAATATGGCATTTTGTACCATTGTCTTGGTGGCTAGCAAAACCACCTCATGCATGTGCCATACCCCAACCCAAAGAGTTAGACCAATGCATCCTTGATGTATTTGGAACTTTCAAAAATGAAAAAAAATCTTCCAAATTTTCAAATCTATTATAGGCCACCCCAAACTAAGCATATGCCAAATGGCCACAAATTAGGCATATTTATTCTTTTTCTTAATTCAACTCCCGTGTCGCACTTGTTCTGCAATTTTGTCCTACCTTGTCATGTTGTACAAATCTTCTTGTTCTTCACATGGGTAAAATTAGGGTTGAGGTAAAATATTCACCCACAACATGTTCAAGCATGGGTTTCTTCACCTTCTTTTTGCTAGAATGTTTAATTAATGAATCAAGATTTGACACAAGAAGCTTTTCCTTGCCTTCAAATTTTTTGCACGCGTAACAATGCACCATCTTCAACTACCCATCTACAACTCACACAAGTTATGACCAACAAAAGCGAGATGCCCACACATTGTGATACACCTAGTGAATTTCCTATTTTTTTTCCCTCTTTTCTTTGGTTTGACTGCATTAGGCCCATTATTCACAACTTGCTTACCTTTGCAAAAAATTACAAGCATTTCAACCATTACATTAACTATTAATTCAATAAGGGGATGGTCAAGAGGCAATGTTAGATTAACTAGTCACACAGAATATTCACCTTGGACAAGTGCAAACACATTCCCAAAAAAAAAACTAGAATTTGAAATTTTGAGGTGGTTTCAATGGAGCCATGTAAAAAAAGTTGAGTTTAGGGTTGAGGAAAATGGTGATGTCATGAAGCAATTGAAGCAAACTAACAATCAAAAGCAACAAGGAAGAGATGAAATTTAAAAAACTTGGGTTTAAGGGCGTGAAGTAGATGTTAAACAAAAAATGAAGAAGAAAAACAAGATTGTGGTGGTGATTAGAAACAATTAAAGATCAGAAGTAACAAGGAAGAAACAAAATACAAAACAACATGGGTTTTATGGCAATGGTTTGAACAAAAATGCAAAAAATAAAGAGTGCCAAAAACATAAATTCTCATTGTTAAGGGGATAGGATGATTACACGATTTTGATGAACAAGGCATTTAGGATACGAACTGAATAAGGAACTTTGCTAGTTTGAATTTTGAATTCTTGTTGGTTTTGATCACGGTGATGTGACTTGGGATGGTTCAAAAAGGGAGAGTTTTGGAAAACATGGAGATTCTTAAACATAAAGTTTGGGAGAGAAGAGAGAAAGGAGCTGGAGGTACTTGCAATAGAAAACCACAAACTTTATTTTGATATACCACATATTTTAATTGTTGTTTTGGAAAAATTTCAACAAAACATGGGATTCTGATGTTATTTTGATTCATGTTTATAGTAATACAAAGAAACACAGACTTTTATAATGAATTTTATGTTCATATTGTTGTGTGATTTGTTTAGTATGAGAATATGATGAAATGAAATATAATCTTGCTTATGAAGTTTTTTACAATGTATTTTGAAGTGCAAATTCTAGATATATGAAATAACCATGAATTTGGTGTTTAAATGAATGGTAATGTTAAGAATGTTGAGAATTTAAAGTAGGAATAGTGAATGTTTGCATAGTGAATGTTTGCATATGAAATGCAAATATGTTGTTATAGTAATGTGAAATATTCTATAGGAATTAAATTTCACATCTACCATTTGGTGACCATCTTGTGGGGAATTTTTTTTCTATTTTTCTTTTAGTAGCGAAAAGGTTTCCTATAAATGTTTTTGTTATATTATAGAAGAGAAAATTCAAACAAATAATTTATTTTTTTTAAATCAGAATTTAAAAGGGTATGTTAGAAAGTATTAGAGGTTTAAACGGTTAACGCCATAAGGATTACAAAATGATCTACAGACTCTAAAGACAAAGAATCGGGAAACAAGATGAATTAGATGGTGACTCGTAGTTTATAACAACAATTCGACTAGGAGGCAAATCAGCAAGTTATTGAAGGACAAACATGAGATAATCTTGAAAATATAAAGGAGTATGCAAGGCTTATAAAAACCCCGGATCAAAATCTGATCTTGAACAGATGAGTTCTGAGAATAGAGGAAAGGCCTACAATGCATAGGTTATATCTACCACAAGAGGTGGTACAACGTGAGGTATGGACTTGGGGTTTTCAATTACAAATGACAATCTCCATGGAGAGAGATGCAGTTGACTTTTCACCCAAATGAGTGAGTGCAATATATTTCTTAGTTGCAAAATGTGGTTTAGAGTTGAAGAAATCAAGACAAAGCATGGACTTTTGTAGTACCTGATCAACTGTAGGAAATCTCGAGTCCAAAGTCAATGAATAACCAAGGAAGGGATGTTACATGAAGTATACAACCCATGTTTGTGTATCGGTTTACATTTTTAAATTACAATGAACCAATGGAAGACTGGGAGGTGGATGAAAACACCAATGTTGATGTGTGTAAAGAGATTTAAAAAAATTAACCATGATCATTTGAATATGTAAAGGCATAAGTGAATGTGTTGGATGAAATACCATAATCATACTCACATTTAAAGTTAGATCAAACAAGGTGTATAGCCAAAACATGGGATCATGAACCTGTGGATTTGAAGATGGTCAAATTACTTTCAAAGGTTTGTGCATTCTGTGAGGAAGAAGGACATGCAATCATGGATTTTTCTTTTGTGCGTTTTCACAACTTATCAAATATTACTAGACATGTGGAGTTACAAAATGTAGCAGGAACATTAATGTCTCAACCATAGGAACAAAAAGTAATAATTCCTATAGTCCAGAACAAATTTAATGGCATGGAGTTGGGAAGCCAATTGGGACCATAGAGTTGACAAATTCGTTCATCTATTCAAACCATGAGTAAATAAATAGAGGTGTATTTACATCGACATTTTGCACCATAGAGGATACCAATGGGTAACCATATAATAGAACATTGTCATCCTTAAATGAACACAACTTCACCAATCATGTCAGAAGTGACAATTGTTGAAATTCGAATATAATCTATGGGAATAATAGTTCCCCAATCACTTGTTGCGACTATAATAACTATAGGAGTTCAAATAGTTGTTACACCCAACATGGATGTTATCAGAAGGGGAGTATTCATTTGGATTTGGAACAAAATTGGGTAGTGGATTGAATGGAATCTTGGCAGGATGGAAACTAAATGGGAATACAACATTACCAACAATAACTATTGGAATTTTTGGGAAACCTTAGATGGTGTGTACCAATCCAATAATGATTGTTCATGTGAGTAGGACTACAGATCGACCACCAATGAATTTAATGGCTGCTGGGGAGTACAAAAGTGCAGATGCAGTGAATCCAAGAAGAGGACATCAATAACCATCAATTGTAACTATACCAATTTTGGATCATATAGATTGCCATTATGTTAGGCCAAACAAAGGTAGTTCTTAAGTATCTTGATTTCAAAAAAGATGTTGATTTAGATGCTCATGTTAAAATGTTCAATTCTATCGTAAAAGTGTGAGCCATGGATTATAATACCACAAATTGTTAAGCTTTAGTTCCATAGTTTTCCTTAGTATTAATGATTTCATTCTTGATAAACCTCCAAGTAATAATTATTAAGAGTTGGATTAGCCTTTGGATATTTCAGCATAGAAGACTCTTTTATTTAAATTGATGCAAGGCTTAGTTAGTTAGTTTTAGGACCTAATAAACCTTTTTAAGTGCATTATCCTTTAGAAAAGGGAAAGGGGATGTAGAAACAGATGTGATTTATTGATATAGTGGGAATACAAGCCCATAGCTCACAACAACATTTTGCCATGACAATATTAAGTTAGTCTGTAGAATAACCTTCACGCACGAATCATGTACTAGAAAGATTTCTAGGATGCAATCCTAGTACATATTTATGTAGTTTTCACTTTTATTAGACGCTTAGATAAAATCAAGATCAAACTTAAATATTAACATTTCCACTTGAGTGGCCCTCAGGTGAATTACAACTTAGTAAACAACTTGAAAGTAATAGGTCACAATTGCAAAAACTTTAAAATGCGACGGATGGTGCAAGCTAGGTATTCGGTTCGATGCTCCATGGGAAGGGGGTTAATTGGGCTTCGTAGCCAACGGTAATGGCCATCACCAGGAACCCACGTTCGACAATGGAGACGAACATCATCATTTTCGCATTGACACTCTTTAAACCTTTTTGGTGCGGCTCCACGAGCAGGAACGAATTCTAAATAGATTGCTAAAGCATGTGGGTTAGGAGACAATCGACGATCCCATGCCGAACGATCGATTCGAGTGCACACCACTCGCCTAGACGGTTCTTCTTCGCACGGTCGTTGATAAACATTCACATCGAGCGATGCTTTTTCAAGCTCTTCTTGTTCTGCTGGTGCAACTAGAGGATTCAAAGGCGTAGCAACCTCATCTGCCATGACTAGTTCTCACCTGCATTAACAAAAAACCAAGAAGGTAACAGAAACAATGTGGTACTTGCATTCGGAACGGGTCGATGCTTTTTATTTAACAAATTAGGGTAGGTGAAGGTGTGGGAGTGATGGCGGAACCTCATGAAAACTTGAACATCCTAGATCTAATGGATTCATCAAACCCTAATTTCGACGGTGGATCTAGAAGTATGTGGGGGTTTTTTGTGATGCAAATTTTAATTCCAATTTATTATATACTACATAGTTAATTAGTACATGATAAAATAAATAGGTAGGGGATATCAAAAGAGTAAATAGTACACAGGGATGTTAGTTCAACCATTGAATTAATCGAGTAAGAATTCAAGGACGTTTATTTGTTACTACCGATAAACTATCCTAGTAGTTAGTTACTTGAAGTGGATGAAAAAGTAGGATGTGAAGGTCAACAGACAGAAAGGATAAGGATCAAGCTCAAGAGACCTCATCAAGATATCCAAGATAAGGGGAAGGATGAATCCTCCAATCCCATTAGTCATGAGGATTGTCATCCTATTTGATTAGAGGATGGAATATTTCTTGTGTTTCATTAGGGCCAAGAATTCTCATCTTAAACTCAATTGGATGACAATTTATTCTCAATTCTCATTGGCTCTAGAAGGATGAGGAGGCCATTGATTGGAATAAGGGATTTCGAAGCTTTCATTGAACAAGGGAAACAAACTCAAGGAAGGTGATGGAGGCTTACCAAAAGAGAAGGTATTGTGTGTATGTGAAAAAGAAAAAAAAGGAGGAAGTGTGAGGAAGGATTTAGTTCTTATGTGTGAAGAGGTGTTCATGGAAAAGGTGTGTGCAAGAATCAAGCATGGAAGGAGGTGGTGTGTAACAAGTACTTGTAATAAAGCTTCTAGATTTTCGTTTCAATTAGTTGTTCCTCCCAAATCCATCGTTGGATTAGTGTCAAAATTAAATCAGTCTTAGTTTGAAAGGTGTAGAAGGTTCTCCTCAAATTTCAGCATCATCGAAGATGCTATAAGGGAGCTACACTGGTTGGAAGTGGAGGGTGTTGTAGTGGAGTTCATGGAAGGATTTCCATGACAAAACCTTTAGATTTTTGGTTCAATTAGTTGTTCCTCCCAAATCCATTGTTGGATTTGTGTCAAAATTAAATCAGTTCTATTTTGAAAGGTGTAGAAGGTTTTCCTCAATTTTCAACATCATCGGAGTTGTTGTAAGGAAACTACACTTGTTGGAAGTAGAGGGGGTTGAATTGTCTAATTTATTTATTTTTCTTCAATCTAAGCAAAGTGGTTTCTAGTTCTAAGGCTTAACTCTTGATAAATAAAATAAAATAAAAACTTATAAGATTTTGTAACATGGTTCCTTTTATATTAGCTTTTCTAAAATTCAATGCATGTTAGATTATGAAATTGTATGTGGATGTTATGACAAATGGAATGGAAGGGTTCCAACCATCAATCGTGACATTGAATTGAATATCAACATATGGTTCCTTTATATTCCATCATGGTGAGTTATAATCCTCTCACAATGTATTTTCAAATTGGACACAACGCATTAGATCCTTAGTGAATTTCATTACTTATCTTAAATCACCTTACTTGTTAGACGACAACTACATAGTAGTTCCACTTCCAACCGGTTTTTTGTGAGTGCATATCTTAATGGGGAAGGTGTGCAAAAATTCCTCACACATACAATAAAACAAATTAGGCGTCATTTGTGTAGTATTCGAGACCATTCCAAACATGTCAATCACCTTGACACAATACTTGTGGAGCAACAACATACACATAACCAACACCTAAATCTACAAGCACACGACATCATAATTAGACTTTAATCTCGCTTGTGGGCCATAATCAACATGCATGAAATTAAGGTAGTATCGAATGCTAGTTTCTTACCGCTACAATTGATAAGGAATTTGAATATTCCCCACCATAGGAACCCTTACATCAATGGGAGGTGTTTGAACAACTTGAACCACTTGTGTGATAAGAAACACTTGAAGCGGAATTAGTTCATGAATAAGCACACCAAGTTGAATTACGAATGGTCCATTCAAGTACTGAGGACATGCTAAGATTTGTTGCAAGTATTTCAATTGTAGACATGTTTATTTATTACATATTTGGTATGTTTTCCAACATAAGTTCACAAGATGTCACACTTCATGATTTCATACACCAAGTGGCATACTAATGGGAGGAGACATTGATCCCCATAGGCAAGTAACATGTTTAGGGTTGTTGCCAATCTTAGAGGAGTATTCTACACTTCGAGATGAACTTGTCACAATGCTACAAAAGATGAAAAATGTTGGACAACCATTATCTACTTCTATGGCTCAACCAATTTTAAAAGGTATGATTGAATCCCTTGCTCCTGAGATTCTTTGTAATGGTCATGGAGGATTTGTTGTCACAAGGGAATGAACCAATGTTTTTTAAAAACACTACATGCATTAGTCTTTTCACATGGCAATAATAGTAACCAGCAAAATGCCAACATATTGGCATGAACAAGGATGCAACATGGTGTAATGTATAGTTTACCTAGCGAAATTTATCTCGATTCCTCCATGCCTTGTGGTCAACACTAACCAAACTGGGATCCATCTTGTTCCAACTGTTGGAGAAAGAACCTGGGAAAGCAAAGGTTCAAAACACATTCAAGTATTGGGGTATAGGACAAGAGACAAATAACTTTGTGGTATCTTTTACAGTAAATGGAAACCTACTTCTTGGACAAGTTGTTTTCATAAGGTACAACACATAGGTGTTTACCTCCTTCAATTGAAGGATAACAAAAATGTATCAACTCAAGTTGGGATTTTACATTTAGTGAAAATAATTGGTCCACATTGGAAACAACAAAAGATTTTGTTCGCAAGGTTTTGTTGGCCTACCTACACAAGCAAATCCAACAACTCAACTTACAAGAAAATCAAAAGCTTGTATGGTTGATTAATAGTTAGAGCATACATAAAAGTAAGGAATTTTTTGATTGGATCAAGAAAGAACACCCAAACATATTTATCGTGTTTGTTATTGCCAATTGTTCCAATGAATTGTAGCCTACAGATGTCATTATCCAATGACCTTTGAAACATGCATTCAAAATCAATTTCAACAAATGGACCGCAAATGTTATTAAACAACAAATCTACAAATGGGAAAGAGCAATTCATTGATTTCTAGATGAACAATCTCAAACCTCAAATTTGTGGATGGTTGGATTCAACATGGACACAAGTGTAGGGCATGGATGGAATGATTGCTAAAGGTTGGGAAAGAATAGGGATCACAAAAGCTTTCACACTTGATTTCCAAGTAAAAGCCATGGAGGCTAATGCTTTCACCCCTCTTTTCACATTTACTTTAGAAGCTGAAGATTACAATGAGTAGAAGACAACAAGGTAAATCCAATAAATTCCATTGCAGTGGTTATTGAAAATTGTTTATAACCTATTTCTACACCATTTGGAGTGGCAACTATAGGTGGATGTGCATCAACTTCAAGTAATGTCAAAATGTTTGCATTAAAACAACAAGTTAGACTGAAGCAAAAGAAACTAAACTAAAGCAAAAAAAACTAGGACATATTGAAAACATTCTAATATTTCAAATTAGGTCACACACCAATTTTGTTGTATACGATGTGTTCACCTCCAGTAGTTGTAGTAGCTTCAGTTAGCCTTTTTGTCCAGGTCTTTCTTGCTAGATTAGCTTTGGATCCATCTTTGTTGGTGGCATCCATAAAACAAAAGCCTTCTAGAATCCACAAAACAAAAGCCTTCGCAACAATATGTTTTTTCTGTCTGTTATGAAGAAACATTAATTGATCAAGGTGATTACAGATTGCAATTAAAACAATTTGGACTATGAAGAAATGGTTTGGAACTTGAATGTCTAACTAGAAGATATTATCGCCATAAGATGTTTTGCAAACATGTCAAAGGTACCATGTGCATTAGTGGTTAAAAATCAAAGAGCTATGAGAAAGCGAAGAAAACAAACTTATCATGTTAAAAAAATACCCCGCCCACTAATCATGTGGTGACGCATACCAACTAATGTTGAACTCACCACCCATCTTAAGGCAACAGAAAATGGTTCTTAGCACATCTAAGACTCAAACAAAGTAAAAGTAATTTTTTTTTCCTAGCATGACGTAAGACTTAAGAGAAACCTTAATAAACAACTCCTTAACATTTAGATTTCAACCTCTAACTCTTCTTACCAACAAATTTCAATTCTCCCAAGGCTTATTCAAAAATCCATGAAGGTGTGCCAAACACCTTGAAGGATGGGATTTGCTGCAAAACTAAGAGTTATGATTACAAAACGTTCTTCAAATCACAACAACAAAGCCAGCAACATGTAGTTTTGGCTTGTGGGGGTGGTGGTGCAACAACAAAAGTTGAAATGGAAAGCAGTAGATGAAGGGATGCTGATGAGAAGAAAAAATCATGGGAAGGAACCATGCCCACTGTTTCCTTGTCATTAATTTCCTTTGACGAATGTATTGAAGAAAACTATAGGAAGATGATGCAATAAAAACTTGCAAAAAAATAATGTAATAAAGGATAAAAGTTTAAACTAAGTATCT
Organism: Sphagnum contortum; assembly: GCA_963920785.1. NCBI lineage: Eukaryota > Viridiplantae > Streptophyta > Sphagnopsida > Sphagnales > Sphagnaceae > Sphagnum > Sphagnum contortum. The sequence continues at coordinate 9,236,660 of OY987278.1, forward strand.
TAGGAATCCTATGTAATTTTGGACAAAAACAATATCTATTATACAATTCCGCTCAGTCCTTACCATTTCAGTCCTTACCATTTTTGAATGGTCCTCCACTCAGTAACTTTGTGGACAGAGGCCTGGGAGAGTGGGAGTGGCTGGGGCCTGGGAGTACCCACGGCGGGCGACTGACCGGCCCGGCACTCTTTGGGGCCTGGGAAATTTTAGGATATGGTTTTCGGGACTTGGGATCTCAACTTTGGGGCCTGGGAAATTTTAGGATATGGTTTTCGGGACTTGGGATCTCAACTTTGGGGCCTGGGAAATTTTAGGATATGGTTTTCAGGACATGGTTTTCAGGACTTGGGATCTCAACTTTGGGGCCTGGATTTTCACACTCGCGGTTTCCAAGACCGAAACCTGAAAACGTTTAGGACGTGATTTTCAGGATGTGGGATCTCAATTTTGGGACCTGGATTTCACACAGGGGATTCACAGTGGCCTTTGGCCATGGGCACCCACTAATTTAAAATAAAATTCGACATGATTTGTGAATTATAATTTTCTAAAATTTTAGAAATTTGAAAAATAATTAATTTTTTTCCAAACTTGAAAAGGTATTACAATAATCCATGAACAAGTTGGTGTGGTGTGTATCCCATATTTACTTTGTTATGTAAGAAAACAAAGTTGTTTGTAAATGTTCATCCCAATCCATTTTATTCTCACTGACCAACTTAATCAACAATGTTCCCAACACCTTATTTGTGGACTTTGTTTAACCATTCCTTTATAAATATAATAAGTAGTGGAATTAACACATTTAAGAAAAAATGATCTATCAAATGTTCAATATCATTAATAAAGTGCACACCTTAATCTTTGACTATAGTTAATGGGCATCCAAACTTGGTAAGAATTATTATGAGAAAACTTTTTCCATTGCAACTTGATTGATGCAGCTAAAAAATGTCTGATAGAACTAAATTGCAACTAAAAAATGTCTAATAGAATAAGATTATAACTATATAAAAAAATTGCAACGGACATGATTATTTCATAGTAAGTACATTCATATAAAATCTTGTTGTCATTGTTGTAGTATTTATCCATAATGTTTTGGCCTCAACCAATTTCGTTTCATAATCTATGGCCACTAATATGTACTTGTTCCATGTATATTGTCACAGATGTTAATGCCATGGAATTCATTAATATGAATGTTCATTCATGACTTGTAATGAACTTGTACTTAACTCCTAATTTAGTTTAAATTCACTTTTAGTTAGCTTTTAGTTAAATTTAAATTCAATCTTAGTTCATTTCTAGTTAACTCTTAGTTCATTCTTAGTCAAGTTCTAATTCACTTATAGTTAATTTCTAATTCATTTTAGTTAATGTGGTAAGAGAGGCGTCATGAACCGACATTAATAACACAAAGGAGTTTTGCACCACTAACAACACAAAAGAACTTTCCACCTATGATTCTAGCCTAACCTTGGCAACCTCACTAGAGGACGACCCTAGATGCAAATTGATAAAATAAGATTCAAGCCCTTCATGGAACAAAAATATATATATCAACATACAAACAATTTTTGTTTGTATTGTGGAAAACCAGGTCATGTTGTTTGTGAATGTTTAAAGAAACATGGTTCACATGCAACACATGCCACATTTATTACTAATTCACAACCAAAAGAGTTGGAGAACGATCATGTCCAATTTTAGTAGGGACCATGAGGTTGGACTTTGATGCATCATGTAATGAAAATGGTCCCAACTTATCTTCAGATCCAACACTATGTTTCTTGGTGCCAATTATGTGATAAACTTGTGACAATGGTGGCCCAAACACTTTTTGATTCTAGCACATCAATATGTTTCATGATAAAGAGTTGCTATGAAAATATAAGTTTGATTTAGTGGAAAAGAACACACCAGTGCCGATTGAAGTCATTGACGATCAAAGTCTTTCATTAGGACCAATTACACATGAAACTGAAGCATTAGATGTTACCATTAGTTTTCACACTAGCAAGGTTGTTTTCAATGTCATTTCATCTCTAAAAAATATTGTCATCATTGGATTGTCTTAGCTTGCTCTACATAATCCATGAGTGGATTGGCATATGAGGAGTCTTCATTTTGAAACACCACAACATGAGGCCCCAAAGTGCGAAACCCTTGTCGAAACCATGCATGGAAAAAATCAAGATCAAATATGTCATCTAACTGAAAACAAGCATAGGGATGAATGCATGCAAAATTTTAAATAGAAATAAGACTTCGGTAGTACAAGAAAGCATAGGTGCCCCAAGCCTTTACTTATTGGAGCAAAAACTTTCATGCAAGATGCGAAAAACGAAGATGCATTTTTTATTTACACTTTTCCTCACTAGATGTTGAACCATGTCCACATGAGATTCCTTCCTAGTACAATGAATTCAAGGATGTGATTGAAAAGAAAAATGTAGACACCTTGATTAATCATCGACCACACCATTACACCATTGATCTTGAGGAAGGATTGCAACCCCTCCATTCAAACCCATCTACAAATTGTCAAAAGATGAACTTATAAAACTTCATGAATACATTTATGAGAATTTGAAAAAAAAGGTTCATTCAATATTCCAAAATTCCAATTAATGCCCTTATGCTCTTTATTTTTTTAAAAATGGTTCTTTACAAATGTGTGTCAATTATCATGGATTGAATCAACTCACTATCAAGAATCAATACCCTTTACATTTTATCTTAAAAATTACAAGAAAACATGTATTTTTTAACTAGAAAAATTGACCCAAAAAATCCCAAATGTCATCATGGTCAACTTGACCAAAATGTCATTTTGGACAAGTCAATTTGGACCTTGCCATTTTTATTGGGCCTTTTTGGTGATATATTTGGTGGGTATTTTTTATTGTATTTTTAACTAATCAACAATATTTTGACAACAACTATATATAATTATAATCATTTTTATTTTATTTATTTATTAATTATTAAATTTAACTACCTACATTACCTAGTAATTAACGTACAAAATAGAATAATTTATCTACAAAGCCTATTTAACTTAGATAGCCAATGTTGTATGTGTGAGGACTTTGAACTCTTCAATTCCATTTTGAGGAATCAAGTCTTTACCATTGGACTACCACTTGAAAAGTTGAAAACTTTTGTCATCATATTATAATAAACTTGATTGAATTTTTTGTTTTGATGTACATATTCTAACATTCATATACGAATTTCAATATTTTTATATTATTTAAGTAGGAGGTTATAACATGTAGGTATTTACACCTATTAGGCTACTACATGTTATTAAATCAATTTAAAAATAATTAAATGATTGATTAATTACTATCAATTACTATCAATTAAAAATAAATAAATAATATCAATGATTAATAACTGATTATTTCCTAAGAATTACTAAATGTTAAATATTAAATAATGGATATTTATTATCAATTAATATATTAAAATTATTTTAAATAATTACTTATCAATAATTATTAATAAATATATATTGACTATTGTAAAATACTATAAAATAGTGGAAAAAATAAATAAATTTGATCATTTGATAATAATAATCAATCAATTAACAAGTTGATAGATAAATTATTTATTGGGTATTAATTAAGATTTATCTGGTGATTAATTAGTTGTATAAAATATTAATCATACATTATTGAGTATTAGCTATCAATTATTAAATATAATGTAATTAATGTACTACATTTAAATACTTACATGTGCTTAAATGTAGCATGTAGGTAGCCTATTAAATTTTATAAGTACCTACTAGATGTAATATGCTTAATTTAAAGCTTATTGGTTATGAACTTAAGTTTGGTATGTATCTTAAGTAAAATAAACTTGTAATCAAATTATTATGGTTGATTTGACTAAATGTCAAATTAGAATGGCTAATTTGAGTAATTGTAAATTACAATGGCCATTGAGTATGGTCAATTTGACTGAGCTTTGGTCATCTTAATGGACCTTTAGTTTTTTTACTAGATGTTTAGTTTATTGCATGTTTTAAAATCTCATTTTAGTCAAATGTTTTAATCAAAAGTAATTCATGTTTTTCATGCCCCATGCCTTTAGTCAAAACGATCATCCCTTTTAATCAAGTTGAACCTTTTGAAAAACCATATTTCTTGTAGTGAGGGTTGTTGGATTAACTAAGTCATCCCAAGGTGTACACCAAGATTGATTTATGTGGAGCATACAACTTGGTGCACATTCAAGAAAATGATGAATGGAATATGACATTCAAAACCCATTACAATTATTTTGAATGTGTTGTGATCCCATTTGGTTTTATTAACACACCTACTATCTTTCAACATCTGATGAACAATGTCTTTGATGAATACTTGGATGATTTTGTGGTTTGTTACATTAATGACATCTTCATTTTGCTTGAAGAACATGGAGGACCATGAACACCATGTACATTTAATTTTGGAGAAGTTTCATGAAGTTGGACTTATGCCAAATCAAAAAAGTGTGAATTCCATCAATCTAAAATGGAATTCTTGGGTTACATCACCTCTGTAAAATGGCATTTGCATGGATATTCATAAGGTTTAGACCACTGTTGATTGGGCTATTCTGACTTTTGTTTGAGATGTCCAATGTTTTTTTGGATTTGCCAACTTTTATCAACATTTCATTACCTAGTATTCTTGAATAGTGGCCCTTTTTATTCATTGATTTGGAAGGATCAATGTCTTTTTTGGGGAGTTGAAGCTAATAATACTTTTCAATCTTTAAAGGTTTTTTTTCACAATTGCCCCACTATTGACTCATACAAACCCTTCCAAACCTTTTTTTTGGAAATGAACATTTTGACTTTGTAGTAGGTGTCATACTTTCACAACTTGGAGAAATAATCTTTTTCATCTTGTTGGCTTCCATTTTCGATTTTCTTGTGAAATTAACTATGAAATTCATAATAAACAATTTCTAGCCATTGTGGATGCCTTTGAAAAGTGATGTCATTTGCTTGAAAGAGCTTAATATGAAATCACTATGTATTCATACCATAAGAACTTGCAATATTTTATGACAACTCATGTTTTGAATCAACACTAAGTTCAATGGGCATTATCCTTGTCCCAATTTCGATTTTTCATCACATATTGCCATGGGTGCCTACAAAATAAACCTAATGTATTGTCCCATTTCTTGTACCTTATACTTAAAGAAGGCAATGTTGCCTATAAACAACAACATGATATCATTCTGAAGCTTGAATTTTTTTGACTTCATGCATTGTTAGTAATTCCTAATGACACAACCTTTTTTTGTCAAATCCATGAAGATTTGAAAAAAGACCTTATGTTATTGGCATCCAAGGCTTATTAAGGAGTCACCATCAAATCCAAAAAAATTCCAATGATCATGTTAAGTTTGAATTTCAAGATGGTTTGTTATATCATGATGGTTTTTTGTATGCCTTAATGGCCCTTCACAACTTTAAATGTTCCATTAGGCACGATGCTTTGGCTATAAGCCATTTTGGATTCACCAAGACCATGGAATTAATGTTTTGAAATTATTGGTGGCCACAATTATGGAAATATGTGAAGGAGTTTGTTGGATCTTGCGATGTTTGAGCTTAAGCAAAGAATCTTGGTCATTGCTTTCATGGTCTCCTTCAACCATTTTCAATCGTTGCATCCCCATGGATTTCAATTTTCATGGACTTCATCGCAAATCTTCCACTTTCTAACTCTACGACTCCATCTTGATGGCGGTGGACCATTTGACAAAGATGGCTCATTTCATTATTTATACTAAAACAATAATTGGCAAATGAATAACCAAATTATTCTTTAATCATGTTTTTCAATATTGTGGTCTTCTTAAGGATATTATTTGTGATTGTGGACCTTAGTTTGCATTTAAGTTCTGAAGGAAACTCTTTGAGCTTTAGGTGTGAAGATGAAGTTGTCATTAGCTTTCCACCCCTGGACGGATGGGCAAACAAATTGGTTAATCAAGTCTTGGAGCATATCTATAATGCACAACCAATTATTATCAATTTAATTGGTCAAAACTTTTGGCCATGGTAGAGTTTGCTTAGAGCAACACAATGCATTCATCAACCCAACAAATCCTTTATTTGTGAATCATGGTTTGCACCCCAATTTTGACATTCAACATGTGAACAAATTTCTGAATCTAGAAGCTAAGGATTGAACCATGTGGTTAGTAGATTTTCAAACTAAACTTGTATTTAACCTTGAAAAAATGCAAAAGTGATACAAGGAGAATGTTGATAATAACTGGAAGGAACAACCCAACTTTAAGGTTAGGAACTAGGTTTGGTTTTGAAAACAACATATCAAAACAACAAGGTTATTAAAGAAGTTGAATCATTAGAAGTTAAGTCCATTCCTCATTATGAAACAAATCAATGTTGTGGCTTGTCCAATTCAAACTTCCAAATTTTATAAAAATCCATCCTATGTTTCATGTTTCCTTGTTGGAATCATACCACACATCTACCATTCCAAGAAGAATTCATGATCCCTCTTCACCTATTGAAGTCAATGGTGAATATGAATTGGTAGACATTTTGGATTCAAGAATTTCTAATTACCAACTTCAATATCTTGTTCATTGGCATGAATATGATGCGAGCAAATGCACTTGGGAACCAATCCAAAACCTATCAAACACCATGAAAAGGGTTCACAAATCTTATCGATGATATTTAAACAAGTCCAAGTCCATTTTTGGTGGAATTTGTCGTTAAAATTGGAAGTTAATTTTTAGTTAATTGTTAGTTCATTTTTTTAAAAAATGAAAATAATTATTTGAAGCATAAGTTTTTGAATTAAATACCTACTAATTAATTATTTGCATCAATTATTCTAATTAATTAAACAATGAGCTAATTATTTGAATTAATTATTTTAGTTCAAATAAATAATTAGTTCATGAATTGAGATAATTAATATCAGGTAATTAACTATTTTAATCAACTAGATAAAAATTTAAGTGAATTAATCAATCTAATCTATTTTTAAAATTATTTAAAATAAATAGTTATTTGACTTTAGATAATTTATTATGAGATAATTAATCATTTATCATTTGAAAATTTGAAAAAATATATATTTTGATTTATTAATTCATAATATTTAAGTAGATTACATATTGATTAATAATTAGTGTGTAATAAATTATTGAAAAAAAAATCATTATTAGATATTAAATATGAATTTGGGTAGAAAACATGAAGGTATAAATAGGCATATCCATATGTACATCAAATTAAAATTTTAATATAATAAACAATTCTTTTAGTTTCACATCTAAATTAATTATGTATCAAAATAATTAATTATTTAATAAAATTTAAAAATTAATGATTTGGTAATTATTGATGAATTAATAATTATTTTAAATAATCAATCTAATTCATTATGAAGTATTTCAAACTTGGACAAATATTTATCTGATTATTATTTAATAAATAATTATTTGTTAGGTAATGTTAATTAATTATATTATTTACACTTATTTATTCATATTAATAGTCAATTATTTATTATAATAAAAAATGATATATATGAATATGAATATTTATTAAATTATAAATAGTTGCATTATAGTTATAACATAATGAACAATATTGCTTTAATAGTGGCACATTAGTGGTTATATTAATTGTATAAATGTGAATCATAATTGAAAACTAATTGCAAATGTATCCCATAATAAGTGGTGGAAATGTGGACATGTGGCATGATTACATGGATGTACATTGTATAGTAGTTGTAACATAATTGTTGTTTTAATGGCGCATTTACAATAGTTTTAAAATAGTTACCACATGTAATTACAATGCAACTCTTGAAAAAATCAAACATGGTTGACTATATATGTATGTACGATTATGAGGTGACTTTTCATCCTTCTATTCCCAATTCTACAAGGTGACTATACTTGAAAGCACAAATGCTACCAATGAAGGAAAAATGCAAGTTTATTTTTAGATGTTAAATTACATTTGTAGTTGAAACTAAGTAGCTTGCCTCCTATGCATCATTTACGATTATAACTACTAGATATATTTTCCAAGCTCAAACATTCTAATTCCTAGAATTTTATGTCAAATTGTCATTCATTTAAACCAACTTTTAAGGATTCAACACCATGTTCAACTTAGCTGCAGACCACTAGTCACTTGAAATATTGTTTCTAACACATAGGTTATTCAAATCCGGTTTACCTTAGTTCATTAGAAAGCTAACTACAAAGCGTACGTTGTTACCAAATCCTAAGTTCTGTAGCTTAAGCAGTAAGAAGTTATGCCACAAAAGTCGAGAGGGTTTTATGAAAGTGGTAAATTCAACTTGGTTGCAGACCACCAATCACTTGAAATATTGTTTCTAACACATAGGTTATTCAAATCCGGCTTGCCTTAGCTCATAAAACTAATTACAAGGCGCAATTTCCTACTAAATCCTAAGTTTTACAATTAAATTAGTAAAAAGTTATGCCACGAAATTCGAGAAGGTTTTTGAGATTTCTTTAAGATTTCAACTTGCCAACACCTTCCTTATTCACTTCCATACCTTCCAAACTACTATAAATGTCCATTCTATTTCTCCTTTTTCCTACCATCTACCAAGACCAATCATTTTTTTCCTCCTCGAAAAGCTTGTGGGAACAAGTATTTTCAAGATTTCAACTGAAAATTATGTCCGGGGAAAGATAGAGCCCCCAATGATGCGAGTCCGCCTTTTAAAGAAAAGGAGAAGGGAGGTGAAGGTAGATCCAAAGCTTGGTGGTTAATGGAATGTTCCAAGCTTGGCGGCCAATAGAAAATGAAGGAAAAACACCTTTTCACCTTTTCCCACTTTCCCCCCAAAAATTTTACTTAAACTTTCAATTTTTCCTTTTGACCTTAAGGTTTTACTTTACCATGGCTCTAGGCCATTACTTATGCATTTCCTTCATTTTTCTTGATTTATAAATTACGACTATGCATCTCATTGTAACAAGTCCTCCACACCTTCATTGTCGATTTGATTTTGATTTTGATTTGACTTTTTTCCTTTCCTTGAAATTATGGGGTCACGCATGGTCACATCTTACGGGCCCCAAACCACACAAACGAATGAAGAACTGCCTCCATAATCATATTTAGATTTGACCCTAATGCAACATCCTCGTGATGAAGAACCCAAACCTTGAGAGGTGCGTGCTTGTCTTGAAGTTGAACCCCCTCGAGCTTGGTATTATTGTATTTCTCCGAACTTTCACACCTTAATGATTTTGTTGCAAGTTGACCCTGCTTTTGGTGATGAACTTGAAACCATCTGTGAAGGTTGTAACGAAACTGAAAACACTTCTATCTTCGCATGGTTTTTAGTTCCTAATGTTGGACATTATCATTGGTTGTGCGGTCCGATTCGTCAACTGCCTCCTAATAGCAAGGCGGACTACTTAGTTCGCACCATTCAATGCATCCTAAATTTCTTACAATTATGAATTATCACTATGGCATAACCCATGACCTAACATGTATTTGCAACTCCTTGTTGAGCTTATTCATAATTTAAATCGATGTTTCAATCATTATGAAACTCTTGTTGCCATTGGCACACCATCACATTATCTATTTAATTGTTAAGTTGATTTGAATTAATCTTATGTTCATACGGTTTGAAGATTGTTCTATCTCTATTAGACCTTTCATTAACACCCCTTCAACTGCTTCATGAATTTCAAACGTCCTTGCTACTCACTAAACATTAGAACAAGACCAATGTTGTGTTGAACACCATAGATTTTGATGTCTACTTCTACCCCCAACCCTCTAGAGATTTTTCATCCCTAATTACGCAACTGAAGTTTTAAAACTATGGTTACCAATTTTTTTTTGAAGAAAAGGACTAACCCAACACCTTATTTACTAATATCATATTTCGGAAAAACAATAACCCCTCCATGCACTAAACGGATTCATCATTCCTTATGAAGTTGTTAAAATCCCTTAATAACCTTACCACACTCAAATAACCTTGATGCAACTCTTAAAAATTGAGATTACCGCACATGGTTGTGTCGATATGGCTCACAACGATGTGTATAAATTATTGTATGGAAGACCCATTTTCAACTAACAATTATTATACAACTAGCTACTTTTTTGACATGATAATTTATTTAGTAATACCTCGTACTTCCAGGTGGATGATTACACAATAGTTGTATATGAGTTGATTTTGAGCTTTAGTTACAGGGTAATGTGGTTTTGATGAAAGTGATTTCTCATAATGATCCATGAACCAACTTATGTATGTGCTCATAGTACACCTGGAATTGCTCAGTCTTTCCTTATTTGATATTATTGAGCTCTATGTAAATCTATTTGTCATTTTGAGTCTTGCAATGACATTTACAAGATGTTTATGTTAGCTTAAAAATATATAGTTAGGGTATTTTGACATGCAATTGTCACACCAATCTAATCCCATTTCCCTTAGTGTATAACTAAATGCATTGATGATATATTCCTTAGATGTTTTTCCATTTTTTCTCACAATTACATTGAATACCTTCACATGAGCATTTGGATCCACATCTTTCTTGTGGTCTAGATATTTTAGAGCTCATTAGTATGGTCTTGCTACTGAAATCCCTACTCCAAGATTTACCATCGATCTGGTTTTCTATTCTTCACAGTTCATTGAAATCAGTGGTGGCCATCCCATAGATTTGTTTGATTGCATTGTCATAATTGCTGTTGTAAACCATTTGAGGTTTTGAAATTAGTCTTCTTACCCTGCATGGAACTTTATGAGTTTGGTCTACACTTTTTCCAAATTGAATATTCATTAATACTTGGTATGTACCTTGACCATTTTCAAAATGTTTCATTCTTTTCAATGGTTCAAACTCTTTTATAAGCTTATAGGCTAATATAACTATTTCTAGCACACAAATATATTTTATTGTTGTTTTGAAATAATGATTGGCATCTAAAGTATCCACTCACCATTCTAAGCATTTTTGGTGATGGTGTTAACTTTCTAGATAACCTAGCTTTAAACTACACGACATTCATTTGTACTCTTTGTGGTATAAAATTTTGTTATTATAGAAAACAATTTTTCTTTACTCACGTTAGAATAATTACAAATCATTGGCTTGTTTTGTACAAATTGTCCTTCACCCGTAATAATTTCTTACATCTTGTCTTCTACAATTTTTTTGAATATGCTCTCTTTATTGTGGTTGTTCTATAGATTCTTTATCCAACATTTATTGCCCACATGTTTAGCAAATCCATCCCTCACTTCACTATCAATCTGTAGACATTTTGATGATCCCATGTCCTCTACTTTTATAGAAAGCATAAATTCTAAAAAGATTTTGTTCCAACTTGGTTAAATCCATAGAATCGTAATTTCTATGTCTTGGATTCCTACTCTCTTCCAATTTTTTCTGTTCTTGTGGTTGGATTGAAATGGTAATGCTTCCTCTAGAACATTCACTTATGCATCATCATACATAGACGTTTTTGGATAATTTGCATTTGCTTGCTTTGGAATGTTGGGATCATAGTTATTTTCTACGGACGTCCCAATCTTCTACTACCTCACGATACTTTGGCAATGTCAATGGTACACAAATGGTAAGTTTATGTGCTTATAGTAATCATTTTTCCAACTATTCATAAATTTTGTAATTGAGAAATTCTTCAAGTCCACCAACAACAATTTGTCCCTTGGACTTCCCTCTTCCCAATGTTGTTGAACTATGTTGGCACTTGGAAAACATGGATAATGCCTTCTCTTGGGTATACATCAGGTTTGATCCCCCTCATTAGAGATCGGCTTCTGTAACTAGGGCATCTCTATGGACCCCCACTATTATAAAACCATGGCCTTTTTGCTATCAACATGATGATTGAAGTGATTACAAAATCAAAATAATTATTTGATCTAATTGATTTTGTTTGATGTGACTAACATGAAAAGTTGTGATGTCCATTATGATTTTTAAAAAGTAATAACTTAGTCACATCAAAGGAGGGTTTAGACATGTGGCATATGTAGCACCTACATGAAGCTATCCAATCTAATTGAAATGATTAATTTAACTGAAAACAATCATGTAGGTTTGATTGAATGTGATTACATTGGAACTTTTTAATGATGTGGCAATACTAATTCGCTATATTAAGTTTAAAACACATTATAAATATTTTACAAATTAAAATTACAAAAGAGATGAAAATATAGTTTTGTTATTATGTTTTTGAATTTTGTCTTAAATTATTCGTAATAAAATGGAGGAATCAAGATCAATTGAAATCTTCTACTTTGTTATATTATCAAATTATTTAATAATCATGTGAAACTTGAATTATATGTGTTCCAAATGACTTGTGTTTGAACTATTTGAACCAATGGTGAAAGTAGAAGATGAAATATATATATGAAGTTCATATGGAACTAAAAAAAACAAGTTGTTCCAAACATGTTAAACCACAACATAGGCATATGAAGAAAGTTTGATCTTTGACAAATTATCTATCATAGTCAAAATTGAAAAAACCAATGTCATTCCAAATTAGATATACAAAACATTATAAACAAAACATGGTTAGTGACCACCCTACATAGTTGTAGGTTAATTATCACTATAAGAGGTTGTTGCATATTGATTAACATTTGTTCCATCATCTTTCCCTCCCATTAGGCAACACATTAGCCACCAAATTTGTTATTGCAACATTGACACCTATAATTGTGGCAGGTTGAACTAACTCAATAGATTTAAGAGCTTGTAGACCTATGTAATCATCAACATCTTGAAATTGAATCATTTTTGTTACCCGTCCTCCTCAAGGTTTTTTCCATAGTACTACCTTCCACCTTTTTTCTCTTGGATCATAAAAAACTGGCTTTACATGTAGGGGAAAAACAAATGATTGGTTTAAAATGGGAATAAAAGAAGAGAAATCTACAAGTATGAAACCTTATTCATCTTGCTTGATTATTGCATTACTCCTACTGTAATTTGTTTGACTTAGTTGGATAGTAATACAATAATGTTGAGTTTCTATTCAATTCAAGTATCTTCAAACCAAAATTACATGATCCAACTTGGTAGGAATCAACCTTTGATCATTATGGTTCAAAAGTTGTAGCTACATCATAATCACTTGTGGTTAAATGTTCTTCTACACTTAAAACATAAATGTGTTGCCATAAGCATACATGGTGTAAGGTGCATGCACAAATGGGTTGATCGATTTGGATGTCATGTAAGCCAAATCTGCTTGGTAATTTACCATTGCAATGCCCATGGGGTGTAGTCACAATAACACGTACCATAACAAGTGTAACACTTGCTTAATTTTTTCATGTTTTAAAGTTGTAATTTAATTTGATGTTGAAATTGTAAGATTTGTTTATATAGTTGTATTTTTAATATATAATGGGAATAGGTGAATTAATTTGAAATTAATCCAATGAGTAAAAATTTAACAAAAACACTCATTAAACACAATAACTTGCTTTTAGTAATAAAAGGACTTGTAAATGGATTTGAATTTTTTTGAAAATGGGGTGAAAGCATGGTAAAGTATACCAATTAGTGATCCCTATCAATAAGTAAAAATAGATTTGGAAGTTTTTAGATTTTAAGCGTTTTAGTCATGCCATAAATTTTGGGGTGCACTTACCATGTTAAATAAACCATATATGATCTCTCTTAACATACATTAGTACTATCATTAATTAATTAATTTATTGAAACTTTATTACTTTGGTTAATATTGCACATTTTCCAAATCAAACAATTCAAACGATGTGTTACTAATGTTTGATCCATTATGCACCTTGATACACATTTTTTGGAATTTGATTTTTTGGATTATGACAATGTGAAGCTTTCAAAAGTAAGTTTTCCATAAATTTAGATTTGGCATCCAAAACATGTTTTTTGATATTATACTAAAGTGCATGGCATGTGTTTGATTCATTAAATCAAACCCCAAACCCTTTCAAAATGCAACATATGAGTGAAATTTCCAAATTAAATATTTTTGACTTACTTTCAATCTACTTTTCACAATAGGACAATTTGGCAAATTTTACAAAGTAGATTGAAAGTAGGTTCTTAAAAAGGTTGATACAACTTTTGAAACTTTCAAAAACTTCAAAATATCACATTTGATGCCTTCATGTGGTTCAAAATGACAATCTCTTAAGGCATCACCTACTTTCTAATCTACTTGTCACAAATTTGTGTTTTTTAACCTAGGAGGACTATTTTTTCGGTATACTTTAGCATGTTCTCACCCAATGACATTTTTTGCCAAAATTTTAACATAAACCTTAATTTGAGGAATATTTTAAGAATATTTTCCAAAAAACAATCACAAAGGCAATCAAAAAGCGAGTGAGTGTGGTTCATGTTATCCCATTTGCACCCCATGTTGTTTTATAGATCTTGAAATTTATTAAAATAACCTTGGTTTAAATAACTTAACTTGAATATCTACACAATGCACAAAATATTTTTACAAACTTTAACAAATTGTAAAAGCCATGGATTTTTTAACTTAAAACTCATGGATTATACCTCTGACTTCCATTTCTTTGTGGATTATGATATGGTCCATTGATTAATGTGGTGTGTGTTAGGGACTTGAATTTAATAAAATATCACAATAAAGAAGCTAAGGGTAAAAAAAATAGTTAATTGAATTTTAGGATTATATTTATGGACTTCTTAATGGGCTAATTAGGAGCATTTTTTTATAAGTCCATATCATATTAGAGGAAGAGGTGTTTTATGGTATTTTTGCTTACATGCTTAAAGAAAAAAACTCTAGATGAAACATTAATGACATCTAGAAAAAACATGGAGGAAATCAATATAAAATAGTTGTAATTTCCAAAATCTAATTAGGATTTTGAATAAATAGGGACTTTGGATTTGTGGTAAATTGATCCACCCATTTGTGGTATGACATGGCTTTCAATGTTGGTGGCATGGACATGTGCATTGTAGCTTTGTCAATTTTGTCCCCATTGTTGATAGCTAATGAAATGGAAATTCATATCCATGTTTGAAATGGGGGCAATGGGGCAAGGTCATCTAGGAACACAAGATTTTGTGTTCAAGATTGACCTTGAAGTGACAAGATATCTCTCATATATTGATTTTAAATCCCAACTTCTTGAAAATATTTCTTGCCAATACAAAAGGTTACCAGTTACATAAGATTTCCAATTTGGAAGCAATAATTTTGGTGCTCCTTAAAGAATTGACATATTTTTTTAGCATAAAAGCATTAAAAAAAAATGTAAAAAGGAAAAATACATTACTCAAGCCAAGCAGCCATTAATGGACCACACTCTCGAACAAAAAGGAGTGGGCCTTGTCTTGGAATTCAATAGACATAATTCATGGATGCCTACCACCTTCAAACATTTCATCAAACATTGATGGGTATTCTTTGTCATCCCACACCTACACCTTGTGGTTGTGAATTCCACCAAATTTTATGTGCAAAACCTCCTTTAGCACCTCCTTTAAACCTTCTGCCATATACTTCCTTTTGGTTTCTTTTATTCCTTACATAGCCTCTCAAAGTTTCTAGATATTGTTCAACAAGGTACATCCATTGTGTATGCACTGGACCACATAACTCCAACTCCTCCACTAAATGAATTAATAAACCTGTCATGACATCAAAAATTGATTTGGCAAAAATTCCTTCCTTAACAAGATTAATGTGATTGCCACATCATTTTTTAGCTCCCCCATGATTGTTGGTCTACAACCTTGGCACAAACTCTTTTGAAAACATAACACAAACAAATGATGGCTATCTTACAATCCTTTGTCATAAAATGCCACATGCATAGAGGTAAAATTTCTTGCATCATTACATGATAGTCATGTGACTTCATTCCCTTCAAATCCTTGTCCTTAACTTTTTTCTTCAATGAAAAAACATATTGTGTAGGTGTTTTCAAGTTTGTAACAATATGGACAAACCTTCGTCTTTTTCAACTATTTACACATATTGACTGTTGGTTTTATGAATCCACTTGCACCTTCTTCTAGCCACAAATGTGGCCGTATGCCGTAATCCTTGAAATCAACTTGAATTGCTATTGTATCTTTGGTGTAATTTGATTCTTTATGGCCCCATTGACGGTACCTTGAGTCATCAATAAGGATGGCTCCTTGGCAAATAGCAGCAACTCCCACAAGATATTACCTTCTTGAGTTTCCTAGAAGGCTAAAATTCAATAGTTGGGCTACAAGGTGGGAATCTGACCAAACCCTTTGTCACACATCCTACAAATAGTCCATAAGTAGGAAAGTCATGTATGCTCCACATACACATAACCTTTAAGTTAAATGTTGCCCCTAGTGTGCATCATATGATTTAACACATGCCCACAACACTTGGCCAGGAATGAATAATGCCAACATCAAAAAATAACATTTAGTCACCAACCAAGGGTGCAAATTATAGTTCAACAAAATGATTAGCCGTCTAGAATGGCAAAAACTCAAATCTCCAAATGGGTTCACCCCATCACTTGTGTTACCCTTAACCTAATCTTATTGGCATCATAACAAATTTTGCCCATTTATTAAATATAAATGTTTCCAAATCTTGGAATTTAGCATAGAATGGACTAGGCGATTTACATTGGCTTCATTCTTGTGCAAAATCAACAATTCTTCCACATTCTTACACCTATGCATGCACAACAACCGAGGAATCAAAAGGAAATGTTTAAGCATTTTTTGTGGAACCCATCCACATACCTATTAGCATCCCATTTTGGATAAACATGAGATTGCTTCAAAGCACCCCGAAAAAGCACACAAACATTCGTGCATGTAGGAATGGGTTCATAATTAAAACCTAGTGCCTTGACTAGTTTCATGGCTTGATAAATAGTGGCCAGCATTTTGTTCCTTATTGGTAGCAATTCTAGATGCAACAATGAGAACAATTTGTCCACATGAATACATTACTAACCCCGTGCACTATTCTTGAATTCAAAATAAAATTGTTGACAACATGCTAGTGGTAAAAGCATCATATAGTGGGGTTGAAGCTTCTACTAACATTGCTTCCATTAACACTTCATGTCGTCCTTGGTCATCGAAGAGATTCACATCATTGGGTGGGTATTCCATGGGTGGATTATTTATTGGGTTTTGGTTTTGATCATCACAACCCTATTGCAAATTGTCAAATCTATCAAAAGCTTCAACAACCATTGTGTGAATTTGAACATTTGGGTCAAGTATTGGAGCTTTATGTAAAATGTATGATGGTACGTTCATGTAGCTACTCCCATAATGCATCAATAAGATCTTGGTGTAGGTCTACAATTGTTTTCTATCCATGTTGCAAAAACCAATGCAAGATTAGGGTTGGATTAGATCTAACCTTGGTCCAAACTTAGTGACTAGCAAGATTCCACATCTATTGGTTGTGATCCCACATATATTACACTATTCTTGTTTTGACCCAATTATGTGTTATTGATTTCAATTTAAAATCCAATACTCAAAATTTGCAAGAATTGATAAAAGTCCATACCACCACTGGCCACTAAAATAAATGGGTCTTGCCCACGTAACCTTAGGTGCTTTTTAATTGTGTTGCAAGTTTGTGATCTTCTACCATGGCAACGAGTACATGGACATTCATAACTTGTCAAACCTTATTGGTCTGCTTCATTAACTTGAACTTCAAATAATGCTTGAGCATTAACTATCCCTTACATTTGTGCATTTGGCAATTGCATTTGATTTTGGGGCATTATATTGTACCCAGTGAAACTATGGCAAACATTCAATAGTTGTAATCTATGTACATGGATCACCTTAATCCACATAATTGTGCCACTTGATGGGCTTGATGTAGCAATTTGAACAATGTACATGGATCACCTTAATCCACATAATTGTGCCACTTGATGGGCTTGATGTAGCAATTTGAACAATGTACATGTGAACTAGCATGTTTTAATGAATTTGATGACATTATACTATAGTGAAATAAAAATTATGTCCATCTATAGAATGTACGTAGAATTTTGACAAACCTCATGGAAATTGCCAACACTTAATTAATCCAATTGCCACAATTGCACATGTGATCTGTTTAAATGTGATCTAAACCTAATTGATAATTGAAATTTGATACTTCTAACAATTATTGTAATGTATTGAGCTTCATTACAATCCTTATGCATCATACAAAAAAGACAATTCTTAATATTCAAATTAATTTCCAACTATTATAACTTAATTATTTACTGGGTAAAATGAATTTATATGCCTTGCATTACATAGCTGCATTGAATGTGTGATTGAACATGGTACTTAAATTGTTCATGCAAATTAGTATTAAAACACGAAAGCTATAGTGTATGTAGTATGTACTTACTATTAGCACACGTGTAAAGGTACAAATATCATTTAGGTAGATTGTGATATTTAGTAGTAATATTTGTCATGCTTAAGCACACTTTACCAACAACCCATGATTGTACCCAGTGGGCGTACTATCAAGATTTATTTCACAATGAATTGTGGATGTCAATTGTAAAGGGTGCAAAATAGGAATAAGGTGGCAAAATCAAGTGTTTATTCGAAGGGAGAATGGAGGGTGGGAGGGCATTGTAATGTGGGATAAAGGTGTTTGCTTACCTCATGCAATAACATTCACAATAAGAATTGAAAAGATGGCAATGGAGGGTGCACCAATTGTTGTGGTGAACTATGAATATGTTTGACAACACACCATGGCCGAAAATCTCACAATGCTCAAATCAATTTATTTGGGATTTGTAGTAAATTCAAACACCATTCTTTTACATTTAAACATATTTGGAGTTGTAGAAATTATAGGCATTCTGACATCTTTGGAGCTTTAAAAGTTGTAAGCATTTTGACATTTTTGGAGCTTTAGAAGTTGCAAGCATTTTGACAATTTTGGAGCGTTAGAAGCCCTAAGTTATGTGGAAGCAAGTTATGTTTGTAGGGGCCACATTCTTTCCAAATTCTTGAAACCCTAAGGTTTTTAGTCAATTTTTAGTTTTTTGGGAACTTTTTGGCATGAATGTCATGATTCATCCAACCTTTGAAATTCAAACTTCATGTTGGTCTTGTTTTCACTCCTCCACTCCTATTTTCATTATTAGTTGTGCCCTAACACAAGTTGTTGGCTTTCCCTCACGATAGATACATAGTTTTGTTTATTTGTTACCAATTTCATTTCAATATGTGGTTTGTGATAAATTTGTAAAGACTAAGAAATCTCTAAAATGTGATATAAAGTGCATCATGGATTAAGAAGATTGGGCTTACTTTTGATCTAAATGTTCTGCCTCGACGTAGTAATCGACTTTGTAAGAAAGTAGTTCTTATTATGGGCGACATAGGTTTGGAATCCAACAAGGGAACAAACAATCTTAAACTTGATCAAAATACAAAGGGGTGTAATCACAATCCAATGAGCTAAAAAGGGCATTGGACTACAAAGAAAAACAATCAAAATTGAATAAATATTTATGTTTTTCCATTGAAATCCATGGAAATCATGGCAAGTTATTGCTTTCTCATTCATATGAATGTCAAGGAATTCAAACCAAAAATCCATTGATGAAATTTTAAGTTTAAGTTTTGATTTAGGATCTCTAAAAGTGAATAATGTCATGTCGGGCATGAATAAATTTTGCAATTAAAGGACTATGAAAAGGATTCATATAATAAAATAGGGTGCAAGTACATAGAAAGGAACCAACAAGATTACTTTACAAAAGGACTGTGAGTTTTTTAATTTTTTTTTCACTTTTTCATATGATTTTTTTGTTAATGAAATCTTTTGCAACTTGTTACTAAAAATACACATAGTTGCCCAAATAATCCAAATGTTTTGTGTTAATCATTGTTGAGTAAATATGAATTTTTCAATGTGTGTACAATTTGCTAGATTCCGCATTTCATCTTGAAATTTTACCATAATTTTGAATCATACAAAAATATGCTAACAACTTTAGGTTTTTTTTTTTAATATCATAAACTACAACTTTGTTTTGTATGTCATGCACATTATACCCCATTTACATGTGGTAGAAAGGACTTTTGAAAATTTGAAAATTTGAAAATTACTTTGAACTTTTAAAATTTTAAAATTCCATATCTTTTAAATTGTCAATGTTTTTTGAACTTGGGTAGTAGGTTGCTATCATCTAAAGTTTTTTACCATCAAAATTATGTTATTACAATAGTCCTCTACCTAGTCCTTTGTAAAATTAATCACATATGATGTAGCACCTATTCAAGTTCAAACATCCTTTTTAAAAACAAAACCCCAAATTTAATTTAGTGAATTTTTAATTTGAATTCCTCAACTTTCATATTAGTCATTTAACACAACTTGGAATGATTAACATAACTTTAAAATGTCACAAGAGAAACATATGTAAAAAAGTTCATAGTTTTCACCACTATCTAACATGGTTTTTGGTTCCTTTCTCTGTACTTGCACCCAACACATTTGATGGAGAAAAAATTAAGAGGATAAAGACCTATTGACCACATTTTAAAAACATTTTTACCCTAAACTATGTGAAATTTTAAAACTTTAAAAATTCAAAGAATTTGCCAAAATTGATCCAAAATTTTAAAACTTCAAAAATCTTTTGGCACACATAGACGGGTAAAATTTACATGATGTGTTAAGAAAGTTGTAGTTTATTATATAAGAAAAAAATTTAATGTAAAAAAAAAAATGGTTCTAATTTGAAATTATCATTATTTTTAAAGATGAAACACTAAATTTAGAAGGAATCAAGATGCTTTAAAAATTTTATTAAAAAACGATGAAGAAAAAACATGTCATGTACTTGGACAACTACAAGCATTTATTATAACAAATTGTAAGAAAAAAATGTTTCAAAATTCATTCATATGAAAAAGTTTGTTTTGGGGAAAAAAACATATAATCCTTTTCTAAAGTAACCATGTTAGATCATTCTATCTCATTTGGGTGAATGTAGGATAAGGTGGCTCATTTTAAGTAGATGTTCCACTCCATATAAGCCCATAAAAAGTTTGTTATAGAACATGGTTATAATTTATGATTATAATCATTTATAAGTTGATGTTCATACATTTGGTGAACATTCATATTCTATTTTTAAACTTAAATAAAATGATGATGATGTTAGCTATTTTGATGGATGCAATTTCTTAAAAATCATAATACTTTCAAAAAAGTTTTAGAATGTCCATATGAAGAATGCCCCTTTTAGACATTTCATAAACAAACACTTTTAGAACAAAAAAATTGAAAGAAAAAGTAATTTGTAACTCACAAGGACTTATGAAAATAAGGTCAAGTTTCAACCATTTCAAATTCCATAAAAACATATTTTTCTAAGTTTTTCAAGAAAACGGTCTCATATATATGTTATTTATTCTATTCTTCAACATATATTTAGTCACTAAAAATCAATTAAATTGAAATTTACTATGAATACATCAATGTTATACCATTGCAATTAGGAAACCAATCCATACATTGTCCCTTCAAAAGTCCATTATTAACAATAGGGGTAAAATTTTGAAAAAAATTTATGCTTTTAGTTTCATAATCAAGTTATGATTTAGAATCAATTAACAATTAACAAATTAAAACATACGTTTATCACCACATCCATTTAAACAAAAGGCACCCCATAAAAATATGAATGTGATTCCATAAGTGAGCCACCTTGCCATGCATTCACCCATTTGCACCCAAAGGTCAATTCTAACAAAGACTTTGATTTTGATGATGTAGATGATGAAGAATATGAAAACAAGTCCTTCCTGACTTCTTGATTTTTTTCCTCTTCCCTTCTAGTGCAAATTTCTTCATTTTTTGATGTTGTGTTCATTTTCTCTTTGAAGTAGGTTATACTTCCATGCTATCTTTGAATTAGGTTCTACTTCCATTCTTTTTTTTCATTCCCTATTTTTTTCCCCCTTTTGGTGCATTCTTTTTCATTTTTGGTGTTGTGTTCATTTTTTCTTTGAGAATTTCTTAAACCCTAAACCTTGTATTTTGTAGTAAAAAGTGAATGAGTTTTATCTTGCAGCAAATTATATTTGACATATGTCATAGGAGGCCAGGGAGTGAACATATGTTGAAGAGATTTTAATGTATTGTTTGAACAATCTGTATTATGCAAAAATCAAAATATTTTGTGCATATTCTACAACAAAAAAAAAATAGTAGAAAAAAAAAACCAAAGAAGTGGAAGATGTAGAAAAATTCTAAACCCATAATTAATAGACTAGTACACTTAAACACAACTACATTTCCTTCCCCTCGCAACAAGATGAGTCTTGTTTTGATGATGAGGCTACAACTCAAAAGGCAAAACCCACTAAACATTAAAAGGAATTTTGTCCTTTGCAACCAAGAAATCAATGACTAAATGTCCTAAACAACTACATAATTAATATTATAATTGTAGGATATTACTTCAAATCCTATGTGGAAAAAGTTGTAGTCATACATTAGTGATGCATTTGACTAGTACAATGACATGGTAATAGGTTGGATCACATTCTTTTGTCATTGCAAGTTTTCATCCATACGACATCCATGATTAATGAAAAAATGACATGGATGTCCAAGATACCATTTGAAAATGTGACTAATATAAAATCATTTCAAATATGACTAAAGAATAATTTATGCAAATGATGTGGACAAAATGATGTGTCATTATATAAACAATGTTGTCATACAATTATTTTACAATGATTAAAAAATGATTGTTTATAATTTAATATGAGTATAAATGGACATAATGAACTAATTTAATTAATATATACATATAGGTGATATAAAAACATTTATTACACTTTTCTTAAACATATTTGATATATAATCCATTTGAAATATTCAATGTGAATAAATTAGATGTTATACAATTGAAATACAATTTCATGGTAAAAGTATGATATATTAGAAATATATTCTTTTGTAATTTAAAAATAAAATAGAAGTGTAAGGTCCATTTATACATATTTATGTGGATAAATTACATGGATTGATCTATCTAAATTAAAATTTATTTGTAAAATATGATATATTGGAAGCAAAATTGTATAATATAAATACATAAATCAAATGAAAGTTTAAGATATGAAAGATATATCTTTTACTCATGTGTTTGAATTTAATTTTCCAAGGTTTTTCCAAAAAATGGTCATTGAAATGTTATTCAACAACAAAATTCAAATAATTTTCTTTTCAATTGAATTTACATTTTAAAAATAAATTATATAAATGTGTACATTATTAAAGGAAATTTATGATTTTTTTAAATTTAAAATTTGAAAAATTATCAATAATATATGAATTATCAAATTTGAGGTTTTGTGTAAATTGTGTTTAAATGAAGTATGGTTTAAGTAAAATAAACACTAGAATATTTACATAATAAGTGGGGTGGCTCAATGGTAAAGGAGTTGAACTCCATCCTTGGGGTCTAAGGATCAAACTTGACAAATGACATTCATTGTGGTCAACATTGGAATATTGACCAAATATTCCATACCTACTTAAACTACCTATGTTAATGGTTACCACAATGAACTTAAATAGGTAGATTAGGTGGTTTATTTAGCCATTTAAATTAGGTTTTAAACCTAGCTTAAGTACTAATGACATGTGTCAACAATTGATAAGATGTAAAATAATTGAAATAGAAATATATCTTATTATTTATATCATACCTAATAATCTATAATAATAAATATTGTAAATTTTAAAAATAATGTTCCCCAAGTTTTTAAGTCCAATTTGTAATAATAATAAAATTAAACAATGACAAAATTATCGCTAATGACTTCACATGTTTTTTATGACTAGAATACTAATCATAAACTCACTCATAAGTTTGAAGACTTTTATTAATGAAAGGACAGGAGACATTTGATCCTGTTGAAGATGTCCATGAAGCAAAGTATAATTTTGGGGGCCAAAGCTATAACTTTAGTCTAGGTTCAAATATATTTTATACATCCCAAGTTTGTTTTTTAAGTTTGAAGTTCACCTTAAATTTGTTGTTGCTAGAATTAATCTCACATAATTTAATGTTGTTTTGTTTTTGTGGTTGGCCTTTGTAGAAATTATTGTTATACCTAATGTAATGAATCCACCAATGCCAACTATACTGACTAGTAATTTGAATCCACTAGTACTACCAACAGTACTAGAATACCCTAAAACCCCCCTTCAATTGTAGCTTGGCTTCCATGGTGGCAGTTGCCTCCTATTTGGCAATGGATGAATGGTTGGCCAATGCCTACAACCATGGTTCCTCCCACAATAGCAACAACATCTATTTTAACCAACGTATGCTTATGTAGCCATCTAGTCAATCCTTGCCACTTCTACAACACCTAATCCATACCCACAACTGTTGCCACCATTTACGTTTCAATACACACAACTACTATCACCACCAAATTGGTACTAGTTAGTCCCACTAGCTTTTACCGAATGCCAATAGTTGCCAACAAGATCCATTCAATATATGTATAGGCCTTCAACAAGCCCTAGAACTCCAATAACAACAATTCAAGCATCAGGAAGGCCTTATTCAAATCATCCAAAGACCCTTATCTTTTCTGTAAACACTTCAAGGATAAATTTTCCTCAATGTGTTGTTTCAACTACTAGTGCATCAATTAACCAACCAGACAACACAATGGTTTCTTCATATTAAAGTTCAAGGCAAATGACACAAAGGGTTATGGATTGGGAAATGGACAAGGTAATGAAAAGGCTTAGCATTGAAGTCGTTGAAATTCAAGGCAAAGATGTTAAGCTTGTTGTCCATTGTAATATAGATGGAAGACCAATTGGTGGTGGTAGGAACAATTAGTTGACAACCCTTCAATCCAAATGTTGATGATATCTATAGGTAACCCCCTAAAGAGCTAAAAGTTATAAAAGAAGCCATGGATATTGGGATAAAAACACAATCAAAGGAGTCATCCAATTGAGTGGACACTCCTTAAAACTACATTTTTGTATGTTTGAAAGATCACAAGGGATGCATAATAGTTTGGATTGTCATAATTTT
This sequence comes from Sphagnum contortum, assembly GCA_963920785.1. Taxonomy (NCBI): domain Eukaryota; kingdom Viridiplantae; phylum Streptophyta; class Sphagnopsida; order Sphagnales; family Sphagnaceae; genus Sphagnum; species Sphagnum contortum. The sequence continues at coordinate 9,261,844 of OY987278.1, forward strand.
TTCTAGAATATTTTGTGTTAATTGCAAAGTTTACATGCTCAAAACTTGAAACAAATAAAAAATATTTTACATGCTCAAAGCACTCAAACCTTGAGAGTGGACAATCCTTATTTTTTTCAAACATCCTTTATTTTTACCAAATGTGCATTATTCCTTCAAAAAATTGGAGAAGGTTTTAACATTGGTGATTACAAGGGCAAAAGGACTTGAATTGATGATTTTTTTTTATAACCCATTTAAGCACATTTGGTTATAAAATGGGTGCTTTTGACATTTGACCTTGAAAATTATAGATTTTGAAAATGTGGCTTTAACAAAAGTTGTTCATATTTATGTGATAGAGGGCATGAATGCATAATATACATAATATAAAATCAATTTGTAGTCAAAATTTATTTATATCTAAAATGTAATGTTAAATGGGGTATCCGAAATACAAAATTTAAAGTTATAATTTTGGATTATAATGACACGTGTCATATGTAGTTGTTGGAGAAAGACTTTTACCTTGGCACTCCTGGCTCCTTTGGTTGTGTTTTCACCCATTGAGTTTGAATATTTGGATCATCCCATAACTTTCAAGCATGTCAAAGATCAAGTTGCAGTTGCATTGAAGGGTAGGCGGGGGTGGTTGAAAAAAATAATAGAAAAAAAATGAGGCCTATCCACGAAATTGATGTGAAGCACATTGGGAGTAGTTGAAAGTTGTGTTGTAGCAAGAGGAGAATATTGATAGGGCCACATAAATGTGTAAAATTTGAGCAACTCAAAAAATAATATCATGAATGGGATGAATAGGTGACATTGGTTTAAAAGAAAAAATGGTATGGTTTAGTCCTTTTTCCATAAAGTGTTCAATTTTTAGCAATGGCATTCATTCTTGATTCCTTATACTCCTATGTACCATTTGTAAGTTGTTGCCTACATCCTTTCAATTGCTGGAATAATATTTAAAATTTTGCTAGGCATGATGGGATGTAAGAGTTGAAGGTACGAAAAAACCTACTTTGGTTAAGATCTAGAATGTAGAAACCAAAAAACAACAAGTGCAAAAGGTTAGAGTTGAAAGTAAATAAGGTTAAAGGAGAAATTGAATTTCCTTATTATGAAAATTATTTCTAAGGTTTAATTATTTCTATGAATAGGTGTTGATGTTCTTCTATTAATTAAAAGTTATAAATTACCATTGTTGGTTCATGGTCAAATCTGGTATCATTTCACTTTTACTTTTTTTATTCATGGTTGTCATTAATGTCTTAAGTCAATAGAAGTTGGTGGCAATTAGCCATCTATACCTACAATTCTTCCAAAAATGCTAATGGTAAGGATTTTGGACTTTCCATTCCCTCCCAAAAAAAATTGATTTGTTTACGAGAGCTTGTACTATGACTTTTTCTACAAGAAGTTGATGGTTTTAGTAGTCATTGTAATTATGTGTACGTAATCTAAATTTGTTGGATGCAAGTTGTAAGTTAATTAGCAACATTGAATTGATTATCTTGTTGAATTATAGGAAGATCTCCCGAATGTAGATAATATTGTTGAGAATGTGTTGAGCACATTAGTGACATGTGATATTGAAATTCAACTAGAAGCCATGGAAAATAATCATGATGACTTAAAATCCACCCAAGACTAGATCATTCAAGAATAGAAGCATATGTCAACAATGATGGACAAGATGCTTGCATTCATGAAGTCAATAGTGACTACTCATGGCAATTTTCCTACCTTGGAGGTAGAGGCGTAGCCAGCCTCTCAAGCCAGCATAGGCTCGCCCTAAAAAGTCAACATCATTGACTGTACGAGTAGGCTGGGCCCTTGGCAAATCTAGCCCCAGCCTTTGGCAAATCTAGCATAGGCCTAGGCACTCTGGGCAATCCCAACATAGGCAGCGCCTATGTGTGCATATGTTGTGGCTACGCCTCTGCTTGGAGGAGAAGGAAAAATGAAATGGCATTGCCTATGAACAATTAAATGATGGCAATTTGGGAACATTGGTAAGTTGGAACACATCTTTGACTAGAGAAGTGGAAATAAATTATGAAGCCTCAAAGGACGTGGATTTTAGATATGATTTTAATGAATCTTGAATAAGTGAATGTTGTTTTAATGAAATCAAGTTAGTTGATAAATTTCTATTGTGTTCTTGTTTATTGGGACTTAATACTTAAGCTCCAATATGCTATTTTTTCTCAATAATTCTATTTGTTAGCTATGTGCATTATACATGTCTTTTGCCAAGTTGCAAACTTAAAGATGTGGGATGTGGCAAATCTAACTACGAGAGGTTCTTTTTAGGGTTGGGGTGAGACTTCATCAACAAAACAAAGAAATCAAGTGTAGCCATCAATGGGGCAAAAAGGAGATGAGTTTACAGGCTCTACCCAAGTTACAAATGTGGTGGTGCAAGCATTTGATGAATCCAATCTAGACATGAAAACCTATAGCTTGGATGAGCAAACAACATGACACATTCGTGGGAAGCAAATTGTGGATAACACCATGTGAGTGCTACTAGGTGTAGATGTTCCATAGACAAGTCAACATTTCCCTCTTGCAAACCAATAAGTGGTTGTAATAATTTCATTCCAAGCATTCTAGTAATTAACAAGGTATGACATTTATTAATCCTAGATGTCAATTGATTGTTATGTCAAGTAGCACATGTGAAATTAGGAAAAAATTGGAAACTATTCATTGCCATAATGAGATGTGGCAACAAACTTGTAAGCCCTAGATCCAAGCACCATTAATTCTTGTAATTATTTCTTTCCAAATTTGATATAGGCATATGGTCAACAACAACTTTGCCAAAATTGATGCCTATGGGGCAAACTTATTCTTGGGTCGTACCACTAGGAATGTCACACCCCAAATTTTTGTGACCCATCCAACTTTAGGACAACATAGGACTCACATAAAGAAAAAATTTCATCCCAAATTATTTATCGAAAGGTTACCCAAGTCATTTAGAATTAAAAATTCTAATTAAATTTATATAAAAAAAAGTTTTGACATGGAAAATGAATGCATAAACAAAATGAATGTATATTTAGTGTATGGGAAATGTGCCATTTGCATACATTTTATCTAAGATGCACTAGAAGAAATTTTATCCTTTGCAACCAAAAAATCTATGATTACAAGTCCTAATTGACTGTATGTATGACTTTGGTCATAAACTATTACTTCGAATCCTATGTTTAAAAACTTATATTCATACATTAGTGGAACATGATGAGGTGGTAAAAGGATGGGAGATGTTAGTTTTCATTACTTTTATTTCATCTATATGGCATCCATGAGTGATGACAAAGTGACATGGATGTCCGATTGTCATTACAATGATTAAAAAATAAGTATAAATCATTTGATATTCCCGGGTCAAAACCTATAACTAGGAGCCAAAGGGGTTATTTTGGAAAAGGATTGCAAGTCTATTTTCCCAAAAACAAATTTTACATGCAAACGAATTTTTAAATATTTTTTGGTAATTTTTTGTAAAAAATATTTAAATGTTCCCCAATTCATCAATTTTTTGTTATTCATTATTGAATAAATATGAATTTTTAAAATTGTTCAAATTCTTTACAGATTAATGTTTCATCTTGAAAAATGATCAAAATTTTAAGTCATCACCAAAAATTAAATTTCACATTCCTTAGTTTTATTATACTCTAATCTATAACTTTTCTTCATACATCATGTACATTATAACCCATTTATATGCAATAAAAGACTTTTGAAGCTCTGGAATTTTAAAGCAATTTTGAAACATTCTTTGAATTTTTAAAGTTTTAGAATTTCACATTTTAAAAGTATGAATTTTTTTTTGAGTGGGGCTAATATGTTTTTGTCATCTATAAAATTTTCAATGATTTAAAAAAATTATATGAGTCTTTTTTATAATCCTTTGCAAATTTGACTCCATTTGGCATAGTAGGTGTACATTTTCAAACATCCTAAATTAAAACCAAAACTTAAAATTGGATCAAATGATTTTTTACTCTAAGTTCTTTAACATTCACATGAAAGAAAAATGACTAACTTGCCATGATTACTATGGTTTAAAAATGGTAATAAAAAAATGAATGTTTGATATTGATTGATTATGTTAAACATTCGACGCCTTTTTTGGCTCCTAGTTACATGTTTTGACCAACCCCCACCCCCCCACCTACCTATGTATTTACATATTTACCATTCCACCCACCCATCTATCAACCTACCTACTTGCTTACCCACCAAACCACCTACCTATTACCCATTTAACTACCCACCCACCTACCTCTATCACTTACTTACCTACCTACTTACCCACCCACCCATCCACCCACCTACCTACTTTTTATTTCCTATTTCCTATGACCTACCCACTTCCTACTTTTCATCCTACCACTTGCTACCTACCTCATAGTCTTGTAATGATATGAAATAAACACATGAAATAGAAAATTTAACCTTTTGATGTTGGAGTCCATTGGTAAGGACTTGGTTTATCATTGTGAAGGTGAATGGTCCAATTCCTAATACTTGCAACCTATGTGCATTCTTAAGGGGCTAGGGTAAGTAGGTTAGACTAAGGTAGTTACATAGGTAAATTACATAGGGTACATAAGTCAGGTTAGGTAAGTTAAGTTACTACTTACCTACTTGCCTTTTTCAACCTACCTAAACCTATTACCTACCTACCTATAAAAATAATTTGTGTCTACCAATCATATTTTAGTCATTCATTATATGGCACCTTAACATTATATATGGTTTGTCTTTTATGACTTGTCGTTAATGACTATAGGATGAAAAATGCCATGTCAAACATTAAATGACTATTTGTCCTTTGCTACTTGTTTGTTACAACTAAGGGCCTTTAAGTCATATATGTCTAGTATGACTACAAAATCAATCATATATGGAGTCATAGATTTAAGAATTTCTTCTAGTGATATTTGATAATGAGATGAAGGATAATTACCAATTGGACATGTTATGGCCTTACTTGGTGGGGTTATTTGAGGCTCCAAGCATCCTAAAGTACATGGGTGTTAATCGACATCGGCAATAACAAATTACAAGATAGGTTTCACATTGGAATGCCTTAAGAACTTTTGCATGGTCTATTGCGTTGCCTTAGGTGATCTAGCGATGAATCCCTTAACTAAGTTCACAATTTTATATTACAAGTGTCACAATGCTTAGTGTGCATTTAAGAAGCAGTTCATTGATTGTTTATTAAAACATTTTTTGTCTTACAGAAGAGTAGGGCTTTAAGGAGCACATAAACAAAGTCAATGGATAGCTAAAAAAGAATTTCAAAGAAATCTTGATACAAGATTCTACTGGTTATGAACTAACTTTAAGGTCTATACAAAATGAAGTAGGAAATGAAGCTATTGTTAGAAAAATTGCAAAAATCTGCCCAATGCCATATTTGTATTGATTTGCCTTCATCAAATTTCAACTCATGAACATGCTTTATGTGTAGACATGGACTACAAGTATTGTATTTGTTCTTATTTTGTTATTTGGAAATTAATTTAAATTAACATTGTTGCCAATATGTTTCATAGTATTGATTAAATGGTTATATAATGCTTCTATTATAATGGAAACAAGGATTGTGCACTTGGAAGTTTCATCAAATTTGGGGGTGAAGGTGTTGTCCTCATCATCATTCCCTCCTAGAAAATTGCCTTTTTATTAACATTACATCAAGTTTGGTCAAATGTGCCCATTTGTTGTGTCTAGTTCTAAGTCATGATCTTCCCCTCTATATTGTTGATGATGCAATTGGATACAAATGTTATAATGGGGCCTTGGAAACATACCAACTTATATATGTAAATTTAGAAGGGAGAATTTTAGTATGCAATTGGGATGCTCCTTGGAACATATCATGTACTTGGGTGCAATACTCAAATGAGTGAAAGACCATGTTGGATTACTAAAAAACTATCAATTTTTTCAAACATATTTATGTAATGCCACTTTAATGTCATGTTAATCAAGGAAATTTGTGGTAAATGATTTATGTGAGTGTCGAAGAATTCAAAAAAAGATTATTTTAATTTAATAAATTGAGTTTTGGTTTTTGTAAAGGACTTTTGAACTTGAACACCCCAAAATTAGTTTTATAAAACACTAGGCTAAGAACTCTTTTAATAAATATATTTTGATAGGATTTTTTCTGAAATGATGATAACCTACCATCCACATAAGAAAAACATTAAAAAATTGTGGTATTTGAAAATTTTAAAAATTCAAAATATCATGTCAATTTTTTCAAATTTCAAAAATCATTTGCTAGATATGAATGGGTCATAATGTGTATGACACATGAACGAAGTTTGGCTCATGATATAATAAACTAGAAAGTTTAAAGTAATTATCATATATTAACATGATTTGAAACTATGATCATTTTTCGAGATGAAACATATAATTTGATAGAATTTGTACACTTTAAAAAATTCATATTTATTCAAAAATATTTAACACAAGTAATGTAATTTATTGGGGGACTTGCCAATATTTTTACTTAAGAACATGTTGCCAAAAAATCCTTCAAAAAATATTTTTTATGAAAAATCAATATGTTAAAAAAGGGGCCATTTGTGGTTGAGTCCTTTATCACTATTGGCTTGTTTGAGTATGATTGCACCCATTTCATAGTTCAAGCTTTTTTGAACTACTTGCAATTTTTATATTATGATATTTATAATTTGTTGCAACTTTATGTAACTTGTGCTCCTATGGTTTTTTTTATCCATGCATGTTTATTCTTTGTGGGATGTTGATATGTACCTTGCATACAATCTAGACATGTGTTTGTAACTAGGCTATCGTATGTAGGGTTTAGATTGCATGCTAAGTGAAAATGTTCTTGTTTAATTAACAAATGAATTGATTATCCACACATGGCATGCCATGTAAACACACACATGTTCATTTGTTAGTCACCTCAGTCATATTAGACAACCCATTTGGCCATTTGTTTGTCATGTTAGTCAAATCAAATAACATTTGTGGCACCTAACTATCAAGCTAGTAATCTCTATCAAATTAGATAGCCCATATGACACCTAACTCTAGGGCCATTTGTTACTCATTTTTAGTAAAATTAGACATCCTATGTGGTACCTAGTTATAAAACCATTTGTCACTCATTCCAATCATCAGACATTCATGTGGCACCTTACTACAAGGCCAATCATTAATAATTTTTGGAAAATAATAAATATTAGGCCATTTGTTGATCAGTTTAGTCAAATTATATATGGCATGTGGCATCTAGGTATAGGACCATGTCACAATAGACATTCATGTGGCACCTAGATATTGGGTGAAATATTAATCATCTTAGTCGCAATAAACATGCCATTTGGCAAACATGTCAACTAGGTATTTAGTCAAGTCAATCACAGTAGACAATAGGCACTTTAGTCACAACATACACATAACTAGACATTTAGTCAAATAAGACTCAATCATAGTTTTGGCATAAGCGATTAGTCTAATCCAAGTGAGGACAAAGTTGTCCCTTGTCTATTATGATTGAATTTTCAATCATAAAAACTAGCAAATAAACCATGCTATGTAGTATTGCCCCAATCCAAACTTTTCTTCTTGCTCTAGTTATGACTAAAAACACCTGATGTCATGTGGGTTGTTTTTTTGTTTGCAAACTTCTTGGTTCCAAAACTATACCCGTATTGGTGTTTCATAGAACTCTTGTTCTGCATCCCAATTCTCTTCAAGATTTCAATTCATGTTTTGTCACTTAGCTTTTTCATCCATTTTCCTACGCAAATTTCATATCACCATCCAATTCACATTGTTCTTTCAATCTTCAATTTCCTTTGACTTCTTGTATGCTTTTGATTTCAATTCTTATATCTTTCATTGCTTAGACCTTCGTAGGTGCAAATTTTACTTAGATTTGTTCTTTGCCTAACAGAAAATCAATACAAAATTTACACACAATAGCACTTAAATCATGTATAATTTGTTGTTTTAAACCATTTAGGTTAATTTGCAAATTGTATTCACACTTTTTTTGTCATTATTGTTATTGTTCCATTATTTCCCAAATTTTGGATTCTTTTTTATAATTAGAGTTTGTGATCAAATTTTAATTATTACAATTAAAAAACACCACAAATTCAGAGTATACTCATTATTTCCTCATCAATATATTACTATTTTCTTTATTCCATAGTAGTGACATACTTTCAAATTTTTCAAACATACACGTATTTTACGTTTTTTTGGGCTTTTTAAAAAATACTTGAAAATACTTGATACAAAGGCCAATTTTCAAGCCTTTGTATTTTTATAATGTTTTTAAAAAAATACTTGAAAATACTTCTTTTTGAGCACCTTTGAAAAATACTCGTATTTCGTATGTCACTACTATGCTTTATTCCAAATTGAACATATCAAACATCTATAGTATAAAAGTGTAGAAATAAAAAATGAAAATAGGGCAATTTATGGTTCATAGCCCAACATAATTTTAAACTACATTTTGTGTTTCTATTATCTTATCAAACAACTTTGTAAGTGTATGTGTGTGTGTGTGTGTGTGTGTGTGTGTGTGTGTATGTGTAATAAACAATAATCCTAACCTTCATCAAAATCAATATTTAAACTTAAATATTTTACCTCCAAAAATAATTTGAAAATAAAAATTAAGCAAATGTCTTAATCTTGTTTTGTTGTATGTTATTTTACCTTGAGACCAAATTCTTTAAGGTGTACAAAATTCTTGTTACATTGTCACCTTTTAATGTCTTTTTTAACTAAAGTTTTTTTTATCATGTAAATACACATTTGGATGAAAACATAATCAAAGGAGCTAAGGGTGCTAAGGTAAAAGTCCTTTTCCAAGATTTGCACATGTCATGTGTTGTTTTTATGTTGGTTTATAACTTTAAATTTTATATTTTAGGTGTTCCATATAACATTGCATTTAAAATATAAATACATTTTGAGTATAAATTGATTTATATCATGTATATTATGCATTTATGCCCTTTATCACATAAATATGAACAACTTTTGTTAAAGTCACACTTTCAAAATCCATAATTTTCAGGATCAAAAACATTTTTGAGCCAAATGTGTTCAAGGGGGTCACAAGAAGAAATCTTGTTCATTTTGACCATCATTTTACAACTATAATGTGACTATTGTCTAAACCTAGTACATTTGCGACTGTGATATTTGTAATCTTATGTGTCCATGTAGTTGTAAGTATATACCACTACATGTGCAACTAAATGATCGGTCCAACCAACTATTACTCAAATATGTAGTTGCATGATATGACTCCAAAAGTTTTAAATCAAAATGTCGATGAAATTTTGACATATTTTGTTTGTTTTCTCTTGTTTGTCCACTTATGGATGACAATTGAGTTGCATTTGACAACAATTATAATCTTTTTACAACTATGAATAATATAAGTTGTTGACTATCTCAAATTAACCTACATGGTGCACAAGGCATTTCCATAAATTTTCAACATAAATATAATTCTATTTCAATGCATTAATCTAGATTAACCATTTTAATTTTGGCTATATATCACCATAACGCTGTTTTGTTCACCAATTTGGTTTAAACATTTGTTTATTTTGTTTTTGTGGTAGCTAAATTTCAACAAAAATAAAACTAGGTACTTAATTATCAATTATTAGATAGGCTAGGTAGTATGTAATAAGTAGGATAGGTAATAGTAGGTAGTAGGTAGGTAGGTAAGTTAAGCAAGAGGTATTTTATGTTGTGAATATTTCATAATGTTTTTGTATTAATTGATCAATTAATTAGCTATGTTAAATAATTTATTTATTAAATGTAGGCTAGGTAATAAATAGTAGGTATGTAACCTAGGTAGGTTATAAGTTAAACAAGAGGTATTTTATTTTGTGGATATGTCATAGTGTTTTTGTATTAATTGATTAATTAATTAGCTATGTTAAACAATTAAATTATTAAATGTAGGCTAGGTACGTAATAGATAGTAGGTATGTAACCTAGGTGATATGTAATATGTAGGATAAGCAGTAATAGGTAGTAGGTAGGTAGGTTATAAGTTCAACAAGAGGTTTTTTTTTGGTGTGGATATGTCATAGTGTTTTTGTGTTGATTAATTGATTAGCTATCTTAAACAATTAATTTATTAAATGTAGGCTAGGTAGTAGATAGTAAATATATAGCCTAACTATATGTGATAAGTAGGGCAAGTAGTAAGTAGCTTAGTTAAGTAGTAGGTATTTTATTGTGTGGATATGTCATAATGTTTTTATATTAATTGATTAATAATATGGTAGATTAGTTTGTAGGTAGTAAGTAGTAGGTAGTTAGAAGGATAGGTTGTAAATAGTTAAGGAAAATAGTAAATATTTTATTGTGTTGATATATGATAATGTTTTTGTATGTGAGAAAGATGTGATAATGTTGTAGTGTTGTAGCGTTTCCCTTTCATTAGAATTTATCCCATATCCTTTCTTTACAATTTCAAACTTGTAAAATATATAACTAGGTGAAAGACTAGACTAGATTCATGGTATGCACTATAAACATGGTGCATATGCCATATGGGATGAGCCAATTAAAAGGCTTGTCCCCAACAAAATGAATAGGATCCTACCTACTTACTTAACCTATGTGAGGTAGCCTATTCTACCCTAGCCTAACTTAGAGTAAGTTGCCTATTATAATTTAGCCTAGGATAGATTATAAAATTTAATAAATATAATTATAATATTTATTATAATTAATTATATTACTTAATAATTAGAATTATAATATATATATTTTGAACGAATGGAAAATTGCCACGAATTTTATGGCCATTGGATTTTTAAATTATCACGTGGTTAAATCCTAACCACCCATCAATGGCACATTTGGTAGCATGCGTATATCCCAAATGTAGTCATAAATTGGGGTCATACTAAAGAGTATCCATGGCAATGGATGAACAATTCTAGCCTAGTCATAAAGTTTACGACTACACTTTCAATTTCATGGCCATGTCATGTCTTTTGTGCCTCACTATCATATGGCACTTGTCTTAGGTCACTATGCTATTTTTAGTCACAAATCTAGTTGTTGATTTAAAAATTTCTTTTAGTGGGTTATAAAAGCAATTTTTATCGATTCAAGTCCTTTGGCCCTTTTAATCATCAATGTTAAGATCCTCTCCGATTTTCAAAGGGAATAGTGCACATTTGATAGAAAAAAAAGATGTTTTATTTGAAAAAAATAAGGACTATCCATTTTTGAGGTTTGAGTGCTTTGAACATGCAATTTTTTTTTGATTTGTGTCAAGTTTTGAGCATGTAAACTTTGCAATTGATGGAAAATATTCCAAAAACAATTATGACATCCAAACTATTATGCTTGTAGCTTCACTTGTGATCTTTCAAACATACAAAAATGTAGTTATAAGGAGTGTCCACTCACTATGGCTCCTTTGATTATGTTTTTACCCATTTATAGATGATTATGATGAAATCTAAAATTCTAGTGGTTTGGAACATAATCCTTTAAACATATTTGATAACTTTTGACTCATTATTTTTTATGGGGATCAAAATATAGGGTAAAAAAAAACTTCCTTTTCATCATGTGTGCTACACTTGAAAGGATTTTCACCCTTAAAGTTATTTTATTATATTTTTGGTTATTTTATGTTATTATGTTATATGTTATTTTAAATTATTATACTTTAAGATAAAATAACCTATAATACAATATCGTAAAATGACCTTGAATAGCTTACTTCGTACAACTTAAAATAACATATAATAAAATAAAATAAAACATATATAAGTTAAAATATAACCTATGACATTTTAAGGTAAATTTTTTTATAATAGCCTATATTAATTAAAATATAATTTAAAATAACATAGGGTATATTTTAGAATAATTAAAAATATTTAAAACAACATAAAAATAAACCTATTTGCCATAGTGAATTATGTCAATTAATAATGAAACATGATCTTTACATAATGACCCTATAATGAAATAATTTAAATCAAGGTGAAACCATTAAGGTGGCTTATGAACCAATTTCAATTTTAAGGTCCCATAGTGATTTAACGCCCCACTTTTATACTAGTGACATTTTTAAAAAAAAAATCACAATCAATTGGCCCATGTGTGTATCCATGTCTATACCTTAAAAAATAGTCCATGTTGACAAAATTTAACATATATATAAATAATAATAATTTTCAATAAAAACACTTTCTCATTATTCAAAAAGTAATGCACCCAACCATGCACCTACTTAAACAAGGTATTGTTAATTAAACTAAGATTTTTTTTTCCATCAATTATAAAGAAATTAAATTTAATATTTGAAGTTGTGAGGAGTGATGAAAATGTAACTGAAAATTGTAAGATCATGTGATAAGATTATTTTTCAAAATGTCATGTATGCACTTAACAATATCCTCTAAATTAAGAAATTGGGAAATAATTCACGGTCCATCTAAAGCATGTAAAGTTTTTCAAAATGATTATGTTATCACTAGTGTGGAAAATCTACTAGCAACAAAGCAAGCATGTTTGTTTATTTGCCACAATAGTTTTTCTAAACACCTACAAGTAAAATCACATGAATGAAATTGGAGCAAACATTAGGCCACAACAAAATGTCATGGATGAAAAAGTATTTAAAATGATTAAATGTGCTAAAGTATGAAAAATAATTCCAAGGTTTAAGATGTGCAAAATCTCATTGCTTCAAGAAAAATGGTTTACAAAAAATCAATTTACGTTTATGTAAAATAAACCTAACACATCTTACATATGTGATTCTATTGTTAATTAAAAAGAATTAGGATATCTACACATGACATTAAATCTATGGTTAGCAAATTAGAAAGAAAAAAGGAGATGAATAAATCCTAAATTTGGTTTGATGTAGAAAATGCACAAAAAATACAACTTTGAAAAAACATTAAGCAACACATCCACCTACCCTCAATGAACCATAAATGAAACTGTGTAAAGTATGAAGGTGAACTACAAAAAACAACTTCTTCATTTCTTCACCTTTATGGACATAGACTACTAAATTCTTGGTTTTTCAAATGGTTGAAGTTGATTAATTGGTCTTTCTTGATTAGAAGTTAGGGGCTTGAATAACATGTGTATTTTTAACAAGTCACCTTGGTTGAGATGGGTGCATGCACAAATGGGCACACCAACATTATGAAAAAAAAGGGTGTTTTGCAACTGGCCTTGCAAAACAATTTTTGAGTTGCAAAGGACACTTGCAATTCATCGTATATATAATGCAACTCATTATAACTCAATTGCAACTTAGTCAAAACAACTTGTTTTTAACTACTATGCAACTCAATTTAATTACACATGATGTCATGCTAATGTCATCCATCTATTAAAATCTGATACGTGGCATTATAAAAATTTTTGGACATAGTTTTTTTCAAAATATTGATCTCCATCATCCATTATGATTATTAATGACGGTGTGAGATTGTGACATGTGGCACAATAAAAAAATGCCACATGGCAAAATTGACTTGAAACATGTAAGTTTTTAATTTTTGCAATCATAGATTTTAATAAAACATATCGAAATCAAATGTCTAATGCTAACAATTTGTTTTTGATTATACGTGCAATGGGAACTTGCATGATTTCGAAATTGATAATTTGTTGCAAAGTTAAAATGAAGACCCATTAAAGTGATGGAAAACACATGACTTACAGTTTCCTGTTGTTTGATGCTTGGGTCATTAGACTTTAAGTATTGTGAGAAGCTAAATTGAAGCACAATGGATTTTTTTTATTGTTGAGGTTTTGATAGGGCTTCAATAGATGTTGACTTGGAATTGAAAATTTAAATCAACTTGTTTTAATTTCCAAGAATTGACTAGATGATCCACACTTTAGTTGTCAAGCATTTGGAAGGGCTAAGTCTTTTGATGACTTTGAGGTTGTTGAAGTAGATTTCTTAGATCAAATTGAAGAGGAGTTTGAAGACTATTAGATCACTATGTTGAACTTGTTGATATGAAATTTTTTGATTCTTAGATTTACATTTATATTTAGTAGGGCAAGTGGCATGTTGTCCAATTTGATATTAATGGCTTCTCATTTTATGTACAAAATTGAAAAAAATCTTATGCAATTTTTTAATTGTAATTTCACATCACATATGTGCATTGTACCACTAGATTTAGGCCTACGAAAGTTGTCTAAATAAATTTCAAAGTGTGAATTTGTTTTTCCCATGTTTTATTAAATAAGATAAAATTATTTACCCTTTTTAAAAACCCTAACCAGAGGGATATGATAAGGATACCCAGACCATACCATCTATTCAAAATTATAAAATTTGTTTACCCAGATCTCAGCCTAGTGGGAAAAAAATCATATTATACCCTTACCCATTGGGTAAATAAACTGAAATTTTATATATACCCCTTAGCCTAGCATATATCAAAGACAATATACCTGCACAACACTGCTTATGACAGCTGAACCTTGGTGGGTAACTCAGTTGTGATTCCTTGACAAGTCATACGTTATAACAACTGGTGGGTGATGGGTCAAGTAATCAGGTGGATTGGATTGTGGACAATAGCCTTGCTTGCTGCTGGTGTTCTGGTCATTCTTGTCTATGATTCTATGTGTGCTGCTGCCGGGCATGAGGGGATGTTGTTTTCCAACAATGAGAAATTGCCTAAAGCAAATATGGGCTTTGTCCTCATGCTTCTTCCCCTCCCTGAGTCCCCCACCCTCCTATGATGATCACAAGCTGGAACAACAATAATTGAACACTCTTCATCAGCTTTATCATCATCGTCATCATCACACTGTGGTGCAATCAAGCACAACTCCTGGAAAGAGTAGGCTGTGGTTCCCACTTTGGGTTCTTTTCAGAAAGACAAATTTTTTAATACAAACTTGACTTCAAGTTATCTACTTTGCAACACAACAGAAGTCTCATATGTTCTAGTGAATAATTTCAACTGTATTTGTGACTTACTTTTATTATGTTAAAGTTGATCAAAATTTTGTAATCAATATACCATGAGTCCAATGAAAGGCCTAACCAGTGTTTTTTCCCTCCAATTTTAATATAAAAAATTGCAATTATTTTGAAAAACATTTAGCCAAACTAGTCAAATTTAAATTTCTCTGTCTTTTTTTGGGGTCAAAAACATGAAAAAAATTGTCAAAAAAGAACACATTGAGGTTAATGGTTTCATGATGAAGATTCAAAGAGGTTAATTTTATTTATTTTTGATCTTTATGTCAAAAATTGGATCATGTCTAAATTAAATTTTTTTTTTATATATATATATATATGTATTTTTGTGTCTACTTTATAATGCTTTCGGCCCTGAATAATTGTTACAATGTTTTTTTGGTACAAATACCGGGATTACATTCAATTCCTGAAAAGTTTGCTGTTTGGGGCCCACCCCCTCCTTTCCCCCCCTTGGTGGGCGGACTCCACTAGTAGGTAACAAGTGCAAGCAACCAGAAATACATATGGCCCGGGTGTGTGTGTGTGTGTGTGAGAGAGAGAGAGAGAGAGAGAGAGAGAGAGAGCAGGGAGAAGCTTCCTGCGTGGTCCCTTCAACTTGAAAGTGTTTTTATGTATATTGGGACCATGTGTATGCACGCTAGGCAGCCGCAGTTTGAAAGCTAACCATGGAGTTGTGAGCCACATGATTGCATGATAATGTGAAGGGTGTGTTTTGGCAGCTGACATCTTTCACACGGCCCTTCTTAAAACACTCCAACTCCATGACAGAGCACAGGCACCTTCGCACCACCCATTGAGTGTTTTTATCCAGCCATGATTTGTGGGCTTCTTGGGGGCCCAGCGACGCATGAGGCTAGGCTGCCCTTTATACATATGTGTGTGTGTGTGACACCGAGTTAGTTTGCTGAATGTTAGTTTTTGATGGCAGGACATTTATTCGGATATAAGATGTGAAGGCAAACAAAATGTCATCAGTTTGTAAATCATCATCAGAGTTGATTTTGTAATAAATATTGACAATGTTTTAACATAGCTGAGATCCTTCAGTTCTTCTTATTTTTCGATTTTGTCATGTAGATGAGGCCATAGTCATTCATAAGCCAATTTAGACAAATTTGGCTATTTCCAAAATATGAAAGGAAAACTTATTGTTAATATTTTTGCTACCTAGTTGATCAGCGCATAGAAATTTGGCAAATTTTAAAAGAGTTTCTGAATTAAAGAAAATCTGATGATTTAAAAAAAAAATCATTGAATTTGTGGAGAAAATTCCAATTATTTTGCAACAAAAGAAAATAAGGATGTGGCCCTTCTTCCCAGTTTTCGGATCATGTTTTGAGAAACAATAGAAGAATATAGTGTGGGAAAATTCAAGTGCCTTGCTTCTGGAATCTTGCTGAATCACTGGCTGAATTCTGTGCTTGAATGTGTACACATGTGCAAACTCTTCTTGACTTGGCAGGGTTTACTTTTGAACAAAATCACTATTCATCATGTGATATGCACACTGCAAACTTGTAGAGTTGTGTGTCGTCAACATGACTTTTTTGAAATAGTATGGGATGTCAATTAATTTGCTACTTCTATTTTTGGCATATCATAAGAAAAACCAAATATTGAGTCAGATGATGCAACACATAAATGCAAGCTAATGCATTGGCGTTATACATGTTGTTAGTTTGAGAAAGAAATTCAGGTATACATTTTTTGGAATAATAGATTTGGGATAGTAGAGTGGGATGGTGGCATTAGGTATGCAGTTCTTACTTTTGGAACATGTCTTCAGAACGCAAATATTTGATTATTATTATTTTTGTGGGTTTAGGAACGAAATTGATATAGGTGGTCACTTTTTATTGATTTTTTTATACTAATTTTTTTTTCAAAATCAATTTTGGACTGTGAGTAGGCAAGTAGAGCTGGGCCTAATTTGGAATTGGAACTGTATAAGATTCTAGTTTTTGAAGAACCAAGAATGAAGAGTCTTGGAAATCTGAAGAACCTGGAGGCTGGAACTGGAGGTTCTGTCTAAAAGATTTAAAATCCTTGAACAGGAATCAGAGGTTCTTTCAAATTTCAAAATATTGTTGGAACTGGGAACCGGGAAATTCGACCAAAGTGAAAAATTTCACTACAAAATGGTTGAAGAAGAGAAATGCAGATGAATTCAAAAAGGGCGGGGGCCCAGATCCATAGCCAAACTGCCAAATGAACAGTTGCTGAATTATCGGCATCTGCTAAGGATAGTGGAGTGGGATTGAGAGGGGGGCAGGGATAGGCATGTCGGCAGCTATCAGCCTTCGTTTTGACTGGCCAAATTTTTTTCCAGAAAGAAAATAAAAGTAAAATTGAAAATGCATTTCCTTTTTAGAGCTTCAATCTGCGCCAGAAGTCAGAAAACATAAGGAAAAGTCGCCAGATTTCTATATTTGGTTTCAGGAGGATCATTACAGATTTGTCCTAGTTATCTGGTTTATAAAGAGATTTGGTTAAATCTTTCTATGGGTGATCGTCACTTTTTCTACATCTTCCTATGGATGATCGCCACTTATGCTGAATAAAAAAACTTCATATATTAAAAACACCAGTCAGCACCAGACCGCGTTTTGTAGACTTGGAGGGAAGCCTAGGGAGCGAGCAAGCAAGCGTGTTGCTACTTAAAAGTTGTGGTAAATACTGAGGATTCAGGAAGGAAAGGAAGGATCCAGCTCAGGCTCTTTCTGTAGTTTGCATACCTCCTGGCTGCTGCTGCTGCTGCTGCTGCTGCTGCATGTCCATAGCTACTTACATAAAAGAAAGAACTAGAGGTCCATCTAACTAGGTAGAAATGGATGTAACGTCTTTCTGGGGTTTCTTTTTTTTCATGTTTTCATATCCACATGCAACATGTGGTAGGAATTTCCAGGTGTTGTTTGGCATAATGAGTTTGTATGACTCCTGGCCAGTCAAGTGGAATTTGCTGAAATGCTAACAGCTAGTTAGCTTTGGATCTTCTTGGTCATCACTGTCCTCAATCCTTCATATATATGTTTACAAAGAATAATAATATATTACTAACACAAGCAGATTCATCTGTTGTAAGTTACCCAGCTTTTTCAAGCTTCTTATACTGTATGTACGTACATTGTTGCTCACAATCGTGGAACAAAATTACAACACAAGTTTCATGTAAATGACATCTCAGGAATATTATTATGTTTTACAGCATAGTACCCTTTCAGATTTGGCAGTAATTAATTAATTATTGAAAATGTTGGATTTTTTAGAAATGATCTCTTTGAAATGTTGAAATTTAAGGAAATTATAATGAAGAGAAAAACACCAAAATTGGTGGAAACCCAGGAGCTTCTTGTTTTATGCCACTATTGCAGAGTATGTATCCAATAATGGACAAGATTTCTCCATTCTATAATTTGGTGGAGCATTATCTCTCTCCATTTTTGCAAAAAGAAGCAGGAAAAAAATATTATAAATGTGACACTACAAGCGACTTGCGAATACACTGAAATTTTCTTCCTGCACAACGTTCTTCCAGCTACAGTTCTAAGTTAATAGTCATCATCAGCAGCTTCCTCCACTTCTCTGATTCCCATCCCCGATGGAGTCTCTCAGCGTTTTTTTCACTGGCTAAATTTTGCCTTCAAAAAAGAGAATTCTAAAATTAAAATTTTGAAAAAAGATGTGAATTTGGGGGGTTTGCAAGTTGCCAAAATTGAGTGAAAGTAGGAATTTTTTTGTATACTTGGGTTCTGTTGTGTAGCCACAAATATAGAAGGATGATTAAAGATTGGTGACTTATTTTCTGATTTATAGCCAGATTTGGCTAAAGCTTCCTAGGGATGATGGCTACTTTTATATATATCTTTGTACGGATGAAACCCAAATCGGCTACAAACAAAAATTCATTAGAAAAAAAGGATTAGCCTATTACTTTGAGCCCAGCAGAAACTTGGACAGTCAGCAATTGCGCCTTCCCTTCTTCCTTCACTTCTTACAACGGAAGCGAAAGAGGCAAAAAAGTCTCTCCCTACTTCTACAGTACAAACAAGAGCATTAAAAGCAAATTTGACTAGTCAAGCGACGTCGAAACTACTGATCAATCGTAGCTGGCGCGTGAACACCCTCCCCGTCCCCCCCCGCCCCCACTCCTGCCCACCACCACGACGGTGAAAAACAGCGGCGACTGCAGCGGCGGTCAAAAGCCGCAACATGCGGCCCTCTTTTGACTCCATCGCTTTCACACACACCGCCCACAGTTCAAATCAAATCAATCTTCCTGTCGCTAAGTACCAACAAGTTATTAGCTGACTTCTCCCTTTTTGATTTTCTAGATTTTTAAAATTAATTTTTTTTCTAGATTAAAATTTTTTTGGGGTAAGAAGCTGGAGTCTCAGCCCTCTTTTTGCTAAAACGAGAAATTTAAATTTAAAAATTCGAGAATTATAAGTGTTTTTGGAGGTTTTCAATCGCCAGAGGTCAGAAAAAATAGTAAAAATCGCTGTATTTCTATAATTGGTTTTCAGTGTCTAACCAAAAATATAGAAAGAAAGATTAAAGATCTGTACTTCATATTTGGTTTATAGCCAGATTTGGCAAAATCTTCCCTAAGGATGATAGCCACTTTGGCTACAAACAAAAATTCGTAGAAAGAACACTTAGCTGCTGCATATCCCCCAATTCACGAATCTGTTTCACTGTAATAATTCGAGCTCAGGGGAGATTGCAAAATTTCATTGGGATCATGGAACATTTACTTATTTTAGTTAGTAATAATGATTCTTGCAACCGAGCCCAAAATTATATCTACTTTACAATTTTATGAAATTTTGTTGTTTGAAATGAATTTGTGTGGATTCACCATCGCCCAGCGCCTGAGTAGAATTACAACTTGCCAAAAAGAAGATATATATATAAATATAAATATATAAATATTATATTCAACAGGGAATTAATTAGTTTTGGGAATTTGCGAATTTTCATGGATTCAAGGGAATTAATTTTTGGGATTAGCGAAGATTTCATGTATTCAACAGTGAATTGGATTTTGGGATTTGCGAAAATTTCATGGATTCAAGGGAATTACTTTTTGGGAGTAGCGAAAATTTCATGTGTTCAACAGGGGAATGAATTAGCTGTTGGGATTTGCTGAAATTTCGTGGATTCAAGCTGGGAATTAATTTAATTGCTCTTACACTAGAGAGTCTAGACGTCGATCACATCTTCAGAACATAATTAAGTTACGAGCAGAAAAACAACAACACGCAGAGTCGAGATACACAATAAATTAAAGAATATTATTGGGTACTTTCATGTAAGTGTCCAGCAGATCAGAGAGCTTTAATTATGGACAAGACTTGTGTCCAGTGAAAATGGAACCTAAAGAAACTTCTGATCATGTGTAAATCAATGTATTATTGTTGGAGATTGTCCTCCTGTTGCAAGTGCAGCTGATTTTTGTTGTCCTGTTGCGGCAAGCATTGATTTCGCCCCGAATTACCTGAGCCCAGCAGATAATTGTTCCAAGTAATTTTGGTCACTAGTTAGGGATACTAGTACTTCACTGTTCACGAGGAGCATTAGCAAATTTAGGTCCAGGGATTGTTTTCATACAAGTTTGTTGGAATTTCTAGGAAATTAGTTGCGTTTTTAAATTTATTTTTCAGTTTTTTGCTGCTGGGTTTTCTTCGAAGCTTGTTCTTCAGGTTCTGAGAAGCTGATGATCGGATCCTGCTGCAGTGCCGCTAGTTTTGTACTCTCTACGAGAGTTAGCTAGCGCTCTCTCTCTTCTGTGAATCTTCTTCTTCTGTGGCCCGTTGGCTTGAGCTGCTGTGATTTGAAACAAACACTGGCAGGCAGGCAGGCACACAGGCACGCAGGAAGCCAGGCAGGGCGCCGGTCTTTTGATTGTCAAACCTTTGCTGGACTTTTCAGATGGTGGACCAAGCTGATCATCATGATATCACGGTGGACCTTTCTGATCAGCGTGTGTGTGCCAGAAGTCAGCTCACAGATAGTCGACTTACTTGTGTCCCAGCTCGGCCCGCACCCCCTCTCCCTCTACCCTTTTTGATCTTCTAGTGCTTGCACAACAGAGTGTGTCCAACGGCGATTGTGTGCTGCCAGCAGCTGGCTGTACAACTCCAAGCCGTTGGCTTCCAGACTTCTACTAGTTATTTGCCATTAAGAATTGGGGCTTGCAGAGTTAACTTTTCTTGGGTGTTTCTTAAATGCTCATATTGTCTCTGGGTGGTAGTAATAACAAACAGCTAGCTAGCTGTACAGATCTAGATCCCCATCGCTGCTGCCTGTAGCAGCAGCTTGACTAGGACCATATTCAGGCTCAGGAGGTTTAAAGTCCGCTCGCATAGATTGATCAATTCTTTTGTCAAGACCTTCACATGCTTTGAAAGGTGATGATTCGAGAGATGTTCGTACTAAATTTGTTTTTGGTTACAGCTTGGCGCATACACTTTGCAGGCACTCAAGCTGATTCTCATGTTCTAGAGCAGCGGGCCCTGTAGAAAAATGCATTCAACTCATGATGTTTCTAGTGTAGGTTTTCAACACCATCCACACAGCCGCTAGACGTCTAGACGCAGAACTTCCAAAGACCTAAATACATTGAAACTTGGAAGGCTCTGTTACTGGAAACTTTTGATGACCAAAATGGCCTGCACTATAGCTTGAAAAAGCTCGCGCACTGTGACTTCTAGAGTTTGCCGCTTGCAATAGATTTGATCTGAATCAGTTGAAGCTGAGCCACCTTGTCTTATAACACCGGCGAGGAGCTGCACCGAGAAACAGTTTCTAAACTTTGTCGCACACTTTCATCACCTCACATGGAGCTTTGCTTCCAAATCTCTCAGCTTTGTGGGAGCATTGCAGGAGAATTCCTGGTTTGTGGAAGTGAAGTGGGTGCTAGATATTGGCTCTAGGGCTTGTGCACCTCTGGACAGGTCTGGTGTTTGAAACCAGCTTGATATTGTGTCAATATTCTCATATAGGGCTGGACATCGTTGATCATCTCCGCTCGCGGCAGCTCCATGCTTTGTCTTTCGCATCTTTTTCCCATCTGATCTCTCGTCCTCTGCTGCTGTAATTGTTTTCTTAAGACTTTGCAATTCAAGGATTTGGAGAAAGTCCCACAACATTTAAGTCTTTGGAATTGAGCTGCGCTGGATCATGGCCTAGCTGCAGTGCTCAACTGAAAGGAGGAGAGGAAGAAGATTCGAGCTCCTCGATGATCATCCTGAACTTGTTGGTGAGTGACTGACAGCAGACGTGGTGTAGCTAGCTAGAGGCTGCAAATAGATCGCAAGCTTCATCAAGAAGTTTCCAAGAGTCTCCGCTCGTCGATCAAGAGCTGCAAAGCAATTGTGCACTGTTTGGCACACGTCACAAGTTTAATCTTGTTGCGCAAGTCACCCAAGCTCGTCGGCGTCAGGTGTGTATACTGCGAGTTTCTATCCTAGCCGGTCCGCGTGCAGCCGGCGGAGATTGTCTCACAAAAATGGCAATTGGGGCGGAACGCCTCGGCCTCTTACTGCAGATTCTAGATCATTCCTGGGAGCGTTGCAGTAGATCTCCGTCTTGATAAAAGTTCTGTGGAGTGGCGGCCATGGCGGGTCAGCCGCCGAACGAGGAGGGAGAAGACTCAGGTTTGCACAGCCTACAGGAGAGCTACCTGGACCAGATTCTTCGCAGTCTGAAGAGTGAACAGGAAGAAATTAGTGCTGCGCCATCTCCTGCTGCATCTACGCATGACGCTTCTGCAGCAGCTGGATCCAGTTCTTACGCTACGCGAATGCCGCCGGGGAGCAGCTCTAATATCCAAGCAGCACCTGATCAGCTAGGGGGCAGCGGCGGCGGTTCTGCTGGTTCCGCATTGAACCCTTGGCCCTTTATTTCATCTTCAGCTTCCAGGCATCAGGCTACCGGAGTGCCGAGATCGTTGCAGACAAAGCAAGAGGCTGGCAAACAAGAATCAGAGCAGCTCTACCGCGATGTCGTTGATACCCCGGGCAGTTCCTCCAGTTTCCATCGAGACCTACAGTTCATGTCCGAGTTTCCAGCTTGGTTCATACAGGACGAGGGACTCGAGCAACAAGGCGCAGGTGTTGTGGTCCGTGGTTCCCAGATTCCAGGAGCTGGTCCAAGCAGTTACAGTTATAGGTTTTCCGATCGCCCCGAAGACGTCGAGTTTGCAGCCGATCGACCACATGAGAGGTTCGATGCGCAATTGGGGAACTTCAGAATGTCGAGCTCGTCGGCCGGCCTCGATGCCGCTGCACAGGCTGCAGCAGGCCGTCGAAATCGAAGCTCTACGGCCGTGCAGCCCACCACCTCCGAATCTATGTATGGCGCCGGCCCACCGCAAGGAAGAATGTGGCATCCCGCTAGCTTAGAGTCCATAAGCTCGATGCAGCAGACTCCAATCCCAGCAGCAGCTCCTCGCGCCGGGCCCAGAGGTCCTGCTGATGCAGTCGAGCCGCCAGCAACTGCCGTCGTTGCAGCTAGAGGGAGGTCGACGACGATGAATCCTGAGACGCCGACCTCATCGTTGTCCCTGGGTTCATCGAGTGAGGGAGACGACGACGCCGAAAGGCGGAGTGGCAGCCGTGGCCGACACCAAACGGCAGCAAGCCCGGCGGCCGAAGAGGGCGCAAGTAGTGCCAAGAGGAAGACGCCGGAGCGTTCGTTGGAGGAAGCTGGTGGGGAAGAACAGTCTACAAAGTCTGGATCCGAGTCCAAGAGACTTCAGCAGCATTCTCTGTAAGCTCCGAGAATCCATGACCCAGGAAGATCATATCTTGGATATTACAGTAGCAGCTGGGCAAGAGATCCTGCAGGCTGCGCCGTATCTTCTTCTTCTTCTTCTTCTTCTTCTGTACATGTCAAAGTCTTTGCATGCATGGTGTGAAATCACGATAGCTCGCGCCAGCTGCTCGATCATGCGGATAGATGTACGTACACCTGGAAGTTACGCCAAAGACATAAGCTTTTAGCTGGTTTCTAAGAATCATGTAGAGATGGTGCAGCGTTGCCAATTGGGTCCAGGACGCGGTTTCATGAAAATCCTGCAGCGAATTCATGGAAACAAAAGTAGCATAGACGTGCAGCAAGCATCAGAATGGAGCGCTGCAGCTTGAGTTCTTAATTGGATGTCGAGTGAGATCATGGGCTGATCAAGCTGATGAGAGTTCTTGAAGAATTCTTGAGCTGGTCTAGTGCAAATCACCAGCTGTCTCGATCCTGCTCATGAATTGTGCGATAGATCATCGTATTGTGGGAATCAGCGCATGATCCATGGACACAAAAGATGATATATATTGCTGTGGGAACTAGTCCATGATCTAGAGTTCTTGTTGGACTACATGTCTGATTCAAGGCTATATAATTGTTCAATTGAATCCTCTTGCTGACCATGAAGAATCCGCCGGAAGCTGTTGCAACAGATTCCTGCATGATGATAATTGTATTATGCATGATGTTTCCATTCATTCTGAAGAGATCATGTAATAAATTTACTAGGGAGATCAGCTTGCAAGAACATGGGATTTTATGTTTTGGGTTGAAGGAAAAGGGATGTGCAGCTAGCTGATGTTAATTTGTTGGGTAGTGCGCGCGTTGTGTCCAGGAACAGGCCACGGAAGAAAGGCGGAGCCAAGAGGGTGCGAGAGCCCCGGTACGCCATCAAGACCAGAACGGATGTGGATATCATGGACGACGGCTTCAAGTGGCGCAAGTATGGTCAGAAAGCCGTCAAAAACAGTCCCCATCCCAGGTACCAAGATCAATCCATGCATCTATCTGCAGGCTGAGGAATCTGAAAACAATTCTAGATCAAGGAGCTCGTACTGATCATCCCATTGCTGTTGATGAGATCATGAACTACTTTTTAGCAGCTCAAGATTTTGGATTGATCAATTCGTATAATGTTCTCTGTGATGTATGTATTACGCATGCGCAGAAACTACTATCGATGCACAACGCCCAATTGTCCTGTGAGGAAGAGAGTGGAGCGCTCCTGTGAAGATTCAGGACTGGTCATCACCACCTACGAAGGCACGCACACTCATCAGACGCCGGGCTTCCATAGATCCTCCCCGTCTCATGGATTCTTCGGCGAGCGGCCAGTACTGGGACTAGGTGGTGGGCTCTTCGCTCCACCCCACAGTGGCTTCCAAGGTCCTGGAGGTTTTCCAGGTTCAAGCCACATGGCGCCGGGACTCGCCGGCTTGAACTTTCCAGCTCCGTCCAACTTTGCAAGTTTACAACATTCGGCTGCTGCTAGAGGACCTGGTACTTCAGGTCTAGTAGGGTTAGGTGCTGCGCCGCCTGGCCAACAATTAGTAGATCAGTCTCCAGCTCCGAGTCTTGCAGGGGCCAGTACCAGCAGCATCAGCTTACAAGAGGGGTTTCTCAGAGCTCGCCGATCATTGTTGGGACTACAAGAATCTTTTGTTGTTAAACAGGAGCCGATGCAATTCACAGCAGGCTCTCACCAGGATTTTCTTTCTAGATCATCATCTTCAGGTTTGCCCCAGCTCGTTCCTAGACAGATGCCGCAAGGTCAAGGTCAAGCTGCTGCTGGCATCAGATCAGCCCCGGATTCTTCTTCAGCAGCCATGCTTCAGCTTGCTCGTCAGCGGCAGTTGCAGCAAGCTGGTGGCTCAGGATCAGCATCTGGATCATCAGCTCAAGGTGGCCCATTTACTGCTCTCATTCAGCAGCAGCAGCAGCAGCAGACCCAACGGCAGATGATAACGAATCCGGGGCCAAGTGGTGGTCAACAGCTGCAGGGGGAAAGCGGCTCATCACTTCTTTCTAGAGCAAGAGCAGGATCTCCAGGCCAAGAAACAATCAGCATTAGGGGTGATAGGAACCCGAGTTCTTCTTCTAACACATTGATTAGTCTTCAAGCTGCTGGTGCTGCTGGTTCTCATCACCATCAGCAGCAACAGCAGCACCAGCAGCTAGACTTTGTTCGATCCGTGACACTCAATATGCAAAGAAGCCAACAAGATATAAGACAGCAGCTACTAGAGGCCGATCGTCAGCAGCAGCAACAGCAAGCTGCAGCACGGTTGAACATTCTTAGGTCTTCTTCATCAGGTGGTGCAGGCGGTCAGCAGATTAGTGAGGAAAGTTTGCAGAAAAGTAGTCAGGAAATTAGTCGGGGAGCCACAGATCAAGGGCTTCTGGAGGATATTGTCCGCCCTGGATCAGGCCAAGCACCACCTCCAGCGCCTCCTGGTATGTAAAAAACTCTAGGACTCACCTGAATCTCTCTAGCAATAAGTCTCATGCGGCCGGATCATTGAACACCCATGACATGATTCCGGGCTGGATCCTTGAAAGACTAGACATGATTTTGGGCTAGACCCTTGAAAGAACACCCATGACATGATTTTGGGCTAGACCCTTGAAAGAACACCCATGACATGATTCTGGGCTGGATCCTTGAACACCCATGACATGATTCTGGGTGGGATCCTTGAACACCAATGACATGATTCTGGGTTGGATCCTTGAACACCCATGACATGATTCCGGAACTTCTTCTTTCTCGAGTCTCTCTCAAATTTTTGCAGCTGACAAAGTTGTATTTGTGTGTGAATACTTAGCTACATTTGACAATTTCACCATGTGAACAACAGGATTACAATTGAAGTCCAGGCTGGAAAAGCCCACAATTCATGTAGCTAGCTCCCTCAAGTAAACCTTGGAGCTCTCTGGAATATGTCTGCCCTGGTCATGCTAGTCTTTGAGATTTTGTTCACCTCCAATTCCCTATACCACTCTAGATCTATGGTCTTTTGATCTCATGAGCACCAGCAGCTTGTTGAAGGCTGCTGCACTCAATCAATTCTGCAGCAGCAGCTCATTGCAGAACATGTGAAGATCACTGCAATGGCATCTTGTGTATTTGATATTGTATCTGATTTGTGTCATGTTTGGAACTGGTGATATCATGGGATTGGGCAACGGAAAAGATTGAAGAATTTTGGATTTGTACTATGATGATGCAAATCCTCTAAACACTATTCTGATGAGATGATATTGATCTTCTTCTCATGATGAGACGATATAGTACAAGTTGTACAATGCAGAGATTAATCAAAGTTTGAAGGACTTCAGTCTTGGATCATCAAACATCAAACTGATGATTTCTCCATCACATTCCAGTATGATTTGTATACAACAAATGTCATACAATTGCAAATTTGTTGCCACATTAATGTCATGTTATATCTGATGTCCCTATTTAATGTAAGTAATATTTTGACACTCATACTTGAGCATTGTTTGCTTTCAAGACCCAGTTTATCATCAACAATGCTTGAAGCTCATGTCTATACACCAGAGTACTGCAAGAGCTGTGGAATGGCTAATCCAGCAGCAGAAATTCCAAGAACTAATGATTTGTGTTTGGACGATGAACCAGCCAGAAGATCTGCCTCCTCCATCAGAGACAACATCTAGCTGTTTATTCAGTTCATAAACAGTGATGCACAGATCAGGTTGTGGGTGCAGATCAAGGTGTCAGAGACACAAATTATCCAAGCATTGACAATTCTCCGTCTTGTGAAATGTCCCTGGGATTATTGCAGTGGTGATTAAGTTCCTGGTGAAGTTAGAGAGTAAAATCATGTAGACAGACAGACAAGCATGAGAAACAAACATACATTGTAGAGGAAGATCATGCTCAGATTCTCATAGTTGTGGCCACGTACTGATTGCAGGGATCAGGTTGATGATATTCATGAAGCCTCTTACTGACTTGTGCAGATCTGTGATAGTCCTTTGCCAGCTAGTCTGAACAATGCTTGACTTGATTTTGCAAGTAGGAGGAAGGAGTTGTTAGGCACATGCAGTAGAAGTCTGAGTCTCTCTGGTTGTACGGTATTAAAAACAAAGAAAACTCTTAACTTATCAAAAGGCTTTCCTCAATAAATACACTCAGCCAACAGCAATACCATTTTGGGATTCGGTGCTGATGTCAGTGATGCCCAGAAAAAATTAGGCACAGCTATAAAATCTCAAAATTTTGTAATGCCCAATGATCAAGTGAGCACTTATTAAAATTCCAATTGCACCTAGCAACTTGTTTGTCATCATGCACCTTAGATATGACCAGTAGCCCTGATCTGCCACACACGACAAATTTACTTCCAATCCATAGAATTTGTCAAGGTCAATAGAAAGAGAAAACTGTGTTACCATGTTTGGCAACATCTTGATTTGGAGTCTCAAATCTGTATATCCTGAAGACACCCATGACCACAGAGAGAGAATCATTGTGTGCCCATGATGCTAGTCCAGATTTTGAAATGTTTGCCAGACATTGAATTCATCTTGCTCACGATTGATCTCAGATTACTCAATATTCAAATCTTTGACAACAAATCTTCACGATTTCAAAAGCTCCTATGCTGGGATGTAACCTATTGGAGAAAACGCTTGAGGAGGAGAAGATGGGAAGCTGTACCTGAGCCTGACAAAAAGTCTTGCTTTGTGCACCCTGAGGTCAAAATGTGCATGGCCCTACAAAACCTTGAAATTTATGGCATCTTGCCCACAGTACAACACCTGGAACCCAGAGTTCCAATGAGAAAAGTCGGCGCCAATGACCAAGTAAGCACTTAAGGCCGTTCAAACAAAGTGCTTCTCCACCACCAATTATATACCAATGCATTAGCATGCTGTGACAAAACAAAGAACAGATTTATACAAATTCATGTCCCAGGTGATGATTATGTGTAGTACCACGAGCTGTTCTAGATTACCTCCATTTTACAGACCAGAGCACATGATGCCCCATACTTCTTTCTGCCCAAGTGGAATTTCAATTTCTCTACTGAAAAAGTCTAGCCTATACTCATCTCTAGTTTGCCTGTATGAAAAAGAAGAGCAAGACTTTAGGGTTTTTGGACTTGCATGAAGATGCTCATTCCTTGTTATGCAGTATGGGCTTATTTGTACTCCAGCTCTCCAACCTCAACTGCCACCATGATTCCATGAGCAGAGACTCATTGAAATGATTCAATTGATAGCTGTCTTAATCAGAGGCTGTCCCTGGCAACAGAAAACACAAAAGTCTTTGACTGTCTAGAAGCCATGGTGGACATCAAGGACCCATCTGAATCTATCCCTGCACAAAATGCACTTCTACATGCACTGAACTACACTGCTCTTGCAATAGCCCTAGATCAACTAGTTCCAATAGAGCAGTGAACTATCACTCCTATGGCTTCCTCAGAGCATGCACAATTGAGCTGTAATCCAAGTGAGGTAGAAGTTCAACAGTGACAGATTTGTTTGTTTTCATCTTCCTTTCAGCTTGATGGCAGCTGTGAATCAAAAGACTACCTGCATTTACTCTGCTATAGACTAGTTGTCCACTTGAAATTCATTCTGGAATAAATGGGAATCAAGAGCTTGTATGATCAGCATAAACCTTGGATCCATATAAGGCTTCCTGCATCTTCTGAAAACAAAAGTCCAGTTGAAGTCAGATGCAGCACACATAGATAATAATGTTGAAGCTCTGTAGAGGCAATTGTGTGAGCAATAGATATTAGGGTTGAAGGTTCCAGCAGGCTGATTGATATCTGCAGCTTTTTCTTACCTCAGCAGCAAAGTGGTTTGATGTCTCAGTTGATCAAAATCACGGCCATGGTTCCAGTGAGCATATCATTAGGCTGCAACTTTGATCATCTTCCTCTAGTTCAGTGTCTGAAGTATTTCATGGAGACTCATGGCAAGCTCCTGCATTGGCCACACAGGACACAAAATTTAGAAATTGTCTGGGAATCTCACAAGCAAGCAATTAGGCATGGCATTCAAGGTTCTGATCATGACTATAGCTCCAGCCTCAAGAGAGAAAGTAGCAAGGGGAAAAATATCCTTCAGTATCTAGGACTAAGATTGTATCCAAACATGAACACTAGTACTTTGCTACATCCTCTCACCGCACAGGCCTGCAAGCTGATGCAAAGGAACCCACAATGACCAAGCAACCGTTAGTCTTGTCAGAAATGCTAGCAAAACTGAACAGCAATATAGAAGTTGAGCTGCCAGTATCAGCACTTCATACACTGCTAGAAAATGCTTATGTCGAAATTCTCATCATTCTGGTTTGCAGAACACCATTCAAATGTTCTCTGATCACATCTAACTCTGTATGAATCCCACCCGTCCCACTCATACATCCCCGCGCGCGCGCACACACACACACACACTCTTTGTATGTAACAATCTATAAATCTTCTGTCTGTTGATTGGGTTTCAAGAGAAAGTGCAAGAGCTCACAGTGAGATCACTGGGGATCAGCTGCCATCTCTACAGCACAAGGCAAATAACAAACCTTCTCTTTTAAGATTCTTCAAAACAGTGCAGCAACAAAAGCAGCACACAAAAACTTAAAGCTTGCAACCATGAAATGGTGTGCAGAAACCAGTTCCTAAACCCTAAACCCTGAACCCTAAACCTGTAACCAACAACTGCCTGGTTTGAATCAATTGGGTTCAAAGGTTAAAGTCTCCCACCACTATCGCAACATGGATGATGGATCAAGCAGGGGACTTCTATGATCATCCTAAACAGATAAATAAATCATGTTGGGCCATATTTTACAACATACATTAAAATACCAAAGTTTGGTTGTAGACTTCCTTTAGTAGAAAAGTCTAGTGTAAAACATATGTGAACAAAAAGGATTCAAGGGCTAATTTCTTGTGTTGTCAAGATCTCCAGCTCTAAAACTTCTCCCCTTCCTCAATAAAAATTAGATTTTATTGTGAGCTTTCCTGAATTGTCCTCACAATGTTTAGGCATTTTCTTTAGGCGCCATGCACTGGAGGATAGGATTACACATTGTCTTGGTTGGTCCTCCTCAATGCCAACTAAGTCAGGTACCAGAGACATGGTGATTAGTTAGTTTTCTTCCCCAACTTCCTCGCATGTTTTGCTTCATTGTATCATGGGTTTCAGTCTTTTCATGGCATTCAATAGACAAAAAACAATTGAAGATGCATGGGCAAAAAAATGTCTTCACACAAAATTGATGATCATGGTCAGCTGCTGGTTCAGCCCAAGTATCTCAGCAAACTATTGATTTCATCAAGCTGACTGTCAAACAGAACCCAGTAGTCTTCTCTAGACAATGCCTTTTACTTACTTACCTATGAGTTCCTACAAGAAAGGAGTTCTGTGCTCTAAAATGTTTAACCATTTTTGGACTATTCCTTTCTCATCCCTGGATCTTCTTCTACTTCATGGAATTGATCATCATATCTTACGTACATTCTGAAAACACCTACATGTGGAATTCCTGGGAAAAAACCCACATCCAATATGGATGGATGTCTTACTACCAACATTGGACTCCATGACTTCAACCAATCGCCATGACTTTCATCTATATTGCTCTTGAAACCCTAATTCCTTGAACCAGAGACATGGCAGCCCAATGGAATGAAATAATCCATACTATTAGGATCCAAATCACTTAGTATCTCATTCACTTGCAATTTGAGCAACCTTAGTCTCATCATTTCCAACATCATGAAATGCACGGTGTTGCCTCAAATTGTTTTTCATGCAAAGTTGTCATCACCATCTTCTACATCCCAACATACTTCCAAAACAATTGTCCAATGTTTTGGTAATGTCATCCATCCATGAGCTTCCTCACCTTTTTCTACTAAGGCATTGGAATCCAATATACTCCATATATCATTCATCTTGTTTTGGAAGTCATTATTGAAATTGTTAGCAGACTCCACATGAGTTCTAGTGAGTGCATTCACATTCAAATGCCTTCAACCTAGTCTATGGACCATTTTGGATGATGAATCATACAAGTAGCATGTCAATTGATTTCCCTTTAGATCCATGACCAACCACTCTTGAGTGACAAGTTGATGGTCCTTGAATAATGTAGTGTGTTTCTTTCCATAAAAGGTAACACATAGTCTTGAAGTACATATCTCATGTCCATAGCCACTCTCGTTTGGCAATCTGAGACAAATGGGTTTTTTTAATGGTTTGGAGGTGCAAGTTAATCCCAAAACTAACCCTGGTTCCCTGTATGTAAGTTCTGATAATACAAGGTGTGTCAAGGTCCATATAACTGGCCTCCACATAAACTGACCAGATTATAGATCAGATGACCATTCACTACCTTACCAACTATATTGTACCTACAACTGATGTTCAGCACAAAATAATTTGCAAAAGCTCTAGCCCAAAAAAAGAAATTTTTTTAATGATGTTTTTTGAAATTGTTGAGAATCAAACTCTCAACTTAGTGAAAAACTGTCTATTGTTCTAACCATTGGGTTACTATTACAAATATACAATATAAGCTGTATTTTGCATACTTATTCCTCAACTGTTGAAATTCTGAAAAATTAAATTTGAAGCCATCAAACCTTTGTTTTTTTAAAATAAATATATACTTGGCAAAGAAATGCCATTATCAGTCATAGATTATGGTAGTCATTTTGTGAACTATTACTAATTCAAGTTTAGGGTTTACATGGCTTCAATCATTTCTTGGTGGCCTCTGGGTTACCTACATTATACATGATACCCAAGGAATTGTATTGGATACACCCTAGAGCTACTATTTCAGTACGTTTTCTTTTATGAAGAATTGCTATGATGATGAATGCACAGATCATACTGAGTCCTGATTAAGTCTCCAGAATACTCCCTACCAAATCCACTTTCTATAACTGCTGATCTATCCTAATCATACATAAATACTTCATGATCCTGACCATACAAACTTGTTGATGAGTTCCAGCTAACCTCATAAATATTAACCTAATACACTTAAATACCACTTACTAAACTTGTGAAAACAGTAGCATGCACACTATATAACAGCCTTCGAAGTGGTCCTTCCATAAATTGAAAGTTTACCCACCTCACATCTTCAGCCAAAGTGGTCCTTGAACCATACATTGAAATTTTACCTACCTCACATCTTCATGCACTCCATGTCCAAACTCTTTGTCATTCTTAAGGGATTAGGTGTGGGCAAGGAAGTTTGAACTAGACTCCCCACTAACCTTTTTCCCTCCAGCTTTTAGCACTTTCTTTAATTATTTGGACTACAGTCCCCACTCACTTTTTTTCTCCAGAGTTTAGCACTTTCTTTAATTATTTGGACTACAGTCCCCACTCACTTTTTTTCTCCAGAGTTTAGCACTTTCTTTGATTAGCCTACATAGTATGTGTTGCATGAAGATCCAGTGTTTTTTTCACAGGCTAAATTTCTCCAAAAGAAGAGAGTTAAAATTGAAATTCTGACAAAAAGGTGATTTTGGTGGTTTTCAATTGCCAGAAATGAGAAAATTTTAATTCGCCATTGTGTACCCAAAATTAAAGAAGGATAATTAAAATTTTATAATTTATTTCTAATTTATAGCCAGATTTGGCTAAATGTTCATAGGCATGATTGCTTTTTCTACATCCTCCTATGGATGATCACCACTTTGGCTACAAACAAGTGCAAAGTGCATTTTACAATCATGGTTGTTGGGGCGAGGGGTAATTGTCTTCCTCATAGGAGGTTGATGTCCGATTAGGCATCCAAATTCCAAATGCCTTGGGCACCTTAGGCACCATGAATAACTATTTTGAGATTTTAACATTTAGAAGTCTCATTTATTTTAAGATTTCATCATTTAGAGGGTCAAACTTGGTTTACACATGTGAAGGCCATTATGAACCATTGATAAAATCCCTTTCCTTTTAGGACCTCCACCTCAATGGTTTATAAAGTAGGAAAATGCTATGAAATTTTAACTTATTATAAATATGCTGAGTAGGTACAAAATAATCATATATCACACAATTCCAATGCCAATTCATTAACAAGCTTATTACAACATAGCGCTTCCAGCATTGCAAAAATTGTTCAATTTGGTGAAGGAATGAAGAAGATATGGGATGTCTGGTGTAAGGGGTTCAATGTTTGGTGATGGGTGAATTAAAACAGATTAAAATTTAAAGCTTAAAATCTTGAATTGCTGATCATTGCCTCTGGAATACAAAGAAGTTCTGTAAAGCTCTAATTGGCACACCCGTCATGTTTTAAATCATTCAAAATGGACTCAAAATGAGGAAGATATCGAGCTGCCACAAGAGAGGGGTCAAAAGCTATTCTTTTCAATTTTTTAAAGCAAACTATCACTCATCTCCTCCTCTGTGTTCTGTGTTGGTCATTCACTTCTGGCATTAAAAGAACATTTGCAGCCCTCCAGTCTCCTCGTCAAATGACACAAAAATCGCTCATTTGGTTAATGATTTAGAAAAATATTTGAAAATATTCAATGATAGGTAAGTTCGATAATGAGTGATTCTACCCTACCTGTTTCAGCTGGTTATCCAAGGAAATCAAACCTTTTCTTTTGAGGTTTGCAGGTGAATTATTGACAGCTTTCCAAGGGTTGTACCTAGTGGTGTAACTACTGGAAAGTATAAAGGTACTGCACACCAGCAAGGACATTTGAATGGCAAGTGAAGACTAAAGAGAAGTTTAAAATGGTAGTACCTTTACCATTCCAGCATCTTCTTGAAGAAATTTTTTCAATTTTTTTCAACTTTTGTCATTCTGACAATAAAAGTAAAAGTTTCCTGAAA
The DNA here is from genome assembly GCA_963920785.1 of Sphagnum contortum. Classification (NCBI taxonomy): domain Eukaryota; kingdom Viridiplantae; phylum Streptophyta; class Sphagnopsida; order Sphagnales; family Sphagnaceae; genus Sphagnum; species Sphagnum contortum. Next base: position 9,296,555 of record OY987278.1, read on the forward strand.
TCCCAGCTACAATTGAGGTGGGAGAAAAATTCAACAAATACATACAAATAGAAGCTGCCCAAATATCTGAGATTTTGAGCAAGCTAAATTTGAAATATATATATATATATAATATCTGCTAGAATGGTAAAGGTACTATGGTATTACCTATATCGATAACCTGCATGCCATAATTCCAACATGTTTCCATATTTGTCTGCATTGAGTGAGAGGGGTTTCCAGGTGTGTGCATGGTAGGCATTGGCACACATGGTTGGGTAGGACAGGGACACAGATATAGAGCGCTAAACATCCCTTAACTGATGAAACACTGGCAAGCTCCACTGAACAAACACCCATCCAAGGGGGAAAGGAAAAACAAAGACAGACGATGCAAGTCCCAGGGGTGCCTTCTCAAGTCTTTTAAGGGTCGTTGAGCCTCTACAAATTTTATCACATCCAATATAGAGTGTTTATTGTCTCCCCAGCCCCACCCATAAACACACAAAATTGGATAGTATAAAGTGAGAAACTATAAAAATGCAAACCCCATGCCAATTAAAGAAGCCTTTTCCTGAACTGGACCTTTTTAAGGCCACTATATCTTTTGCACATTTACAAGTCCACATTAGTTTCTTGCAATGTTGTGATCAATGATTTGTTTTTGGGCAAAATTTAGCCGAAATGCAACAAAAATTGAAGAGCAACCTCCACAAAGGGGGGAAAAAAACTTAAGAGAAAATTCATCAAATTGAATTTTTTTTAATGTCAAGTCACTATCTTGCTCACCACTCAAAGCATGACAAGTGTTGCAAAAAAGGAAACATCTCAAACCCAAAATTCACCAACCAATTATATGCTGACAATGGACATAATGTTTTGGTGATCTCATTCCTTCACAACTTGAACTTGCAAAACATTATCATCCAAGGCCATTAAGTCAATCTTATTTGGTGCAATTAAGGCTACTGGATTCACCAAAATTTTGCCATCCTACAAATGATGTTCATCATAATGCAATAGACCTGACGGGTAACAACTTATGACCCTTGGTGATTTAAGAACACAAAGAATCTCAACTTGGACTTTCAAGCTTGAACTCTCATTCTTGATTCCTAAAGACTTGTCATTCAACACTCAAGGCTTCAAGAGCTTCAAAAATGTTTTGCAAATGTGAGCATGGAGCAATGTTGAATAATGTGAATGATTTATATGAATGGTGAGTGTCATGAAGTTTGGCTGAAACAACAAGCTTGAAGTGCATGAATGTCAACTTTGAAATGTGCAAAGTACATGAAAATGAAACACAATATCGGCCACAAATGTGAAGCAATGAACTTGCAAGTTGCAAGTTGTAGCTTTAAAAAGCTCATGAGCTTGTTGATATAGCTTGAAAAAACTTTCTAGTTTGCAAGTTTGCTTGAATTGTAATTGTTTTGAATTTTGCACAGTATAAGTTTGAAATCTAAATGTGTTACATGCACATCATAAAAGGTTGTAACACAAAGTTTTGAATAATGAACTTGGAAGCTTGCAATATTTGTTTTGAGTTAATGACATGAACATTGAACAACTTCAAATGGCATTGCAATCGAGTGACAAGTTTGCCCTATGGGCATTAATACAATTCATAACTTTTTAAGTTATCCAAGTTCACTACCTTGTTCATTTTGACTAATGAACACATTCATTTTTATTGCAAGCCTAGGCTTTTAAATGACATGTATGTTTTTTTATTAGTGAATTTGACTAATGACTTATTCAATCAAATTAAATAAAAATTTGATCACCTTAATCAAAATGGCCAATGGGTTGTAATCATGTAAGACATCTAATCAAGCTCAAATTTAAGAAAACAAAATGACACATTTGATCAAAATTATTAATGATTTTTAATCAAATTGGGCATTTTATATTAAGCCAAAGCAATTAACTACTACCTTGGTTAAGTAGACTTAAATAGATAGATTACCTAAGCCTATTTACCTAAAGTCATGGGCACTTCAATTTTGAACAAGAAAATATCAAGGGGAATAATATTTTTTGCAATTTGTAAGCTTAGCTAAAAGGACAATGGAAAATGAACTAACTATTAAACATGTTGCAAAAACTTACCCAAGTGTAAAAAGGTCATGTAATTGTTCTTTTTTCAAAATTTTAATTTTATGTTCATTTGAATTTTTATGTTTGTCCAAATATGGCTGCAAGTTTGATTCCCTAAATCACTAAAGTTATATTCAAGGTGAAAGCACAACATAGTAAACCCTTTTTGGGCCCTTTGGGTTTTATACTATAATATATACAATACAATTGTTCCAAAAATATGGTACATTTAATTTTTAATATCAATTTTGATTTTTGGGCCATACATTTATTAATTTTTCAAACTTAATTGTATGAATTTTTCTTTAAATGATAAATTTCATTATCTATATTGAAGGATCCATGATTATATCTATAGTATATTATGGTATAATAAAACCATTGTTTCATTTTAACTGCAACAATTTAAAGGTTTCATTAGTCATTAAAATAATAAATTTGAATGGAATTTAAAATATGGCCCATCTAGCCATACTTGTCATCTTTTGTGTGAATGTGATTAATTCTCAAATTTTCAATTTATCACACATTTATTGCATATTTATTGAAAAAAATCATTTTTTGAAATGAAAATTTTCAAATTAGTCACATGATATTCAAACATGCTTCAAACTATGTGAAATGACATGGTTCAATATATTTTAAACTTTCATAAATGTTAAAAATTATTGAAATATCTTTTGAAATATATTTGTGTTTTTGAGTATGTAAATACACTGAATTTGTTTTCACCAATATACTCCAACCTCCCACTTTATAAAATGAAATGAAATGAAATGAAATATATATTTTTTAATACCTTGGCTAGTAGGTTATATTTTAACATGTCATGAGTCTTTTCAATAATCATTTTGATGTGGTGGAGTCTTTGTTTTGTTCCCCAAAAAAAGGTGAAGTTGGTGAAGTTAAACAAATGGTTAATAAATTTTTGTGTGAATCTAACTTGGATTTGCTAAATTCAATGTTTAAAATGCTAATGAAAAACAATGCTTGAGATGCTTTGGGCACTATTGATATAAATTGGAAAAACAAGGGTGCAAATACTAGAGCTATTTCAAGGTGCTAACCTTGTCTCAATAACTGAAACCCGACATTTCTCAAGCCAACATTGGCCATACGTTGAAGGGTTTGACTCACTTGTGGTAGCACGCATTATGCATTTGGGGAAAAAAAAACGATAAAACATAGCAGGGGGGTTGTTGTTTACTTCTACAACTACCTCAGTTTAAACCTATCACAATGCAAGGAAGGAAGCCATGATTTTTATCTATGGCTAAGGGTTAGCAGGGGTGTTGCATCCTAACTTGTTTATTTGCATGGTGTACGTTGCCTTTGTTGGTTCCAAACACAAGAACAAATCCTTGTTCCAAAACCTGGCAACAAATATTGCTGAAGTTCAAACTCTAGGGGGCATAGTACTATTGGGAGGGGATTTTAATGTGCGTATAGTAGCGCTGTTAGATACCATTGACACTAGCGACCTTTGTGAATTATTATAAGCGTTTGAACTCATTGGGATTGATCAACGAGGCGCTATGGCTAAACGACAAAATTGCGACACTAGTGTTGGTGGCTACAATTGTGAATTCCTGGACTTATGTTGTGACACTGGGCTACTCATCTTCAATGGCCGAATGCCTGGTGACGAATTAGGGGAGTTCACTTGCTTGGCAAATGGGGGGCACAACACTATTGATTATATTGTTAGCTCACCTACAGTTTGGCAAGTTGCTACACACTTCGAGGTGATAATAAATGACACCTGTTATTATGCGATAGGGGGAAACTCTGACCATAGGTTGTTGCACCTACGGTTGAGCATCAATTGTAACTTTGTTGAGCCACAACATAAGGTTGATCCAAAAAAATTCTTGCTTAGGTTCAAATATGATAAATCAAAAGTTGAAGATTATAAGCTTGCCTTAACAACGAGTCTTGGAAACCTATGGGTTGTTGATTTGATTGGGCATCTAGGGGTAGATGGGTTAATTTACGTATTGTAGTAATGCATGGGTGTTGCAATAAAATCTATTTTTGGCAACAAGCCTTCGAGAAGGAGCTGCAAAAAGAAACATTGCCACAAACCTTGGTTTGACACTGACTATCATATAGCGAAATGTGAGCTGAGGTTTTGGCTGAAAGCTAACCCCAATTTGCACACCGTTAAACATTAGGAAAGTAAATTTTAAAAATAATTAAAAAGGAAAAGATTTTTTTGGGGAAATTGCAAAAGTTCAACATATGTGTGTGTTTGCCAAGGTGGTTACGCTTTCGTTCTAGAAAAAATATTAGCCAAAATCAATCGTCATGGACAAGATTAGTGTAGCTGCATTTTTGGAAGGCTTTTACGGGCTAGTTGGCCAGCCTTCGCCACCCGTACGGTTGTGAATTGATTACTCGGCTCAAGTGACGGAACCTCTACCTAGCCACACCCTGAATGCAGATATCACATTTGTTGAACTTCTTCAAGCGTTGAAAATGCTACAAAGGAACAAGGCTGCTGGTTTGGATGGTATGAAAGCTTAGTTCATTTTGGATGCAGGAGAGCTTTTACACATGCAACTATTGATAGCGTTCAATTACTTTCTAGCAAAAGGCTTTCTAGAAGCCCTTTCCATTTGGGTGGTCCAAACACTTTTTAAAGGGGGTGATGCCTTCGAATTTGACAACTACAAGGGGGTAACAATTAGGCCTATCCTAGCAAAGCTGTTCATTATGATCCTTGACAAAAGGCTGAGCGAATGGGCTGAAGAACATGGCTACGTGCCAAGGGTCAAACTAAGTTTTGCAAAGATTACCGCAATATTGACTAACTTTTCATATTGTAGACTTTAATAGAATAAAACAAGGCAAAAAAGAAGTCGCTCTATTACTATTTTGTGGACTTCAAAAAGGCGTTCGATATTGTGCCGCGTGAAGTGCTGTGGCATGTGTTGGCTAACCTTGAGGTGGAAGGACACTTCTTGCGATGCCTACAGGCGATGTATGCCAAGGATACTATAAGCATCAACCACCCAAGCGAGGGTGTCACCTCTAGTTTTAGGTGTCAGTAAGGTGTGAAGTAAGGTTGTCCTCTTAGCCCTTTGTTGTTTGGGCTATATTTGAATGCCCTAGAGGGGCGCTTAACGACAAAGAATGCCATGCACCGGCCCTAACAAAATTTCACGTATGGTTGTTACTTTTTGTAAGTGACCTTGTTCTGATGTCGAAGTTAGAAGTGAGATTGCAGCAACAATTAAACACGTTCCAACAATTTTGTGCTAAATGTGGACTTATGGTGAATGTGAAAAAAACAAAAGTAATGGTGTTCAATTTTGTTGACCCATGCTAAAAGTTTGTGTTTGAAGGTGATGTTATTGAGTGTGTGTAAACCTTCAAATACATGGGGATCCTGTTGAAAACCATTTCGAACCTAGATAGTGCAGTGAAACATCTAACAACTGCTAGCAGACGCTCGCTATTTGCGCTGAATCGCCGTTGTGCAGAACTACGTAGTATGGATGCTAAGTTACGTTGTGACCTCTTTAACACACTAGTGCGTTCCACAACAAGCTATGGTTGTGAGGTTTCAGTGGATTTCAAAAAAATAAAAGTTATTGAAGTAGTGTACCGAAGGTTCTTCAAGTTCGTGCTTAGGGTGCAAAAAACAACCAGCACGTCCATCATGCTTATAGAATTTGGCAAGTTCCCCTTTCAACATTTTGCATGGGGATAAGCGCTGCTATACTATAACTGTGTGAGCATGGTCACTAAATATCACATCTTGGGAAAGGCATGGGAAGCCTAACTTGCTATGTTTACTGTGAGAAAGAAATGTTGGGTTGGATCCGTGAAAAAATTGCTACTCAAGAATTAGCCCCAGGAGGTGGCACCCCTTCCAAGTTTTTTTGACACAATGTTAAATGTAGAAAGGGTGAAGGATAATATGTGATTAGCTTTCATGGAAAAGTTTTTGACCAACTGCGCAACCGGGACTAGTATGCATACAAGATATTTGCACTTCAAAGGTATGTCATACAAGAACAAAAGTTACTTGTGTGACATTAGCTATGTTCAACTCTAGAAAACTTTAGCTCAGTTTCAATGTGGCAACACACAACTTAAGGTATTGCTAGGTGCGTGGAAAGGTGTGCCATATGTAAAAAGGCTTTGTCGGGGTTATGACTTGGGGAAGGTAGAGGATGAAGAGCACTTGCTCTTTGTCTATTTAAATACATAAAAAGTTAGGGAACACTTTTGTTTAGCCCTGCCCTTCACCCACATTAACACTCTTGTTGAACTCATGTAGACTACGAACATGGTCGCCTTGACCAAGTTTGTGGCATGCTACCAGTACCAAATCACAATTTGTCCTCCATGATCTGCCTTTCATCTAATGGACTCTCTGGTCGCAAATGAATGTAAAATTGTAAACAGTAAGCAGATATATCAATCTTCACATTAAAATGTGAAAATTGATCACAATTTTTTTAATCTTTTCTTGAAATATTTTAAATTATGCTAAAATCGACAAAGATTACTATGATATAAATGTTGGTTCCATGGAGGATGAATGAATGTTTAGTAATTGTTAGCATGTTGGGACAATTTTTTTTTGTCACAGACAAGTTTCTTTATGATGAGACAATGCACATTTGGCAATTTGAGAAGCAACAATATGCTTTAAATGATTGAAATTACAACCTTGGCCCTTGAGGTGGCCACTTTGTTGGTAGTTACACACTACTATCATTTACAAGTTTGAACCTTGACCCTCTCCCTTTTGTTCTTATTAAGGGTATTACCAACACTTTGCAATAAATAAACATTGTGTTTTAGTTGGCAAAGTCTTTGTGGACAAAGGTTCAATCTCTCCCCCCCCACCCACAATGTACATCCACCTAGCATTAGTCATAGCCAAATTTTTATCTTTAATTATCTATGTATAGCAAATTTTTGAGATAAAAAGAATCTGATCAAAAAAAAATTTCATCATCATCCCTAACATGTTGTCAAAATTTTGAAAATAAGGGAAGAAGTTGAAACTTTTTGCTTTTTGGGCTTGACATATTTAAAAAAACATGCAACTCTTTTATTTTCAAGGTTATAAACAGTGTAACTTTTGGAAAAAAAAAAGGAAAAAAGGCCCTGGTCGTGATGCAGCCCCAGTGGTGAGTATCCCAAAACAGATTCTGCCTTCCATTAATTCTCACTTGTGGAGGACCATTAAAATAGTAACCAGTAGACAGAACTGTGGTGACAGTCTCTGCCCTCCCCCTCCCCAAAAAGAAAAAAGAGGGCAAAGTTTTTTGACAAATTTTTAAATTGAAAAAGAGAATTTGCAACAGAATATTCGATTCTCTCCTTAGTATTTCAATTTGGTGAGTTTTAGAAGGGAGAAAGGGACTGCTTGTACTTCATCCAAAGTACAGTGTAAAGGTGATTTTATTCCTGTTTGGGAACCTGATCTTCAGCTTCATGCAACCTCTGTGCACAACAAGCAGTGGTTCCTGACACCCAGGAAATTGGAATCTGTCAGCAATCTTCTTTCTTTAAATGAAGAAACTAAAGGAGTTGCATTGGAATGCAGGATTTTGATAATCAATTAGCAAAATATAGAAGAAAAACACAAAACATAAAAAGAAAGCCAACAGAATGTTACCAGTGAATCAAGTCACAACAACACTTATTATGCTAAATCTTTCTTCATGTTCAGTGATTTGTGTAGGTAAATAATGTTACATGTATTTTATTGGTAGAGGGTGTCAGTAATGTTACAGTGTGTGCAAATGGTCTCTATTTTGAGGGATGCTGTTGCAGTAAGTGAGGGTTCATTTAGGCTAAGCGTCCTTTCAGGACATCTCCCCTTTCATTATTTGATATGCTTCTCACAACAGGAGGAAGTTTGGGAACTTGATGTTCCTCTTGTGGTTTGCCCTCTTAGGTGGTTCATTTGTCTTCTTGGATGTGGATTCCTTCATTTTGTTCCATTGCTTTCCCCTTTTTGGGGTGATTTGGTTATTTATGGTTGGCAGGGTTTCAAATAACTTGTGTGTGCATCTGACAGACTGCTTGTGCTGGGCAAATTTCTCTGTTTTATGATGACCAAAAGAATCTAGAGTTTTATGCATTGCTGTTTATACATTTTCTAATTGCCAAAATTTGGATAAATACAATAAATTCTTAAACAGTTGCCTGAGGTTAACATCAGTTTCCATTAGTGGGCCAATGATATAGAAGGATGCTTTAATTTTTTTACTTTCACATTTTATTCATAGCCAAATTTGACAACAATGTCTTATGGATGATTGCCACTGCAGCTACATCACAAAATTGAATAAATTTCATATTTTATTCACCCGGGTCATCGATATACTTTCCTTATTCTTCCCATAATTATCTGGATTCAGCCAACTGCCTCCTTGTTAGCAATTCACCAATGAAAAATATTCCAAAAGCTCCACAAAACTATCCATACATTGAAAGTTCCATGACACCAAAAGATGCGAGGACAAAAGTCAAATTGAAAAGCTTGTAGATGAATGGATTGATCCAACATGGTTGGCAAAGCAAGGTATGGCATATATACCAAATGCACAATCAACATGCATATTAAATGTAGCCTCCAAGGGCTTCTTAAAATCAAGCAACACTTATGGGCATGCATACAACTGTCACTGTCATAAATCTAAAGCACTTGGATGAATTTCATCATGAATTTGGATGGCAATTTAGGTTCTTGAACATCCTTACAAAAGAAGAGGGATCTTACACCCACTTAGGTGTAAGAACCTTCCCCCAATACACCTCATGATCTAGGTATGTGATAGTCTACACCTCATGCTTGACAATGGTAAAGCTGATGGTGCAGCCCATTCCCCATATTCAGGGCTGGAATAAACTATCAGCCTGTCTTTGGACAGCTCTTTCATCTTAGGTCCTATATATATTTTTGTTATCCTTGATTATTATTTCATAGTCATGAGTCCTCTTTGTGTGGGATCTTTACCTGATTATGGTTAATTGTTTACTTTTGTTTTTCTGCATTGGGTTGTGTTTTCTTATGTTCTCATTTGCCTTGTACTTTTGATGGATGAGTTCCCATCCTTGAATTTTTTTTTACAGAGTTTTTCTTCTTTGGACCCTTATTTTGGGAATGCACCTTGGGGCTTTGTCCTAGACTTACCAAACACGTTAATCAACATCTTTACAAACAACCACATCTCTACATTATTAGCTTGCAAACTACAGACAGATTAGGGTTTTTCTTTTTTCAATTTTCTGATGTACTGAAACTGGTGTTCATCCACTAGAAAATTTAGACAAATCTGGCTATAGACCAGGTATGAAAGTCAGGACTTTTAAGAATCCTTCACATTTTTGGCTACATGTTAGAACCCAATAGAGAAATCTGATTATTTTCCAAAAAAAAAAAGAGTCAAAATCTGGCTACTAAAAAATAAAACTAAACACATTTTTCAGTCCTTTTGAAGAAAAAGAAGCCAACTGATATGGATGCAAATGAACCCCATGCACCAATCATAGACCGAATAATCCATCAATGTAGATTCTCATTGCAAAGGAGTATAATAAGTCAACCAAAATAAACACTAACATATATCAGGACCTCAGTGTTTGTTTTTCAATTTTGTGATCTAGCCACACTAGTCATCATCCAATAGAGGAATTAGCCAAATTTGGCTACAGGTTGTAGAGGAAAGTAGCCAAATCTGGTACATTTTGGCAGTCAGGGAAACGTTACATTTGGAGTCAGAGACCCTCACTAAGTCTGAGGTACAGATATTTACCATGGTTAGAAGGCAACCTCAAAACACTGGGGTTTATGCTATGGTACGAGCCTACATGCTAGTTCACTCAAGGCCATTTTGGTGACTTGCTGGAAGCTATTGTTGTCTGAATATAGCGATTTCAGCAAAAACAAAAAAAACCCCCCTAAAAATCTGGCGATTTTGGTGCAATTTATCACAAAAATCCTTGTTATGAGTCACACTGGATTTTTGGTCAGCAAGTGACAAAATTTCACTCAAACAGAGAAAACTCTAATCCCAGGCTGTGAATTTTTTACAAGTGAAATTTAGGATAGCTTGACCATTGGAATTCCACACAAACATTTTTCACCAAGTGCCCAAAATATGGGCAATCATTCCAAAAGCTCAAATTCGGCCCACAGTATTTACATATAAAGTATAAACCCCATTGAATTATATGCCCATTGAAATAAATTGACACATATATAGGCCCCACATATTATGTAGAGACCCAGCTAACCAATGAAAGCTTCTAAATTATAAGATATCACCACCAAAATATTTGATTGCACCCCATGCATACTCAAAAGACTTTAATGCATTCAAGCCCCATGTATTATGTAGATAGGTACCCAGTGCAATCGTGTCACGACCAACAAAAAGTTCCAATTACAAGGAATAATGGAAAGCCTCCATTCCACTCTATTCCCACATAAAGCCCTTGGCCATTTTTCTAACACTAGTAGTGGGGTTAATGAAGTGGAATTTCCCTCACCAGAGCTGGGACGGAGTTTTGTTTCGTTGTCAGGTTTCCATTGTTCGTGGGTATTTCAGTTGTTCATTGAGCATTCCACAGATTCATCCCAACTTCATTGAGCATTTCATGATTCATCGCAGCTTCATTGAACAGTTCACAGGCATCGGTTCATTTGCCTTTACACGGGTAACTCCCTCAGAGTGGGCAGTCCCTGCAGTGACCGACTCAGCTCCTGCCTTTGGGGCAGTTATTTCGAGAAGTCCCTGCTCCCTGGGAGTTACTCTACGCTAAAGTACCTGATGGCATTTAGGTCCCCCTCCTACTTTATGTTGATGGCCTCCAAACCAATAAACGCATTCTAACTACAAGACTCAACCAAGGGTTGTATGCATACCCATAGAGCTTTAAAAGGAGAAATCCAGAGTCGGGAGCCCTAAAAGGAGAAATTGAGAAACCTAGGACCTAAACTCATCACTAGTAACACAAACTAAGTCGTGCAAGCAGACGAGCAAAAAACATAGAAGGACACTAATCCCATAAGAGGCTTCTCCTGCAATTACAATTACTCATCAATGTCCTAAACTTTTTGAAGAGCCACCAATGCCTTTTGCCTATAAGATGAACGGAAAATTAAAAGAGGAGGATCTTTAAAGCCCTACACCAACCATGCCATGTTGGCACATTGATGAAAAATGTTGTCAACTTATTAGTGTAAACATTTAAATATCTCTATTATTAAAAGGATGAAATTATTTGAGTGTCGATCGTGATATAACACGACCTTTGCTTGAATTGTAATTGTCATGGCCACTCCTCAAGAAGAAATAGTTTGAGAAACAAGATTTGCATTGGTCAACTTAACAATGACTACATTTATCAAAGTGCAAATATCATTTGCTATAAGCACAATATCCATTTATTGTCATGATGACTAAAAAGATGGTGTTAAGAGAATATGAGTTTGTTCATGCAAAATATGAAACTTGACATCGTAGTAATGGAGGTGAAAAAATCTCAAATTGCATCATGTGTGATAATGTGTTTTCTCTCATGAACATAACATAATAAATGTAGTTTTATTGAATCTATGGGTTGGCCACAGTTACATTGAGAAAAAGCATGAGCTATAGGATGGGGGAGGTCCAATTTAGTGCATAATGCTAAGGATAAAATGTTTTGAAAATCATCCTACAAGATGGAATGATTGGTCAAGCATAAAGCCAAGCTTCCAAGCTTAAATTTGCACAAGATCTTAGTCAAACGTGATGACAGTCTAAAAACAACTTTGAAATGATGTTATAAAATGAATGTTCATGCATGGTCTATGAAATGCTTTCTTGAAAATGATTTGTTCCTCTCTATGAAAACTATTCAAATGGAGGGATAGAATCTTGAACAATTTAAAATAAAAGGTCATGAACCCACCTAGGGTGTGCCTAAAATGGAAGTGGACTTAAATTGCTGGTCCTTATAGATCCCAATCAAAATGGACGATCGTTTTGCAAAAATCTGGATGTGACGATTGGCACGACAAGTTCTTAACACCTCAAGTACACTGTCGGAGCGATAACCTTCATAAAGATCGAATCTATCCCATTGTTGAAAAGAAAACCTATTGAAAAACTAACGGAGCTTCCAAACACTATAAAAAACGTGACACTAAATTTTTTTCGAACATGCGAATTAAGGTCAAATTGAAGAAAGCTAACTAACATTGAAAATTCAAAAAACAAAATAAATTAAAAAAAAAAAAAAACCTCTTGAGAGAAACAACAGATGAAAATCTCATTTGTACTTCAATCCAATCAATGCATCACCTTCTTGAAGAGATTAATTAGAACGAAATTCATCATGACAGCATTTCTCACACTTGGAAGATTCAAGCCATGCAAATCTCAATCCCATTGATGCCCAAACATCATGATGATCAGTGTTCCTTTATTTTCAATTTTATGGGGTAGGTGGTGGAGTGGCAATCATCAAGAAGAGGAATAAACCAAATGTGGGTAGAGGTCAACAGGCAAGTAATTGTTTATTAGTATCCTGCTTTGTTCTGTTGACCTCTAGGAACTGATTGTCTAAATATTGAGACTTTTGATTTTTGTGCATTAGAAAAAAAAATCCTTTATACACTTTGCAGCGGACTTTGTTTTGCTCATCACACTGCAAAGTGCAAAAATTCGTCCAGGAAAAGAAAACACTGATCATTATAGCTCAAAGGGTCAACAATCAAAACATGTATGTTAGAGTTATCAGTAAAGTAAGAAAAATACAGCACCAGAACCCTAAGTTGGTCATACACAGGCTGAGATTCAAAAAAAAACACTGCAAAAAGTACATTAGCATTCAATGGGGGATGAAACTCAGAATCCCATCAATTTAGGTGATAAAATGAGTTTCATCCTGTCCGTCCTTTTCCCTGAGCGCCTCCACTGCTGCTACATATATTTTCACTTCTCCTAACTGTATAACTACTATAATTAGTCTTCGACCTCGTGCATTAAATGCCGAGTACTGAGTTGCAGCATTTCATACTGAGACTTAATAAAATGTTTTTACTTTGCAGATACCACTGAAAGAGGGGATAGGGGGTGAAAGGAGGCCCGAAGACAGGGTTACTTTACGGATAATTTTATTGTATGCCATGTATTCACATCCATAAACTTTCTATCCCCTTCGAGACTCCAGCCACAATCAGAGAGAAGGCAATAACTTAGAAAGCCTAGGGTGACCAAAGGTCTGCTGCTTCTTTACAATGTATTTTGAAAAGCTTGGGCAACTTAATTGTAGAAGTAAGCCAGTGAGTTCCATCTCATGACTTATTGCAGTCCCTTTACTTCTTACAAGAAATTGTTATGGAAATCAATTCAACATCAGGCTAAAAGCCAGCATAACAGAGGTGGGATTCTGTGACCTGGCAACCACTACCAGTGCAGAGTGCATTGGAAACCTGTTATGAACCGCAACTGAGTTACTAAGGTTCCATAATCTATCCTCTCTCCCGTGACCCACCACACACCTAATTAAACTACTTATGGAAGTGGGTAAATATCATTGGTAAATAGGTAGGGAATATAAAGTAAATAGGTAAGGCAATAGGTGGCTATTAGGTAGGTAGGTGTATGTGGATGGTTAGTACCGGACAGGAATTCAATGAAAAAGTGTTTCCTGTCCACACACCATCCATCCTGCATGGTGAGCTGGTTGGCTCTGGTTCAATGTCTCCACATAGGTGCCTCTTTGCATACACAGGACAAATTGCTTTGAATTGATTTTTGTGTAGGGTAACACCCAAGGAGGGAGGGGTTTTCAATAAGCGCCTGTTCAAGGCAAAGCCAAAGGGGTGCTGATTCCAGGAACACCCTGCTCCCTGGGTGTTACCCAACATAAAGCACGGAAAGAACTTTTTGTCAATTTTATCCGTGATACCTCGTGAATATTAAAGAACCAAAAATCATGGGAATAAAATGAATATAAAGAGGAAAGGCATTTCACAAAAGAAACCGAGCTGCCTTTTGTGGATGAAAGGTTCGACTAAATACACTAAAGTTTTTATTCCACTGCTTCAGGTATGTCATAGAAATTAAATTTGAAAAATCCACCATGTCCCACCCTTAAGTCACTATCTCAAGTTGGAGACTTTCAATGTATTAACCCAAACATCACTGTGAGAACATGTCAACTAGGTATGTTGTTGTGATGACAGTAGAGAGATGAGTAGAGGCCACGAGATCATATTAATGGATGAGGCTGTCTTTTTGAAATATATAAATCCAATTTTAACATTATGCATAGGCCTATACCTCTATTTCTTTCACTTCTTATTCTATTTCAAACGGTCAAATTAGATATGTGATCTAATGTACTTTGTATTGTGAAACAGTTTATGTGACTAGGATATTACATTTGATGTCTCCCGACACATTTTTTGTTTTTTCAATTTTGTGATGTAGCTGAAGTGGCAATCTTACATAAGATGATTTAGCCAGATTTGGTTACATACAAGATATGAAAGGAAAAATAAATCTTTCTATATTCTTGTCTACAACTTATCATAATAAACTGGTGATTTAAAAAAATTCAAAATCTGGCAAATCTGGGCCATTTTTTCCATGAAAATTGATTTGTATAAGTGAAAATCATATTTTTCAGGTTGAAATTTGACGAAATTTCGCCCCAAAGAAATCACTGGTCTAGTGACACCAGCAATGCAATTGCAAGATCGCATCAGCCATTGGTTTTTCCTTTTGTTTTATAAACCATTTAGTTCAACTTTCTTCAAATTGATAGGTCCATTTTGATGTTTTGGATATGTATTCAAATTTGATAGATTGAAATTTTCTTTTTGCACCAAATTATAAAGTGTTTTCATGAATGATAGTAAATTATTCTTGGCCTCAGACTTCAGTTCATAGGTCATGGTAAAATGATGACTAAGCATTTGTTTTCCAAACAGGGCTTACAAATGTGAGAAATATTTCTCTAACACATTTGTACAGGAGAAAGTGTGCACTGAATTAGGTCTAGTGTGAAACATGAAATTTCAGGTGCAAAATACTTTTTTATGTTTCCAACCAAAAATATTCTCAAACCCTGGGGCACTCCTACTTTTAGCAATAGATATTCCCATTACCTTGGGTTAGGGACCGAAGATTTTTGAGAATATAATTCTTTAGCATGGGAAATGGCTGGTCTTTTTGCTATCTGCTTTATAGGTACCTATATATATATTAAAACGCCCATAGGGAAATAAAAAGACGAATGAGTTTTTTGTGGCAAATTTTTACTCTTTTCAAGTGTTTGAGAAAAAGAATCCAAAACACATGTTTTAAAAGTTGAAAAAAAAATCATTAAAATTTGTCAGTTTTTAAAATTAAAAAATAACATAAAAAAACTTACTCTGAGTGGGTTGTAAATGATAATAAGATTCAGGAAAACTCAAGAGGAAAACCCATATTTTTTATTTTCAGTTTTCTGATGAAGCATCATCATTACCAATCATCCCAAAAATGATTTAGCATTCATTGACAACACAATTGTAGAAAACTAGTGAAAAAATACCCCAACACTAAAAACTGTGTCAAAATGTAAAGAAATTCTCGGAAGAAAAGTATTTTCTCAAAAACTTGACAAAAGTTTTGTGGAAAAACAGGGAATTTGTTCTTGAAAAATAGGGGAAATCTTCTTTCAAACAAGAAATATTTGTCTTAAGTCTTTCAGTTTGAAAATTTGAAAAAATTCAGCACCAAAAAAATATCACTTTGAGTTCAGACCCCTGACCCCTTAGCAATGTTTTTTTTTCCCCAAACAATTTTTGACATGTTTTGGACCAAAAAATAGGATTTTTTGGGGTTTTTTAAAAGTTTAAATCAATGTCCCCCCCCCCAATTTTGTGATGTTGCTCAAGTGATACCTAATCATCCATAAGTATATTTAGTCAAATTTGGCGATATTCAAAATACGAAAGTAGAAAATCTTAAGAATCCTTTCATCTTGTAGGCAATTCTGGCGATTTTCAACGATTTAAATTTTTTTTTGCAAAATAAATATCACCACTAGAGAAATCACTATTTAAAACTGGACTAATTTTGCTACTTTCTTTGAAAAATTCGCAAAAGTTTTAGATATCACAAAATTGGGAAGGAAAAAACCCCTGGTCCTCACAACAAGCAATAAATCAAATCAATTGAAACTTGAAACGGGTGTTTTATTCTTTTAGCGAATTTTTCACACTGTGGCGACCCATAAACAAACCAGTGCAAATTATCCAAAAGCTTTTTAAAAAAGAAAATGCAAAATTCGCCAGATTTCGAGGAAAAAAAAGTTACGTGTCGCCATATGTTTACACAATGAGTTCCTATTGGTCGTCACAACTAGGCAGGAATGTAAAAAATACATACTTTACTGTAGCCAAATTTGACTCATTCCCCTTGTGGATGATCGCCAGTCCCCCTAGTGGGGGAAAAAACAAACTCTGGTTGAAACCAGTCTTTGTTTAGACTCTTGGAAATAAATTAAAAACGCTGCGTTTCCTTCTTGTCCTGCGGGGGTTTTTTTGGGTTTTAGTTAGGGGAAAGTAAGTTAAGCGCCAAACGAGTGCAAGTCGAGTCTGTGAACAAGACGCACAAAAAGAAGAGCAACAGAAGGGAAACGAGAAGAGAAGAAAGCGGACGGAGACGTACGTACACAAAAAAGTTTTGCTCCTTTGGACCGGTGCGCAGATCTGATTGTTTCCTGAGTTGCTATATCCCCCTTGGCAACTGCATTGGGATCTGCTGCGAAGAGTCTTGTCAAGGATTTGCACGCGCATGTTCGTGTGTTTTGCTCGTGTTTGTGGTGTTATTTGTGTTGCTGTCTGTTTTCTTATTGTTTAGAGCTCTGTCTGTTTCCATGTTCTTTTGGTTTCCGTATGTATGTATGTCTTTGATCTGGTTTCGTCTGCTGGTGGAGCTTAGAATTTAGAAGGCTTGCTTTACTGTTCCCGCCGACGGACGGACGGTTGGCCATATCCTTTTTGTGGATCTGACTTAGCCTCATCGGTCTTTGTTTTCCTCTTTTGTATAATCTCTGGTTTCTTGAAGGAAGGTGTGATATGACTGCTGTTTTGCTTGCTCTCAGTAGCGGTGTTCTGTTTTTTGGAGTTTAGTCGACATCCCGAATTTCTTCCATGTTTCATCTTCTTGACATTGCTGCTGTTTCCGTTCTCTCTTGGAAGTTGAAGAGTGCGGATTTTGTTGCTAGAATCTCTGGAGCTGAGAGCTGCGATTGAACTAAACCTGCTGTAACGTTTAGGCTTCAGCAACCAGGCGCTGGCTGTTGATTCTTGATTGATGCGGTTCTGGAGCGCATCCAATTGATCTTCTCTCAGCCTCGTCGCTGCAAAAGAAACGGAGAAACAAGAAGAATGTCGAGCTTCATCTTGAATCATAGGCGGCATGAGATTCCTAGGGAATCCGAGCAGTGCACAACGAAGGGTCGGAAGCATTGGGCGTGGAAGAAGGCATTACCATATCTGCTCAAGGAGCAGCGTCTCTTGTTCATTCTCCTAGGCATAGCGCTTACCTCTGCCTTTTTCTTGCTTCAGCCGCAGTACCGCTTTCGCTCTTCGTCAGGAGGTAAGAGCGAGCATATTCCCCTCTCGGAGAGGCACGATATCAGCTATTACAAAGAGCTTTCTTCAAGTGATAGTTTTGGTGGCTATGAGAACGCTTACGACAGTTGGTCGGCGTCCGGAAAGCAGCAGCAGCAGCAGCATATCGGACACATGAGTACCGGGGCCAAAATTCCTCTTGGTTTGAAAAGGAAAGCATTAAGAGTGGTAGTGACAGGAGGAGCAGGCTTCGTCGGAAGTCATCTTGTAGACAAGCTGATTGCAAGAGGCGACAGTGTCATCGTGGTTGACAACTTCTTTACTGGAAGGAAGGAGAATGTCATGCATCACTTAGGTAACCCTCGGTTCGAGCTCATTCGCCATGATGTTGTGGAGCCGCTGCTCTTGGAGGTTGATCAGATATATCATCTGGCATGCCCAGCTTCTCCTGTCCATTACAAGTTCAATCCTGTGAAAACCATCATATCCTCTTCTTTCCATGCATGTTTGCTCACGGTTTCTATTCGAACTTCCAGAATAAAAAGAACTAAGGAGAAGGCTTCTCTATTCTGCAGGAGATGCTGATCTGCACTTCATATGTTAGGCTAAAGTGCCAGCATGCAGAATGTCTTTGTCGTGAAAATCCTTGACCTTCAGAATACAAGACTAACGTGGTAGGGACATTGAACATGCTGGGGCTGGCAAAGCGAGTGGGTGCAAGGTTCTTGCTTACCAGTACCAGTGAGGTTTATGGAGATCCCCTGCAACATCCTCAGAAGGAAGAATACTGGGGCAATGTCAACCCAATTGGTAAGCTCAATGACCTATGTTTTACTGTATGCTATTGTTGAGAGCTGTCATGGATTTCATTCAGTATTTTGTAAATTGTGGTTGGGACATTCAAAAGCAAGGGGATCTGACATGAAGAACAGTATTGTGCCTTGTTCCTTTCTGCAATGACTACTGCATGATCCCATATTATCCACTGCAGAACAAATGATATTGGAAGGAAACAACTTATTTTCTTGTACTAGCTTGAGAAAGGGGTCTAGAGCATGTCTCATGAAAGCTCTCAAAACTTTGTAATGTTTGCAGGTGTTAGGAGCTGTTATGATGAAGGGAAGCGTACAGCTGAGACATTGGCAATGGATTACCACAGAGGAGAACTAGTGAATGTATGTTCCCTTGAGTTGTTCTATAAGTTTGTGTCCATTTTTCATTCTCAATACCTTCAACTTTGCTGGAGACCCCTGATTTTACCTGTGACTTGCTATTTACATGGTCCTGAAGCTGATTCCTGTCATTTCCAACATGTTGCTGTTGAAGGTCTCTGAATATGTACCTGACTGTTGCTGTTGCTCAAAATGTTTTTCAGTTTTTTTCTTCAGTTATGTTTTACTCTTTTTTTTAGGGTTGACTTCACTTTTCCCCTATTTACTGATATGTCATCAGATCTGAAATCTCTCTCAATTGTATTTAGTTTTCTCTTCATTTGCAAGGATGGACAAGTTGTCGGTACTTATGATGATGTTTTCAACAGCATTTGTTCAAAATTCTTCCCTCCTTGTTCACTTGACAAGCTTTGCTGTCCAAGATGAGAACATCTTTTTCATGTCCATTCTGGAGCTCATTTGTATCCTGATGGGTCACCTATTAAGTTTTTGAATGTCAAAATATCTTACAAAGCTATGTGTGCAGGTTCGCATTGCCCGTATTTTCAACACTTATGGCCCTAGAATGTGCATTGATGATGGCCGCGTTGTGAGCAACTTTGTGGCCCAGGTGTGTGCCCTGTCAAACCTTAGATCTGCTTTCTGAACTCTGAAATGCAAAATGAAACAACGACATGGAAGAGAGCAGCAGTCTTTAATCTGTGAAGGTCAAAACAAGCTTCTAATTTTGTTTCATTGATAGGCACTTCGCAAGGAACCAATGACCATCTATGGTGATGGAAATCAAACTCGGAGCTTCCAATATGTCTCAGATTTGGTATGTTCCTACATAAAGTCCCTTTCAATAGTAGTGAGACAAACAGAGACAGCACTCAACAGAAGAATCTCCAGCTTTGTCTAAAAGTGCCCTCTTCTTGAATTGTTACAAAACATGTTGGACTATCCTGGCAGATACTTCAACATGAAATACTTGGATTGTGCTCTGAGCAGGAAGCTTCATGGTATCTTCATCAAATCCATGATCATTTGGGTTATAAAAACCTAGTGTTAGGTGTTGTATCCGATGTGTCACATTAATAATGCATTCCCTGGGTGGCTCCAAGACGGAAACTTGAAAAGTTCCGCATAGTGTGAAAGGTAGGGAGAACATCTAACATATTGGTACAGGCATGAGAGATGGACTTGGAGTGACAGCAAACAACATTTGTTCGCAGGTTAATGGGTTAATGCGCTTGATGGAGAGTGAGCATGTTGGGCCTTTCAATTTGGGAAATCCTGGGGAGTTCACCATGTTGGAGCTTGCAGAGGTCAGAGGATGTTTCTCTTAGCTTGAAGTTGAAAACACAGTATCTGTAATCTGCCTTTTGTTCCTGCTCTTCAAAAGCCTTGGTTAGCAGAAGTTGCTTTTCTGCAGCATGCTCAATTTTGCAGTGCTTGATCTAGTCTGTGTAAGGATGCTTCATGTTGTTTAGATACTGAAATTTTAAGTTTTCTCTTCAACAGATAGTGAAGGAAGTGATAGATCCTGATGCAAAGATTGAGTTCCGTGAGAACACAGAAGATGACCCTCATAAGAGGAAGCCTGACATTAGCAAAGCCAAGGACCTGCTGGGATGGGAGCCTAAGATTGCTCTGAGAGATGGGCTCCCACGCATGGTTTCTGACTTCCGGAAACGTCTTTTTGGGGACCACAAGGAGTAATTGTCAGTAGCAGATTGAGGAAATCCATTCCTGTCTATCTGCTTGGAGGTACACAATCTGTTCACTTTCTCCTTCTCTTACATGGGTGGGAGCCATTTATTTCCTTGCTTCACAGTGCAATTCTGTGCTGGGTTAAGTAGTTGTTTGGGCACTGCAGAGATACAAGCAAGGATAGTATCAAAGCAAGCAAAGTAAGTCCCTTTTCTTGGTAACAGCAAGTTCTACACTTCCCATATGTACAAATTCCATCTGTGCTATGAGGTGGTGATCATATTGGGTCCCACAAGTTGAACCTCAAAGGAACTTTTTTTTTCCATGACAGCTTTCTGAGATCTCTCCTAGTATAGTCAAGAATCAAGTGCCATTGACATGGAGGGAACACTGCATCCAGCCAAATGCTTCTTCCTTGCAGGGAGATTCATTCTTCCCACTGTGCAATGGCTTACTGAGTAGTGACATCAAAATGTAGAACCATCTCATCCCTCTTCTTTTGGGCAATGACCCTTCACTGTTCTTGCCTCTAGATAGATCCAGGAACCTATGTAGTTATTGCAAGGAAGAGCCAGTACAATCTATCTAACCCTTAGCAAATTGGTGTTCAGGAAAACTGATTATTGGCTCTGCCCAGAGGGAAGAGATTTAGCATATGTCTAGGATCTGGGAATAAAATTTTGTCTTGAGCGCAGTATCTTTTTGTGAATGACAGCTGCAGACCTAGCTATACTCCTGAAATAAATCAGAGCCATTGCAGAATGAGCTGCTTGTTGTTCTTCTTGAATGAGTTTTCTTCTGCACCTTTTGAATGCCAGCCTTCAAGTGGTATCTTTCAGGTGAAATGATTTCCAAACTTATGTGAGACTGGGGTGGTGGAGATTTTGACCTACTGTGGCCAAATGAAGTTTTTGACAGGCCCATTTCTTGTAGACTACACTACTAAGAACCATGGGCAGTGCATTTGCATCACAAGAGAATATGTTGTGTATTTTCTTATCACTATTGACAGCAAGTTTAGTGCTCAATGAAGTGATATGGAAGATAGTTTCTAGCAGTGCTTGTTGATCCTTCCTAAAATATGAGATGCTACATTTTTGAGTTTCATGTCTCTTGGATTCAGATTCTGCTAAATTTGGAGGATTTAACAGTCAGTTTTATTGGTTCTTGGGGCTCTGCAGCTCAAATGCGGAGCTTAATTAGTCTTTTGAAGGCAAAAGATTGCTCTTCAAAGAAGAAAATTTGTAGGGTGTTTCTGCTTTTAGACTCTTTGAAATGATTATTTTAGGGTCTTTGCAGAAGCTTTGCCATCTTAATTTTGTAAGAACCACATTGACCTCAATGATGAATTTGTGGCTCTGTAACTTCAAAGTCCAAAGTGGGGTGTAAGAATTTCAGCATGCTAGATAATTTTCATGGTGTTAACACCAATGAAAATTGCTTCCATGACCAACCCCCAAATGCATGGATTGCAACTCATGTGAGGAATTTTATAAGGACCATCACTCCAATATAGGCCCCAGGTACTAACCCTACAACTCTGTCAATGAAAGAGGTTGCAACAAAGGTGCAGCTCTTGGAGGGAAGGTCGCTGGGGATTGATAGATGCAGTGACAAGCATTTTGCAGAAATTTTGAAGGCTAATTGCAGGAATCTATAGGTATTGAATCGACTCCATAGCCTGTTTGTCTCTGGACTTTTCTGCTGGTGCTTTAAGGTGGCCTCTGAATACACGCATGAAATTTCTGCTAGTGTGTAACATATTAGCTGATGAGCATGGTAACTAAGGTTGAAATTGTCAACTGGTTGCAAGTTTTCAAACACATTCAATTGGCTCCCTTTGTGTTCTGCTTCAATCACAGACAGAAGAGTGAGTTGTACTACGCAGACTCTTGCAAGACTGGGGAAAATGTACTGACGCAAAACAGAGTTCATAGTATTGAAATGGCAGTACACTGGGTGTGCCAAAAAGCTCTCGCAGTCACTCTGGCCAAGACTTCAAAACATGTGTAGCCCTTTTCAAGATGTTCAGTCAGCGCATGTCGTCTCACGCTCCATTACTATTGCAATGCAATTAGTGGGTCGATATCGGTGGAATCCATCTCGCGGATTGCCGGACTGTTGACCGTGTGGCAATTCAGACGAATCTCGCCATACTTTCCTGTGAGAGGACTCAAGTTGTCCATCTTAATCATCGCGGCAGCAAAATCCGTAAAGAACGTTCCAGAGGCGTTGGCAAACAGATTCACTGTGGCCGCATTGGCGCCCACCCCGTTGAGGAGTTCCTGGTCCGAATGCAACAGCCCTTTTCTCTGCTGCAGATTCTTATAGTATTGGTTGTCGAACAAGTCGGGAGTTACCGGGTCGAAGTCGTTGAGAACGGACGCGTTGCCGTTTAAGGGGCAATTCGCCTCAAGCGTCTGGAGGTACGTCGAGTTGATGTCCGCGTCGGGTACGGGATATAAACGGCTTGTAATTGTTGCACATCTTGCTCTCCCAATTGTGTGGGCACCTGAAGGAGCATATTTTGCAGCGTTTCATCAAGAAGAGCATTTCAGTACCGCCTCTTGTCATATGACACAACCATGTACGGTGAAAAGAATCGAAGTGCTCCACAATGCAAAATGAGCTAACGGGATTAATTTAGGAGAAACATGTACCTGAGAGGGTAATCATCTCGTCGATCGTAAAGTTCACCCTTTCAAAGTTTTGAACTAGCTCGTAGAAGCTCATCTCTGGCTTAGGGAGAGTAGCGCTAGCTGCCTTGACGGCAGTGGTGGTGCTATCGCGCCTACCCAGAGCAACCGGCCAGTCTGGGCCTTGAGCCTGCACAACTCCTCGCAAAGTATGACCGAGTTATAGAGAACTGTTGCGCTTTTACGTACATGTTAGTGATCGCTACTAGACATCCTGAAGGCGAACAATGTGAGAATCATGTGTCAACATTTCCAACGTGTCCACATAAGAGTGGATTCGACTGTGATTACCCGCCAATACGCTGCTGACAAGGTCATGGGAGATGATCAGTGTCTGCAGCAACTCATTACCTCAATAACCGCGAACAACGCTGCCAGCGTCAAAATGTCGGCACAGGAGACGGTGTTTGGGCACTCTTGCTCCACCTGCGCCTTGATTTGGTCGATGACTTCAAAACCTCTCAATGAATTATTATTCTGAGGAACAGTCTTCTCGGTACCGAAAGCGCTGCTGGCGTCCAGCAGGACTGACGCATCACATCCCTGTACATAGCAGATTCACGACCGACACGTCTCATCAAATGCAACTCACATTTTTTATAATTTTTCTAAGTGACCTGCAGTATGAAATACGAATCCTAACATGAACGAAAACGTTGAGTAGCGGATTAATAAGACCAGTATTTACAGCCTATAGACATAAGGCAGTTTCGTTAGCAGCAAGTAGAATGGAAGTGAAGCACATGAGATCATGCGAGGCCGGGAGCTTACGTTTGGCCAACAATCATGAAAATGAAAACGCAACAATGATGCAGCCATGCGTGCCTCCTGTTGAACGGCAGCGATCACCTGGTTCCTTACAGTCGTTTTCAAGTTCGGGCAGCTCACGTTGTAGAAGTTCTTGTCCAGTCCCGGCGGAAATGTTTGACACTCCGCCACCGTCGCAGCAGCACTCAGTTGTAGCAACGCCACCCAACATGCCTGCTGCACTCTTGTCCACTCACACCCAGTTTCTCTCCTCCTTGAACTCCCCATTCTCATCATTCAATCCTCGACTCACTACTACTCTTGGAGTTCAAAGGCAGCAGCTAAGTTAAGCTCGATTGTGGAAACTGAGTAGCATGTGTAATTGGTGGTATTGCTGTTGCAAATAATTATACATACCTACTTACTTATAACCTAGGGGGGTCTACACACGTACATGTCGATGCATATCAAATCTTTTCAATAACATTAGAAATGACTTAAATCTATCAAATGTGACACATCGTAGACCATATTGCATTTGGAATGACTTAAATTAATCATTATATCGTATGCACTTAGACCATGTAGGCATGGCAAAGGCCATGTGTAAATGGTAGTGTCCAATTTGACTTTTAAAAAAAGTTAGCCTAGTCATTTCAAATAAGTAATTTAGTTGCATTAGTCACTTTAGTCACAATGTCAAGGATATAAAAAATATGCTTTTTGTACCAATTATTATTGTAAAAAACTATCATTTAGACAAAGAAGTCTAGGGATGGTAGGTGTAGGAATGTGACCTTGCATGTGTTGAGAATGGTTTGTGGAATGGAAATTGAGATCCCTTATCAAGACTCATTTCAATCCAAAAGTGATCTCCTTCTAGGAGGCTTTGGAATATGCTACAACCATCAAACTATTTTATGTTTGACAATCATTTCATTTGCAAGCTCATTTCCTAGTGAGCCTATGTGAGCCACAACTTGAACAATCATTGAGATTTGAAGAGATTATTAGCTTTTGTGTGATGTTTTACATGCTACCATAAGCATCTTACTAAAGCTTTTTGGGAATACCCTTTGTAGGGCAACAATAGTTCCCCCCTTTGCATTGCAGCAGTGTGGAGAACTTGATTGGAGAACTTGATTTAGAACTTGAAATCCTTTAGATAAGGATGGTGGGTGAGGCAATGACTATTATGTCAAAGAATACATGGGTCCAACCACACTATAACAAGTAACACCAACAACCTTAGGTGATTACTTATTTGGAAAAGTCTTGGAAAAAATATTTAATATTTTTTTCAATTAATTATTTTTATCCATTAGACAATTATGTTAAGGTTTGGGTTTAAATGTTTCCAAAGATAAAGTCATTTTCAATTTTCTTAAAAATAGGTTGTATAATGTTTTTTTTATTTAAAATCATTATTTACAAATTGCTTTGAAAGTGTTTTAGATTATTTTTAATCATTAGATTGATTTAAAATTTTCAGAATAATGTATATCAATATATTGGAAATAACATTGTATAAAACCATTCCATTTTTAAATTTTTAATTTAAAAAACAAATGAAATACACAAGATTAAGCACTAAATTAGAACTACTTTGGATGTCTTAACATGGTTGGACCCACATGTTGAGCTTGAAAGATTCAAGATTGTGATGGAGGACTATGACAACAAGGTCCTCCTTCACCTTTCTAATAGATGTCTAAGCAATTAAACATGAAGCATATTGAAGCCAACTCAAATCTCTCGATATTATAATTCTGTGTGATGGATGTGTCTCCCATTGGATGTGAATTTTGGATAGATTAATTTTGTATTGATGAAACAAATCGACACTTGATACATGATACCCATCGATTATCGCATACCAGTTGGTATGTCGTTTTTTTCAAATTGATACCCGTATCCATATTGGAAATTGGCATTACCATATTCATGTATGGTAGAGTCTGGACTCTGGTGTGAGCATGAGATTTTTATTCATACCATTCTGGCACCTCAAATTTTTGGACCCTGCAACACTTGTGCCCGACCCTAAACCTATGTCTTCACTCGGGGTATAAACATTGCCTAAACCCTAAACCTAAAATGGTAATACCAGTATGTAAAACTGGAATTTTCTCCTATTACTTTAGGATATCTCATATTGGGCCAAGACACAAATGCTACTATGGAATGGACACACCCCACTTCCCCCACCAAATTATAGATTATGTAACAAAATGACCCCCTTGTACTTGGGTGGCCATAACCAGCCTTTTCAGCCCATCTATGATTTTGCTTGTTTTCCAGATTTTTGCAATTTTTTTTGCATGTGTGGCACTTGAATATTAAAGAAGGCAATACACTTAATGCCCCTTAAAACTAGGCACTATTTACCCTAAATTAAGCACACTGAAAAACCATTCTATACTAATTGCCTTGGGGTATTGCCTTTCCTAGGCCATCATTTTGGTAGTGTGATTAGCACACTTCATAAGAAATTAGTGCCATTTCTATCTACTAGTGTAACATAAAGTAATGGGGCCATCAACTCCAAATGGACCTTTATGTGTAGGGGAAAGCCCTAAAAGTGGGGGCCATCATACCTACATATCAAGGGCAGAGCCCCGATGTCTAACTATCTTATATATTAAAACTCTTGGGGATGAGAAATGAAGCAACCCTTAATTCCGCCCGATTCGTCATCTGTCCACTCATCCATCCAAACAAAGAGGTTAGTCTTGGAAAGAAATCACTTGACTCAACCGCCACCGGTAACTGATTCCTGGAACTGATTCCAAAACAAATTGCAACGAGTGAAGAATAGATGTGGGCTTGCAAGTCCATTGAGGTAAGCTTCATTTCATTTTAGCCTAGAAAACATTCATTGCTATGTTCAATTGTTGTGTTGTAGGAGCTATTGATTTCTGATTGCAGAGCATGATGAAGAGTAACAAATTGTTCGCTGGAGAGCGCTGCTGAAGAAAGATTCGAAGATCATGTAGAAGACGACGGAGGGGCTTGCAAGTCGATTGACGTAAGCTTCATTTCATTTTAGCCTAGAAAAAACTCATTGCTATGTTCAATTGTTGTACTGTACTGCAGACTTTTTCTTTTTTCTTCATGGTAGTGCTTTCTCCCTCATTTGCAGTGCAGAAGTTGAGGTATGAAACTTGGAATTTCTGAGCAAACGTTTTTAAGTGTTCTTGAACCATACAAACTGTTCTAAATATTCTTGAACATTTTGTTTCTCTTTGTAAAAGTTCATCATCTGCAAATACAAACTGTTCTGAATATTCTTGAGCATTTTGTTTCTCTTTGTAAAAGTTCATCATCTGCAAATAATTGCATTCAGCTTGCAAGTCGATTGACGTAAGCTTCATTTCATTTTAGCCTAGAAAAAACTCATTGCTATGTTCAATTGTTGTACTGTACTACAGACTTTTTCTTTTTTCTTCATGGTAGTGTTTTCTCCCTTATTATAGTGCAGAAGTTGAGGTATGAAACTTGGAATTTCTGAGCAAACGTTTTTAAGTGTTCTTGAACCATACAAACTGTTCTAAATATTCTTGAACATTTTGTTTCTCTTTGTAAAAGTTCATCATCTGCAAATACAAACTGTTCTGAATATTCTTGAGCATTTTGTTTCTCTTTGTAAAAGTTCATCATCTGCAAATAATTGCATTCAGCTTGCAAGTCGATTGACGTAAGCTTCATTTCATTTTAGCCTAGAAAAAACTCATTGCTATTTTCAATTGTTTTGCTGTATTGCAAACTTTTTCTTTTTTCTTGATGGTAGTGTTTTCTCCCTTATTATAGTGCAGAAGCTGAGGTATGAAACTTGGAATTTCTGAGCAAACATTTTTAAATGTTCTTGAACCATACAAACTGTTCTGAATATTCTTGAACATTTTGTTTCTCTTTGTAAAAGTTCATCATCTGCAAATAATTGCACTCAACTTTGTG
Source organism: Sphagnum contortum (assembly GCA_963920785.1). Classification (NCBI taxonomy): domain Eukaryota; kingdom Viridiplantae; phylum Streptophyta; class Sphagnopsida; order Sphagnales; family Sphagnaceae; genus Sphagnum; species Sphagnum contortum. The sequence continues at coordinate 9,324,496 of OY987278.1, forward strand.
CCCTACTTTTGCACACTGAAAAGGGAATGTCCACCACCTCTGTAGATGAAGAAAAGATTGTCATTTGATTGTCAATTGGTTTGTGTTTTCACATGGAAGCTACCTCTTACAGATGGTGTGAGACAATATGATGGGTTTAAAATATTACAATTGCTACTGATACAGTTGCAAAAGAGGCCAGTTTTTGTCAGTCGTCATAATGTTTTTGAGCTTCAAACACAAAGTGGCAGGTGCAAAAGAGGCCAGTTTTTGTCACTCATCTCAATGCTTTTGGGCTTCAAACACAAAGTGGCAGAGACTGGAACAGGGAGCAATGAGACAATACATATGCAGCTACACGAGAGAACAGTCTACTACTACCTGTATTGTACAAAATATAACTGATATTGATAGAGAAATAGCTGAGCAAAAGAGTCAAGTATGGGGAGGGGACGGGCGGGGAAGGCCCGGGCGGTGGGGTGGGGGGCACGGGCGGGGGGGAGCTCACTGGCAGCGAATGCAATAGGTACACACTAGTTTACAAGAATTTACCCAGTTGCCCAAATATTTTGTCAGGTGTGTATACGGGTTTAGGTCCCCAAACCTTCAATTCTTTGTTTTGCACCAAAAAAAAAAGTTCAAAATCAAACAACCAGGTTAATTCCCGGATTTTCAAAAAAGATAAATAACCGAAGGCTATTTAATTTCATTTTAGAATTTCACAATTAAAATTAATGATTTTATTTTCATTTTATTTTCCCCATATTTTTTTAATAAATTAAATAAATAAAAATTCAAAATCAAAATTTTTCAAGATTTTTAATAATTGCAAAATTCTTGTTATTTGAAACAAATGCATATGACTTTCAACTATTTTTCACTTTTCAAATTTTTAGTCAAACCATGTAGCAAAATTCGTGTAAGATGCCAAAAACAAATTCTAAAACCCCTTGTAAAGTTCAATAGGGGTGTTTAATGGTCCCTTTTTTATGGTATTAAAAACATTTATGGACTAATATGATTACTTTGTATATTTTACAACTTTACATCAATGTTGGGCATTTTTTATTTGTATGAACCTTCATTCTTGTTTTTAGAACAAACTAAGATGGTTCCAATTCCAGACATTAGTTTCAAGTTTTCTCCTTCAAAAAAAAGTTTTTGCTTTCAACTCTAAAAATCAAATATAGTTATGATTCAATTTTGGATAACCCACTAAAACTTGTGGCTAACTATGGGTTAACCTATCTCTTGAAATCTAGATTAAATTTTTGGAGAGAGAAACAAAACCCATATTTGTGAACCTTTTCAATGCACAACATACATGTGAAACATAAAAAAACCTTCATTCAAAATATTTGAAGTCAACTACCACAATACACAAGTAAATTACCAAAAAAAATTTAAAAATTGTTGTAAAGTTTTTCCCTTTCTTTGCTGACAAAATAAGGACAATAGGAGCATCATAAATCCTAAAAATGACAAAGATTCGAGGTGGATCAATTACTATTGAAACATCACCATAGGGTGTTTGCATACTACAATGACCTTATATGGACGTCACAATGGCAATTTTTCTTGTATTCCTTAGGTACAAGAAAATAAATAAAAAAAGATCCATTGAAATAATTTTTTAAAAAAGACTCACATATTTAAACCTATCATAATCAACCTTTTAAAAATAAAAAAATCAAATCAAAATCATGGGTTTAAAGTAATGGACTTTCACATTTTGTCCACATTTTTTGTCACACCTACAAAAATCACAGATATGAACTTTTATTTATAATGTGTTAATCTTATGTGTTTGAAACTTTGGGACATTGGATGACTTGTTTAAAAATTAAAGATCCATTGAATGAATGGAATGTGATTTTAATTTATTGTGTTATGGACTTTTTAAAATTCAAAATTTTGTGATTAGTTTAAAAGATTTTTTAAGCATTTAAAAATAATTATTTTAAAATACTTTCATTTGAGATGTTTTTTATATGTCTTATAGCATCATGATTTGAAATTGGAATGGAAAAATAGTTATTTTCAATATCATCTAAATATTTATATTTTAAGCCAATTTTCAACTACACTAGAAAAGGACTTTGAAAAGGGGTTTTAATTTGCCGAAATTGTGACACCTAGTGTGTTTTTGCTCCATAAGTGAGAACGCCATCAAAAGCAAAACAAATTCAAGCCATGCACTCTAATTAACATCTTGGATGAATCATGGAGATGATGACATAGAAATTTTCGATGTAACAAGGTATATATCAATTCCTATTGATGTTTTGCCATAAGGCAAAACATGATTCAAAACATTCAAAGTAGAACCAAATTAAAGCCATACTCTTTCATCAATTACATCATTGAGAACTTACCTACACATCTGATTGTTTAGAGTAGTGCTTCAAAGCTTTTTCTTTTTCACAAAAGAAGAATATGATGTTGCCAAGATTGTAAAACTAAGTCAAGGCTCTTTTTCTTTCACTTATAAAAAACAAAAAAAGAATTCACATGATAAGTTTAAGCAAGAGTCATCCTTGAAGCACTCCAATAATCACTTGTTTTCTAGCATGTTAGTTAGTATCACACTAATAAATCAAGGGAAATCTTCTAGCACTTGACAATATGGTCATCTTCTAAGTGTGTCACACAAAACACTAAATTTTTTATTTCTTATTGATGTAATATCTAGAATGGATCAAGTGATAAACCAACAGTTAAGTTAGCTTAAGCCTAATGGTTAAATTAGCTTAAGCCCAATGTGACACACCCCCAAGCTCCTTGATAGACTCAATTACGAGTTTAAGGTGAAAATAACAAAAGGATAACGAGTTGGGGTACGCTCCCTGGCTTGCAACATTTCAGGGGTAGATGGGCATGCTAGAGCTTTAGAATGGGGACTAAGACGAGTGACAAGCGGTCAATTATTCACATAGACTTACACAAACGAAACAACAAGTTGGTTAATGCATAGTTGGAGCACTTTTGGTGCATAAACAAGCCACGGGCAAACATGGACTCACAAGATTTACCACGGTCCAAACTTGGGGGGAAGCCACCACCTTCCCCCTTATAGCATTCTTTATGCTTGACCATAAGGCCTACACCCAAATGTCATTTTATTCAGGACTCCCAAGTTGAGAATCTCGACATTCTTGAAATTGGGACTCGCACAATTTTGAAGGCCCATAACTTTTTGTGAAGACCTCTGATGAGGTGAAGTCCATAGAACAATTTTAACCCTTATCAAGAACTTTCCAATGGTATGTGACATGCCACCTGAACACAAGTAAATTAGGGCGATTCTTGACTTTTAATGTTCGAAAGTCAAATTGGCAACTTGACTCCCGACCTTTCTTTTAGCCATAACTTCTATTTTAAGTACCCAAATGGATCATGCAAGCCCATTTTAGACATTTAACTTCCAAGAGGTTTCCAATAATATAAGAAACTCTTCAATCCAATGAGTTTTGACCCCTACAATTGTCTTTTGAAGGTTCAAAAGTCCATCGAGACTCCAACTCCCAAAGTGGAAGTTCATTCCCTCACACTCTCTTGCACTCCCAAGAGCATGAAATGTGACTCTTAGACTTCATTCTTGGCATGTGCCTTTGTAAGCCCTTGCCTTAGTCACAAGCCCAAGGCTAAGGTTGCAACACAATGGTTTAGCCCATAAAGGTTGACTATCGTACGATGTTGGGTTCATGTAGGGTTAAGGATCAAATGAAAAAACTTAACCCATCCTCTGGATAAAATGGCCAATTGGTGCACTAGTGTTTGCTAATTCACTATGGTTTAACCTTTACCCATTGGTTCTTTCTTGGAAAAAAAAAACCACACAACATTTATTTTAAAGTGGCCTCTAAATACAATAGGAAATTTGTTAAAGTGCTTTACATTTGGTTTAATTTGAACCTACCTATCAAACTTGATTTGCAACAAAGAAGAATAATCAAAGTGACATTAAGGACTCACATGATGAAATTTACTAATGTTGGGAGGTTCTTTCTTTTTGGAATCGATAACTAGTAAATAAAAGTAGGGCACATGTAAATTCCCTTGACTAGATATCAAACTATTTTTATAATCATTTTTAAAGTTTTGTAATATTGGCGAATATCCCCATGTATAGATTCAGTCATAATTTGCCTAATTAGTGATACTTCTTTCCGTGAACATTAAAAGTGTAGCCAATAGGCATACTTGTGGTGATTCAATCTTTTAAAATGGACACAATCCAAGAATTGATTTTAAGGAAAAAAGGGATTTTCTACCAAAATATTTGGGTATTGTTGCCTTTTGACGAGCTTTCGCCAAAAAAAAAATGGTTGATTATGATTTGATTAGTGATTTTCAAAGATCATAAAATTGGTTTTGACCCTTAACTAGGGTTTTTAAAACTGAAAAAATTGAATTAGAGAACTTATCCAAAATTGTCGATTCCTTATTTGGTTATTTTTTGTGTGGGGGCGGGTATTTGATTTTTTTCATCATAGTTAGGTCTAAGTTTTAGAGCCATGTGCATAATTGTGCGGCATTTCATCTTCGCAATGCAAATGGTCATTATATTTGTTGGTGCATGATGTATGTTGTGTGGGTAGTCCAAAAGAGCTGTCGTTATGTTGGTTTGTCACCGGTGTTCAAGAGGATGGCACATGGCATGTTTGACACTGCCCTTAGACTAGGTATTGGTTGACAAATGGTTTTGCCCTTGTGCACCCAATAGACATGGTTCCCATAGTTACATAGTATGATTAGTTTAAGATTTTTCCCTAGGATGTCTCACCTTTGGTTGAGGATTTGAAGGAGTCCATATAGGCAACTAACAATGGGGTTCATATTTGCATTCGGCCTAATGATCCTTTTACCTTGGAATTGAAGGATTCACCTTAGTGGATTATTGGTGGTAATTCTATAATGTTCTCTAGCTTCAAAGGACCTCAACCTCGGACAGGGGGGTGGTTTGGATGTGATGTACTAGTTAGGGTATTTTTATGTTAAATGTGTTGTGAGTATGGTGATAGCAATAATTATAAGTGTTGACATTGGAATGCACAACAATTGTCAGGAATTTTATTGTAGTTACAAATTTTTATCCTAGTTACTATAGGTAATTTGGGTTATGTAAGTTTAGAATTAGTTCCAATGTGAACAGATTCCAGCTTTTTGGTGTTCAAGATAAGTGGGATGGTGTGTGATCATAATCTAGTTTTCTGGATTTTTGAAGCACGCCATAGTTTTGTTGTGTTTATATGTTCTTGTTATGCAAGGAGTTGGTTGAGGTTTTTTTGTTAATACTTGGAATCTTGTCTTTTGCAATTCAGTAGAACTTTAGTTTGGATGCGGTGTACCAATTAGGCTATTTATATATTATGTGTTGTGAGTATGGTGATAGCGATAGTTGTAGGTGCCGACCTCGGAGCGCACAACAAATCATAAAATGTATTTCAAATGTCTTGTCATTGTAGGTTTCTGCCCTACCAATACTTGGTTTCCACATTCTTACAGCAGAATTTCATATACAAATTAGATTTAGCATAAAGTTGGCCTGCAAATTATCGAGTTTACAAAATGATTGACTATTCCAAACTAGAACTGGTCTCCAAACGTTGTGGAACAAATGGAAAATAAAACCTATTGCAGGGAGTGTCTTGCTGAGGTGGCAGCACGCCATTGGGTGAGACCTCAATCATATTGCATCTTGCTGCCTTCTGACATTTTTGTATTTCCCTAATTATTTTTTGCATGTTCTTAGTTGCTGGTTGGCTGATAACTCACTCTTATGTATCCCATCACCTGTAAGCTCAGCACTCCAAGACCATCAGTTATGTCTAGTAACTGGCTTGAGCACACTCATTACCATGAATAGTCTCTCACTCATGCACCTCAACTATTCATTGTAATCTGTAAACTCTCACCTGTCACCTAATCCCTAAAATGGTTACCATTCTGCTAAATGACCAGAACTGACGTCATCTTTACTGAGAGCCAAATGTGGGAACACATAGTTGGGTAAGAGAAAAGTAAAGACGTTGTACAAAAGGGATAGGTACCGACCGAGTTTTTCCAGACAAATGGCTTTGTAAGGTTGGTTTTGAGTTGTGTTATGAAGGTATCTGGTTTGCAGGGTGAACCTGAGGATTCAGGGTTAGGTTCTTGTCACCTGGACCAAGTTGACACAATTTTGTTGGAACCAACACAAGAAGCAGACAGCGAAACTAGTCTTGCTAGATTCAAAACCTTGAGAACAGATATTTGAAAACAAGGTCAAAATACTTTGAAAATAAAGTTGAATTTTTTATAAAAGTTAATAGGTAAGCTGAAGTTTTTAGTTAAGTATTAATTTTAATTGATTATTGAACGTCATATTTACATAAACCCTTGTTTTAATTTGTTATAAAACTTTGTACCCACGTATTTTTTAGCATTGGGGAGTTTGTATTGGAATCAGATTCAATTTTTGAAAAAGCTCAAAAGTTCTTGAATCTGGAAAAAATGTGCTAAAAAAACCGAAACCAAAATATGAAAAATTTGAGAAAACTTGGCTCAAACCTCACCCAGAGGACCTTCAGATGAATTTTACACTATCAAAATAAAGATTAAAGGTTCTCTTCAAAAGGAACAACTACAGAACACTGATTTTGACAGGCAAGCAAGCGTGCCAAGGAGTTAAAAGTAGGTACCCCTAGTCCATAAAATTTTAGTGAGGTTGAAGAATACAGGTCAATGGCCATATGGGCGGCTGAAAAACAGAGCACAGTAAAACAGACTTTGCAGCCACATTAATGCAAATCATCCTCGTGTACTATTTGTGGGCCAGAGTGAACCAGCACCCACCAACAGCACCATGATGGATGGATGATAAGTGGATCACCACGCATTCACTCTGGCCATTTCAAATGAGTCTTTGTATTTGAAATCGTGTCCCTGGCAGAATTTTTCCTTTTTCATTTCAGGGATTTTATAAATTCCAAAGACATACCGGACATTTTTGTAAGATTCTTAAATTTGAAATCGATCTCTAGCTCGGAGAAAGAACCCATCAGGCCATTCCTGGGATTGAGAATCCAGCCTCCTCAAATCCAGGAAGAGCTTCAATGCGTTCCTTACACTCTACATAAAGCACCCCAAGAAATGTTGGAGGTCTATTTGGAGGATATTTTGTAAGTTGTATCTGTGTAAAGACTAGGAGGGAAGTTATATATCCTCCTTGAGTGGGGGAGGGAACTTACACCTAAAGATGAATCACACCTAGAGTTAACTCAATGTTAAAATAGTGTTACAAACCGGAATTATAGAAGTCTATTCACAAATGAAATGTTTAGTAACATAACTGCTAAAGTGAAATCCTACATGTCATACAATGTTAACTCAATTGTAATGAAATATTTCATATACCTTTTGCTGATGTCAGATTTGACACATATTAGAGGTATTCGTAAAGTCATCCTGTCTTCACCTTCTGTTTCACCCCTTGTCCCTCAAAGTGAGGAAATTTTCTCAGTCTGAAATGCTAAACTCAGCATTTAATGCACAAGGTTCGAGAATAGTTATAATAGTTGTATGGGTAGGATCAGTGAAAATATATTTAGGAGCAGTTGAGGCGCTCAGGAAAAAGGAAAGACAGGATGAGACTCAGTTTACCACCAAAATTGGTGGAAAAACTAGTTTGGGTCCCAATTATTTCATTTTGTAAAATTTTCAGTCCCAGCTACACGTTTGAAGCGCTATTATGCCAAAACTGACAGATGAAAGTTAGGTAATTAATTTTGAATAAAATGGTCACTTTTTGTTCAACTCGATTGGATGTTTGATTTAATAAATAATCAAATAAATTATGATCAAATTCATTAATAAAAAAATACACATGTCATTTAAGTATAAAGCTTCAAATGAACATGTTCATTAATAAAGACAGACAAGATAATCAACTTGGATATTTTATAAAACCATGAATTGTAAGAATGGGTATGTAACACCAAATGTAAATCAACTAATTCAAATGGCTTTTCGGAGGTGGTGTATCATCATCATCACTCCAACTATAATAAAGTTAAGCAACTCTATGCTAATTCACCTACCACTGGGTGTGATGGATACTAGTTTAATATTAATGTAAAGGCGTAACCACACTTATTGATAATTTGATTGCTATTTTTTCCCTTAACATTGATGGTCATTGTTAATTGTTTCAAATTTATCATTTTAACCATTAATAATTCATAATTAGTTGTTAAATAAAAACTTATGTTCACCTAGTAAGTGCCACAACTCATAAAATGTCACAACTTTTCACATTTTTGTTAGGTCACTTTAGTCCCTCTTCTCTAAACCTAATTTTAGTGTTAAGTACCATTTTGTTGTCATGCAATCTATCTTCGATACATCATTGATCGTCATGTTTCTTCTTTATGAATCAACATGTGAATTTATAGTTTATTGGCATTTAAAATTCTTAATTTCGTTCTAGTAATTTGTATCAACACAAAGGTGCTATAGAATCTCCTCCCTTTAATATTTTTGTAGTAATATCTTATCTCCACAATAATAAATAATAAATTTCTTGCGTATTCAACAATTTGTAGTTGCATTGTAGTTTTGCAATTGGTAGTTTGTAGCAATGGAAATGTTTTGCAAAATTTCTTTCCCTATTATCTTTGTGGTAACTTCTTGTTCTTCAAATGATGTCTTGTTCCTCACATTAAATTCTTATTTTAATTTTTTTAAAACTAGTCTATAATCTCCAATCCAATTTGTACCAATTGAGAGTTATGGATGGTGAAGTAGTCTTTACATAAAGGGTTTTCTTATCTTGGTGAATTGGTTTTTGGAAACAACACCTACAAATGTTGAACCCATGCTAGTTCACATGATTGAAAATGGACCACATAATGGGAATGCATTGTTAAAAATTGTGATGTTTTTTTTTCATTCATGATTAATGATGTGCAATTTTCACTGCCTTAGCTTTGACCTTGGCCATTGGGTCAAGTTGATGAACAAGGTGTTTTCGATCGTACAATGTAGACACAAAAGGAATCATAATTTGATTATTTTCATTATAGCACATTTTTTATGTGAGTTTTTAAAGATTTAGAGAAGATTTTTTGGTGGAAATGTGCAATAAAAACTAGATAACATCCTAAATTCTCATTATGTTATGAAGTTGATGCACATATAAAAAATTCAATTATCAATTGTATTACATTTAAAAATTTTAGTTATTTGTTGTAGGATTATAATTCTAACCAAAGGACTTAGGACTAAGGGATGAAAGCGAGATAAAGTGAACATTATTTGTATCTTGCAATCTACTTGAAAGAAAACAATTAATAACAACAAAACTCATCATAAGATATTTACTATACATTGAATGTTTTTAACTTGAATAAATTAAGACAAAATATTTTTTCACTAGTATGCATTAATTTTTAAATATTGCATTGGAAAAGTAAGTTTTTAAAAATCAACTAGATTTTGAAGTTTATTTTTGTAATGTGGACTCATGTAAAATCCATATTCAATATGTACTATGTTTTAATATATAGAAATTTGAAAATAGAATAGATTTTTGATGGGTGAGTTAAAAACATGGTGATCTTTAAATCCTAATCTAGTATAAGTATATTTCATCAAGTATTTGTCTTGAGAGTTGCCCAACCATAAATTTCTCAACCAATAAATTGGTTTTTTTTTGTTTTCTTTCAAAACTTATTTAGTTTTACTTTTTTGAAAGTAAATTCTTATAAATGTGATAGACCCACCCATGTTGATGTTATTTAATTGTTTTCATATGCATGATACCAAATAACATTGGGTAAAACTTGACATCCATATTTTTTTGTATAATTTACCATGCTTTCACATTAGGAAACAATAATTTAATGGGAATGTTTTTAATTTGTACATACAAATATAACAACAATACTAAACAATATTTTGTGGTTGTTCCCATAGTTTGATGAAGTATTTAATTATCCAATTCATATTGAACCTTATAATTTGTATTATATTGTATATTAACATTTTAAAAATAGCAATCTAGCTTAATAATTTGTTTGTACATGGTTAAATTATAGTTGGGCACCATGGAATTTGAAACAAACCTTCTAGATAAGTTAGGATTCCAAAAGTGTATCTTTGTAGCTATTGTTTAGTATATTGTAGTACTATAATATTTTTGTATGGCTAAGGAGACACAATAATCTCGAGCAAATCAAACAATTCATTGACTATTAAATTAATCATTTGATGAATAAATAAGGTACACAAACTTGAATGAAACCAAAAATGGCCAAAAAAGTGGGGACAAGTGAAATGAGTGGGACAAGTTTGTATGGGAGGGATGGCAAATTGATGTAGGTGGGACAAGGTGCAATTGTTGCAATTGGCTACACACTAAGTAGGAAGGTTCCTTGCTATGGAAAAAATAACATAACAATGTGTTACATTAAGTGGGACAAAGCATGCTAGAAAGAAAGAATGGCAATGCATTGTCTCTTTTGTGTCCCAATGAGACTTTCATTTTTGTAACAATGTGCTTGAATTTTGAACATTTTTTATCTTGCATAAAATTTGTGGCTTGTGCTTTTAACAACTCTCACATGAAATTTGTCAATTTCTTAAGTCCATTTGTGTGTCAATTGCATCTTCTTTGCTATTTATTTAGTTACAAGGTTCATACATTAAAAGAAAAACTTAAATTTACAACTTATAAGAGTGATTAACTTTTAATCACTTTGGACATTTGCAACTATAAAGCTCTCATTTGCATTAAACAAGTTGCACAACACAATAGTCACAAATTTGTTCCACCAACTGAAAACAAAAAAGACAATCAATTCATGTGCTTTTGTCACTACAACATTTACATTCTATGAAAAATGGTACATCATGTTATCACATCACACATTAAAAGTATAATTCAAATGTATTGTATGGTGATATATTACACAATTAATGTTGCCAATTAAGGACACATGGTACCTAATTGACCATATCACTAGTTGGGCACCCTTTCTATTTGTTGTTTATAGATTATTATTGTACATGTTAAATTCACCGAAATATGTCCATCTTACATGAAATGGGAAATGTGCCTAATGATGAAAACTTGATAAATTTATTTTGTTGTTATATAATTTAAAATTCTCCAAATACATAGGCCAATAAGAAAGATTTAAATTCCTACTAAGAAAAACTCAAATTTTAATTCTTGGACATATTTGTTAATAACAAGATTGCCAACAAAAACAAAACCAAATTATCACATTAGATTTCATGTAACAAAACCATGGGGAGGAACACTATGTGTTAATTTTACCCATTACATGTGTCAAAGAGAATATTGTTTGGGGTGTATTATGTGAAGGAGTTTTAATTTTTCTCACCTAATTTAAAATTTTTAATTTCCACATATTTAAACCATTTAAAACTCAATTTAAAGTTTAAGTTTACACTAAAACTCATTCTTTGTATTTTCAAGGTACCGATTACATTCAAAGGATGTTATTTTGCTACCTAATTATAATTGAGATGGTTACATTAATATATATCTTGATTATTTATATAAATGGTATTTTTAACAATTGATGAATATTTACAATTATTTATAATTAAACAAATTAATTATTTTTCTCATAAATATTTTGAAGGTTTTATTAAAGGGCCAATTTACATTTTATGATTTTTAATAAACAAACATATTATTTTGAACTAACATCATTTTGCAAAAATGTAAATGAATTCCTCGTGTAAATGAAATAGTAATTGAATGTGAAAGAATGTGAAATGAATGTGGAGGAACATGAAATGAAGGACCCTTTCATAACATTAACATTTGAATCATTTTGAAAAAACTTACACTTTTGATGAGTATTTTGTTTTCATTTCCCAATTATCTAATTGGAAGAATGTTAAATACATATTGTATGTTTTAAAAATAGTAATTTTATCACATGATCTTACCATGTTGAGTTGCATCTTCATTTCTTTTCACAACTTCAAATATTGAAGTTAAAAATTCAAATAAATATAATATTAAAAAAATTGATACAAATAAAAATTATAATTTAATTTAAGCATACATGCATATTAAAATATTAAATAGTAATAAAATTTTAAAAAACCTTTCACAAAATACTTTCAATATCTTTTTTAATGCACTTAAGTTAAAATTTTAACACACATGTGCCCCCCTTCGGCTTTTGGGTTTTAGAATCAAAGTGAACTAGGCATGAATTGTAACCCAAATAAATGAACCATCAAGTTTTTACCTTTGGGCCTTCATCACCTCCTTGTCATGATGTTACTTAGACTTGGTAAAAGGTGATTTAATAGGTTGATAGAGTAAGCATGTTGTTAAACCTAACATGTGTTTTAACTTATTATTTAATTAACATGTAGTATTAATTTAACCAATTACTAAAGTTGGTAGGTAATGTTGTTGGGTTAGGAAGATAGCTTGACAAGCTAGCCAACAGGTGAATTGCAAAACTTGTATTTGGCAAAACTAGTAGCTGAGCAAGTAGTTAGGTAAGGTGCATTTTTTGAAATTTTGGACTATTAGTCTTGGTTGTGACTAATGATTGTTAAAAGTGGTCAGTAATGATTGTTGTATTTGAAATATTTAATATAAGAACTACGAGGACAAACCTGTTGAAGAGCTTTTGGATTTCATTTTGGATTATGTGTTTAATTTTCATTTATGGAACATGAATCAATTATTTTTTTAACCAATTTCCTTTAAGCTTTGAACAATATGTGTACATGTTAGTTTAGGATTGTACACCGGTTTCCATAATTAATGTTATTCACATTATTTGCGAACAATGTTTTTACACATCGCTTTCCGTTATTAATGTTAATAACCTTAATAGCGCGTTAACATTAATACATTATTATTAAATAATGTTAATAACATTATTTAAATCGATACCTAATTAATGTTAATAAGAGAAAACTGTATTTTGGCGGCTATGAAACTGTTACAATTTTACATTAATATTTATTGTTGTGATGTTACGGAGGATGAAGCGCCTGATCACGCAAAACGTGGCAGAGGCAGTCTGTTGAGGTTTAATCGCACAACAGGGCGTCGTCATCATGCAGATCCAGATCTGGTACAGCAAGACCTTCGAAATGTTGACGATGTTTTTCAATGATGATTTGAAGATCACGATTGAGTTATTTTTCATGCCATTTTCCTGTGATGTCGAGGGACAACCCGCAGTGAATCATCGCCTTACGGGCGTAAGTCAGGCTGGTTTGATCGCGCTGTTCGTTTACCCGACGAATTGCTCTGACAGCCATGCGCAAAAAAAACGGTTTTCCGGGATTTTGCAGCGCGCGAGATCCTTCACGCCAGAGGCCATCATTGATGGCTTTGAACTTATAGTCGTCCCGGATCTCCATCTAGGCATCCTTGATCTTCAAGATCACGAACGAATCGCACGGTTGAATCTTGTCGGTTGTGGCAGCCACCAAGTAGCGAAGAGTGGCATTGCTCGACTCCAACGTTGCGTGCATGTTCCCATTACCGTCATCGTGATGGCCATTGAAGTTGTCCACAAATATCACTTTCTACACAAGGATTGTCGGTGAGCTGTTTGCCAACGATGACGCGGTCATTGTTCGCAACAATTATCACGTCATTGGCTGCGCCATTCGGGTCCAATGGTTCGGGTGGCTCCCTTTCGTCATCGGCAGCCTGACGTTGATGAGCAAATGCACGAACAATGGGAGACGGGGAAAACACCGACAAACGTATTGCTCCACGTTGTATATCCCGTGAAGATTGAGAGTTCGACGATGCAGACATGGCGAAGAAAATGCTTTCAGAGCGAGAAGGAGCTGGGGAAGCAACAGAGGTATGGGACTATCGTTGAAGAAGAAGTGTTTGAAAATATTTGAACATACCTCAATGCCAGCTGGCGCCACTTTGCAGTCTGCAACCCTTACAACGAATTGTAGCAGTGCAGCTGCCTTCTCGTCCCAAGATCCCCCATTCCTCCATTAATGTTAATAACATTAAATGGGAACTAACATTAATTTGGTATTAACATTAATTACGGAAACCGGTGTAGTTAGTTCAATTATTATTAGAGTGTTGTATGTACTTGTTGCTATTTTAGGAACCTGTTGTTGAAAAATTCAAAAGTTGAACAACCTTAAGGGGAATTGAAAAACCCGTTAACATATGACCATGTAAATACTATCTCATTCCCATAAGATTTTTAATTTATTTTGAGAGCACCTATATTTGTGGATGGATTCCTCAAAAGAGGAGAGATGTTATGTCTGCCTAAAAACCTAACCTTATTTTTTCCTTTGTATTTGCATGTACCTCCTTGCGTAGAACTTTCCTACAAGATGGGAGGCATTTTACACATCTATAAGGTCTGTTCATTAACCATAAGATTCATCTGTTGATTAGGTCAGATTTTTACAGAGGGGAAGCACAGGGCTAGAAGGCATTCCTTTGTTTTCTGGAATAGGGAACCTGGGCTACCACCTCACTCCCATGCTTTCAAACAAAGGAATGCCCTCTAGCCCTCCCCTTCCTATACCCTGCCCTTCCTTTATACTTATAGGAGTAAGACCGCTCCCAGTCTTAAGTAGGCATAAGAGCCCTCCTCCTCCTATGCCATGTGATCTATGTAGGCTTAGGTTCATATATGTTTGCCTCATGCTTTACAATGGGGAAAGCCCATGGTTGGGAGACATTCCAAAAATGTGGGCAGAGACCTGGCAATAGTCTTGTCCTAAGCCCATGATTTTGGAATGCCCTCAACCTACCAGTTTACCTACATATAATTGCAAAATGACAGCCAAAACGAAAATGTATTCAAAATAATATGGCAAGACTTTTGTGCAAGGTAATTAGTGCAATGAGTGAACTAAAACATCAAAAGCTAACATCTTTACTAGTCAGTCACCATAATTTGAACAAATTCATCATAATCATGTGTGTGGCAAAATGATATGGCATATTAGAAGGGTTTCATCATAAACCATCTTTCTACCCTTCTCAAAAAATAATCCTCCCTTGTGATAAACCTCAAATATTCAGTGGGGGAAAGGTGAAAACAATATAGAACTGAAATATTCATCAATCGTGTACATGACTTGAAAGTAGAACAATATGAATATACAAGTTGGGTCAGGTATATTCTTACACAACTGTTTACTTGTGCATATATGCCTTGGGTGAACCAGCACCTACACTGGTACTATTGTAAAATATTTTTTTACACTGGCCATGGATATATAACATTGTAAAAGACTTAGCCACCAAACACTAGTTTCCACCCCTTGAGAAGTATTTATATGTTGAAGCTCTTCAACAAACCAGGTTTTGTACAACAAATATATTCATGTACTTGACCTCTGAAACAAATTAAAATGACCCTTCAAATGCTCCCAATTCTTTGTTCAAAAGCGTCCCTACCTAGATTTGCCATAAACAACTAGTGTAAGCATTCTGGGTTTTACATGGACAAAGGTTTGAACTATTTGGTTTTCAAAGTGAGCGATGAGATACCTATTCATTTCCAATGCCCACCATTTGTAATTCAGAATCAGGGACAGATATTCATTGGTTATCAACCAGGGTATATACTCACTTACTTGGTTCTTGAAAAATTAAAAGAATTGATTTGGTATATAACCATGGTTCTCAAAAATATTTTAAAAAGTCAAAGAACGGGCCAAAGAACTGTCAGTTCTTGGCCAATTCTTTCATGAAAACCATCGATTCTTTAAGGGTTTTGAAAGAACTGGAACTAACGATTCTTTAAAAATTTAAAGAACTGCCCAAACGGGTTTTTTTTCCCCTGGTCTACAGGTGCAAGATTTCAACCTCAAAAGATAAAATGGAATGTTTTGACACTAATTCCTGCCAAATTGATAACCACTTGGAAAAAACTAAATAAGATTTGGACACATTTTTAGTGTTAGGGATTTTTTTTGATGATCCCACTGTGCTGCATCACAAAATTGAAAAAAAGCCTCGGTGAAGATATTGGGTTTAGCAACATCTAAGACTTAGGGCATTTTTTCCATTAGGCCGCTCTGATCACAAATTATGCCCCCATACCCGCTTTCCAGTACTTTAGATTCTCACAAGCACCTCCGCTTCACAGGTTGACCAAATGTAAAGCTCTGTGAACTGTACATCAACATGTTAATGTTTACAAAATGACATCTGTCTTTTTGATGAGAACATGGGTTACATATGAATTCTCTAAAAGTACAGTAGCTTCTCGCCTAAGTACGTAACTTGAACCTGGGAGGAGTGTGCGTACTTAGCTGGTAGGTGCGCACTTTAGACCAATCACTTTTCTTTGTAGCCACAGCAACAGCTTTCGCAGCATCCTCATCAGTCTGATGACCATTTGAAGGTTTCACGTTCTTCTCATATGAGGGGATTGCAACGAAGGCAGGGGTGGGGTTTGAGTTCGGTATTGCTGATTTGGTGCGTTGTCGTTCAGAGATCATTTGTGCGAGAAGCTCATCGAGAATCTCAGCGACGTGTTGGTGATAGGAATGCCCAGCTTCAACCATAGCAGTAAGCCGCTAAAGAGTCAACCGTTGCTGTTGTGTCTCTACCGCTATCATTGAAGCTGCGGCTTCATTGCCAAGAATTGCCATGGATGCCAAAAGCTCACCTAGCTTTTGCTTTGTGATTTGGAGTTTGAGTGTGTTCTCAGGGTTAGATTCTGCTGTCTCCTTGTTCCGCGCCATTCTCTTGCCAACTTCCGTAGCCTAAATCTCTGCGTCTTGGTGGAGGGCTTTGTACCTGTTTGTCAACTGTTGAGCATCTTCTAACGGTGCTCCAGTCACCATGGCTCGAAGCGGATCTACAACTTGTGTTCCAAAGATTCTGTTCATGTTATCTCGCTCTCGCTCCATCTGCGACCTTGCAACGCCATATTGCATCGCGGCTCTCGCAAGCGAACTTCCAACTCCTGGCCCATCCATTCCATACTTCCTGCACTCCTCCGTTGGTTGCCACTTCCAGTTGCTTCGTACTGGTGCTCACCATCCCTTCCACTCCCCTCGTCACATCTTGTTGGAAATGCTTACCAGCTCTAGTCGACACGTACAAGACCTAAACCCTAAACCCTAAACCCTAAATCTGAACCCTAGTTTTTCGGGAAAATAATGCATACTTTACCAGGATGCGTACTTAAACGGGTGCATACTTAGGCGGGAGGCTACTGTACCTTAGCCTAAATGTGAATTGCTCTGAGCATCAATTACTTAAAGATTTCCAGCCCGGTTGCAACTCTCGAATACAAAGTGCCTGTCCATGCAGCAAGAAAGAGAGCTGCATTTGAGTTCCTTTCTATCACAACAGCCTTTACAGACCATAGGACGACGTGGTATGGCAGGCGTGTGTTCCATACGTTGACAGCCAAATCTCCCACGTTGTATATCCACATCTATTGCAGTAAGGTTAGGGTTTGCCAGGTTTACATCGTTGTAGTCTCAAGGAAAATGCAAAAAACAAGCCCGCAATGAGGACACGCACAAAAACCCACTAAAAAGCCTTATAACTTAACGTAAATGTCGGTGAAATTCAAAACTACACTGAAATGCTGACCAAATCTGTTGGCCCTGACATTTAGGGGTTAACTTGAATAAATGTCAAGGACATGTGGGGTTGACGGAGATGGGCGAGATGGTGGGCCCTTGTGAGGCACATAGGCCCTTTGGAAGGTTGTACTTAAAAAGTATTCATGTAACCTCAGGGGTGATGTTTCACCCATACAGACCCTTCTGGGTCCTTGGGACTGCAAAAAGGTCCCGTATTCAAACCCAGTGGTGTGCAGGTGAAACTCCTGTTGGGCCTCTGCCAATGAACTTCACTTGTGGATGTCACAGGCTTGTGACGAGGCGGGGTCTGCTGTTGTGCTTCCAGAAATCGCAAAGGAAAAGTATTTATCTCTGAAATATGTCAGAATTTGCTCTGAACCTTAATCCTTAAGTCCACTTGCTCTGAACCCACTTAATTGAAGTCTTCTCTTTAAAAAAGATAAATAGTTATTTTTGTAGGGTAATGCCCCATGGTTGGGCTAGTCTGAAAATAAAGGGCTGTAGGACAGTTTGTAGCCTAGTCCAACTCTACATTTCAGGAATGTTGCCCACTCAATAGGCATCATAAATCATGAGGTGAATGTTATTTCTATGACGAGGTGATTGTTATTGGTGAGCCTAATTGTATGTAAATCACTAGGAAATAGGAGTGAGAGGCAACTTAAGCTTATGCGAGTTCTCTTGTAGGCATAGGGTAATCTGGCCGGTGACCAAACACTTAAGTGCCCAGGGCAGGCCAGATCCAAGGGGAGGGCTCTGTTATTTCTGGTGTCCAAACAAAATTTGAACCCCTCCTATTGGCACATTTGGTGCATTAAAAAATCATCAACAACGGATTAAAATTAAAAAAGTTACAGGCCTCAAAGTAGAGGGGATCAGGAACTCAAAAAAATAAACCACCGAATGTTACAAAGGTTGATTCTCAAACACTCAAAAACTTCTTTATTATATGTTGCTCTGTTGCTATTAGAGTTCCAAGATAATTTGTAGAACTTTAGGTAAGGCTCCTATAGCACTTTCAATCATTTGAAATGAGTAACAAATAAGAAAGTTATGAAGTTTGAAAGTAGAAGAGGTCCAAAGGAAGAAAAATGAAAAAAAAACGTGTTTTGCAATTCGAAAAAACGTATTTTATTTAGAGCTCTTTATTAGCTGGTCCTGTGGTTTTGCATTTCAAAGATGATTTGTAATGTGCCCCTATAACCTTTTTAATCACTCAAAATGGAGAAGAATTCAGAAGGATCTGCCAAAGCATTCAGTCATAGACAGGTGATCAATGATGGGCCGGTTTACCCTAATGTGCCTCTTCTTTTCAATACATTATTCACAAATATAAGGTGCTCTCCAAATACACTAAGAATTCTCCAAATTCTTCATATGAAACCTTGAGTTATTGCAGAAGAGATAGTGTAACCTATCAAGGATGGACATATTTGTTACCAGTTACCTAACCTCTGAACTTGAACACCATAGACTAAAAGGGTCTTGAGATATGTGACCTCCAAGCAGAAGAATATGCTGCAATTTGGATAGGAGCGTTGAGTTACATATGGGTGCCTGGGGTAAAATTTAAAATACTTATGAGTAAGCACTCAAATCCTACTGTCATGTAAAACAATTTAAATTTAGAGCTTCAAAGTATCACTCAAAATTTCAGCACTTGCTACAACACATCCAATGTTTGAACCACATCACATTATGCAATATCAACATTGGACCCATTAAGCTTTTCATTATTACAATTAGTGTCGCCTATGTCATGAAGCACATATCATAAGATTGAACGAATTTTGAAAGGAAAATGGTATTTCTTCTTTAGCTGAAGTTGAAAATCCAAATTTTATCAAACTTTAATATGTTTTTTTACTAAATTTCCAATGTCAAAAATTATTCAAATTTTTGTATATTCTGCACCTTAGATCTAAAAGTTACAGAATTACCTCTATGCAACCCTATTCATCAAGGGCTTCAAAAACAACATCTCAAGCCCATGTTTCCTTATAATGTGATTCCATCCAATTTTCAATGACAAAATTGTTCAAAGTTCAATAACTCTTGCAAAGAAAGTCTGAATAATAAAAAACCACCTTGATGCACACTTATATGTCAAGGGCTTTCCAACATTACCAAGAGTGCAAGGGGGGGGGTGGGGCACCGTGCTTTAGGAGCTTTCAAAATGACAAGGCAATACAAAACAATCAAACTACCTTCCTCAATAGACAGGACAACCACTTCTTATCAAGGCAGGTGGCAGTAGGCTAGTTGGAAAAATTAGGTACTGGCAACCCCATGTACCGATTCTGCCTTCCACTGTGCAGTGCGGAATCATGGGCGGCCGAATAACAGAGCGCGATCACACTACTAAGTTGACTTTGCTGGCAAAGTACTATAGACTATGGTAGTTCACTATTGAGAAGCAACCATTCATGAATTTAATTGTCCCCACAAAACTAGAAAGTTGTAACTTGCAAGTAATTGAGAACTGCGCCGGGGGTCGTACTTGCGCCGGGACAGTGCTACTTAGCGGTGTTTGGAATCATGCGTAACGGAGCAACCACTGACAATCGCCGTCAATCTTCAATGCTAGCCCCTCTACTCTTGCATAATAAAGTTAAACGTAAAGTCAGGCGATTACGGCCAGTTTCGGCATAGTAGGGCATCAATTGAGTAACTCGGAATGAAATTTTACAAAACGAACTTGGACCCAAAGTAGTTTTTCCACCAATTTTGATGGTAAACCGAGTTTCATCCCCTCTTTCCTTTTTCCTGAGCGCCTCCATTGCTGCTACATATATTTTCATTGCTCCTCCCTGTACAACTAAAATTACTCTCAAACCTTGTGCATTAAATGTTGAGCTTCAGCTTCTCATACTGAGATTTAATAAAATTTCCTTACTTTGCGGATACCACTGGAAGAGGGGATAGGGGGCAAGGTATTTTTTAGGAGTGCAGAATATCGCACAGGTGACGATCATTAATGCAAATCTGGTGCACTTATGGCTATAAGAGAAAGATTGAGACAAGAAATGTGGTGCACTGAATGGCTGCAACCATATTTATAGCATTACCTAATACGAGGTACTGGCTACAAGATCAGTGAAAAAGGTGCTCAGCTGGCGATGCCCTTTCCATCTCTCCTTAGTTAATTTGGAAGGGTCACTGTCACATTCCGCAATTTGGCGATAAATTGCCAATAAAAAAATGCCTGATAGGGCTGACTTTACAAATTACTTTAATCACTAAAAAAAAATCAATCTTTTCAAAGTATGGTAGCCAGGCCGGTCACCGAACACTTAAGCGCTCAGAGCAAACTGGCAATAAATCAAGTGTTTGGCTCATCCTAATCTTCCACTACTTTTTGTCAATCTGCTCTGGGCGCATTCATAGCTGCTTAGATTGCATCGCAGAGTTGAGAAATGACAGAGATATGCCCATTCAAAGTATGAGTCCTTTTAAGGCTGGAAAAGGTACAAACACATAGGTGACTGATCAATCTTCAATTTGCTGACAAGAGCATAACATACATCTTGCTTTCAAACTGGATGGATGCCAACACCAATAACTTTTTCATACAAAATAGTTCATCATGCATGAAAGGCCAAGATTAAAAATGTCAAAAAAAAGACCAATAAACAGTCATAGCAAAAAAGTTGTTCCATTAACCTTAATTTGCTAAACTAGAATGGGCTGTATGAACTTAGGGTTTAGTTTTTCTCCTATGCACTGCAACAGAAATTTGCTGAGTTTGTTGTTGCTCAACGTCGTTGGAGACGCTGGGGTTGTTGAGGCATTCCCTTGCTTGATGTGCTTTGTGATTTCTATGTTGGACCAAGGATCTTTTTCAACCTATCCTGGAATCATTACCAAGCTTGTAATTTCTCTCTACATTTATTTTTTTACTCACGGGACTTCATTAACCTATTGCTCGTGTGTGTGCAAGTTATGAAACAAGGGACGATTGAAGGCTTTGGAGTTTTTCTTTCATCTATTCTTTGCACACTGTGTTTCATCTCCATCACCTTATTGACATCAAAGAAACCTTCATACTGAGCATGTTAATACAATCTAGACTTGCACAAATTCTATGTGTCATTGACATCAGCAAGTCAACATACAAAATGTTAAAATGGTTCTTTTAATAAAGTTTGCCACAACTTGAGCAACTAGGGTCTTATGCTTAAAGTAATCTTGTAGAAAAGGCTGGAAGGATTAAAGATTGAATTATGGGTGCCATTAATTACACCTTGTACATCATGCAACCCACACCACTTTCATGTTTTCATGTTCAAATATTGTGCAATAACTAACCTACAATCAATCTTGTTCAATAGGACACTCAAGTGGGATTGAACTAAAGTTGCATCTGTACACATTCAATAGACATACAAGCATGCAAAATCTTGCCCATCAAGTATGATTTCCCTCCAATCCAAAGTTTTACACCTCAAAAGACACCCCCAACATACCTAAGTTACATTCAAGCTATGTGATAGGATCCATATTATGATCCCCTATTAAATTTAGATGAAGTTGTGGCTATGTTTGTGGAAGTAATGTTCTCTCCCATTTCATACCATCCTTTATGTACCTATGAGCACGCCTCTTTAAGTTCAGAAATCGCACAAATGTACGATTTCGATGTTTTTTCGGGCACCTGCTGCCCCTAAAGGCGTGCGATTCATGCACTAGTATATTAACTATGGGTTAAGGTTCTCCCCAATCTTATTATTAAGCACTGCTACTGGAGATAATAAGAGGCAGTCAGTCTTCTTCTACAACTAATAACAACTAATAACCAGCAGCGGAAGAGGAAGAAGATAAGACAACAAGGTGCTAATTCCTTTCTTAGAGTGCCATTTCGTTGAAGGTTTGTCGCAACTTCTCAAGTTGCCTCGAGTGCAATATGCCTTCCAGAGAGAAGCTTGTGAGTGCAGAACAATGATCATCCTTCTCGTAGTTGATGGTCGAGAAATCAGCCTCCACAGTCGTTGTTCCAGGCATAACGTTGGCCAAACCGGCTGCAAAGCGAAGCATGTAGGGGAAACAATTACCGAGTGGCCACCATGCTTTCCCAAAATCAGAGTCTTCACTTCCTTTCGTTAGGGTTGCCTTGAGGTTTAAGTATCGGGATATCAATTGCACAAGCTGCTCAAACTCGTTGCTGATGACTTCCTTGACAACAGTTCTCGGAAAAGAATGCCTTAGCCTCACCTCGTGTTCAAACAGTAACTTCGTAAACTCGATAGTTGAAAGTCCTGCAATCTCAAGTGGCAGTACTGGAGGAGCAACGTCGGTCTTCTCTCGGTTTCTTGCATCACACTCAGCAACTATAGCGACGACTGAGTACATAGCTTGAACATAGACTCGAGAAACATCCCTAGTGACCTCCTCCAAATTATCAGTTGGGAGTCGATTTGCCATGGACATCGCTAATAAATTGGTTCCCTTGATATGCCGCTATGTTTGATCTCGTAGCAACATAAACGGGCCGTACCTAATAAAAAGAAGGTTGGAATTATGTTCTTCTTCAACAAGTGCATCGGATGCTGGATCAGGAGAAATGCTAGTTTCATGGGTAGCACCGATAGCTGTTTTCAATTCAATCACAAGATTCGATAGGTTGGATGTCTACTATCGCAACGTAAGATTGGAAGCTTGCTAAGAGGCACTTGTTGACCAAAACAGATCTAACATCTTGTGAAACATGAGCAGAGTAAGCCACCATTGTTCAGACGGTGCCCACACTACCTCCTTCTCAGCTAGGAACGCCTTGACCTTTTCCCAATGCTTGACGTACCAGGATACCACCTGACAGAGAGAAGACCATCAAATTGTGATATAATATGGACTCTTGCTCTTCATTTCGGAGATCAGTTTCTGTTGGCGTCGCAGATACGCGATCATAGTTGTCAATGTGGTTAGGAACACTTTTGGAAGACGGCCCAACGCTTTCTTTAGAGCAAGATCTAGTTGGTGAACACCGCACCATATTCGAATGAGACCTTTTGCCGCAACTGTTTGGATTTGAGAAACAATATGACGCGCTCCTTGGTCCCGGGGTGAACCCACTTAAGGGTTCACCAATGTGAAGTTGCGGAAAGTTAGGACCGAAAGGCACGCTCCCGACTTCCAACTCTAGAAAGGGTAGAGGGTTGAGTTGGAAGCCCCGGGATTAAACTAGGAAGAGGGACTAGCTTAGCTTGTGTGAATCTGCATCCAAAACCAACCACGAGAGGTTAGTTTAACATTCAGGACACCCTTGGGTGTTGGGACAAGCCACGGGCACTTGGACACACAAGACTCACCACAGCCCGGACTCGGGGGAAGCCACCACCTTCCCCCATATAGTATTCTCTGCAGCTCGCCATGGAGGCTACATCCAAATGGCATAAATTCCTAGGACTCCCGAAATGGAGTCCCGAAATTGTCCCGGCTGGACTCCCGGAACTTTGGACGGCCATAACTCCCAACTGCAGAGTCCGATCGCAACGAGGTCTAAACCAAAGTTGTAGCCCTCCTCGAGATCTTTCCAACGCCATGTCACACACTCAAATCGGATGTCGGTAAGGGGTCGATTCCCGACTTTTTGTGGTCGGGAGTCAAACTGCCAATTTGACTCCCGGCCTTTCTTTTGCCCATAACTTGGGCTGCAGATGTCCAAATGACCAATGCGAGACCATTTTCGATATTTACGTTTCAAGACCTTTCCAACGACACTAAGAACACCCCAATGCGAGTTGTTTTGGGCCTTGCTGTCGAGCTCTGAACATTCAGGAGTCCCGGAGGACTCCAAATCCCCAACTTTTCCAAGTGTTGGGCTTCACCCCCACACTTGGCCAAAGTGGGCTTGCGACACAATACCCTTTCGCACTCTTGTCATGGAGGCTGCACCGTCTGTAGTTATCCCAACAATCTTCATCTTCCAATCAGGATCCAGTGTTGACAGTGAGGCGGAAAGCAGTTTGAACATCTCCTCTCCAGAGTGTTCAACAAAAATAGGGATGGCAAGCATGTGAAAGTTGTGGATATCTCCGTTCACTGGAATGCGGATCGTGAGATTAAGCATACTGACACCAAAGGAATCTGTCGAAGCATCCAGACCAACTGAGTAAGCCCACGAGGCGCGCATCATCTCATTTAACATTTCTAGGTTGAGTGCACAAGTGATACATGCGATTCTCGCCACATCATTCTCCGACGCACATCCAATCTTTGCTGCCTAACCTAGCTTCTCTCAAGACACTGAGACCACTTTTGCACACTGCATGAACGAGAGTCCACAACCAAGGAGACGTTGAACATACCGGAGCTGGTCAAAATTGTTTATCCTGATATTGTAGGAAGAAACTGGTTCATCGTCGGAGTTGTGGACTTTTTCAAAGATGGCTCTTACCCTCGAAGTGGAAGCAACATTGTCAGCATCAACATCGAACAACAATCCCAATACAACAATTTCGACAATATCTTTTCTAATGTTGATGGCTGCACGCTGCTTCACCGATTGGTCAGCTTCGAAGTAAGCAGGCATGATGGTTGTCCTGAAGAACTTCTTGAACCAATTAGCAAGAGCCGTCTCCAATACGGAGGAATCCGGGGAGGAGTTTGCCTCTTGAATGTAACTTTGCCTGAACTGGTTGTACTCTTCCCACCGCTTTGCATGTTGCTGTTGCAGGTGTTTCGTAAAGTTGTCTGTGCGAAATTTCAATCCTGTCCACTGCTTGTGGTTGGGAATGCGCTTTTGCCGCTTCCTCTTATTGTCGCCACCATCAACCACTTCATTGATTGCGTCAACATTGTTGGTGTTAATAGGTGGTCTGATATCATTGTTGCTCGACTTTTCCTCCTCTGCTGCGTCGTCGCATGCGTCAATACTCTCCTCACACCCAAACGTTATGCAAAAACGACATGAAACGGTTTCCACTCGTTGCATTCCGTGCGACGACCTTCAGACCGTACTCGTCTGCATACAAATCCTTCCACTCATAACTTATAAGAGCGTTTCTTCTTCATCGGCACCATCTCAGAAAGCACCGCTAGCGTAGCTGTTGTGATGATGACTACTACTACTTACTATAGCAGCAACAGCGAGATACTAGATACTATTCTAGTCAAGAAGAACGACAACGAAAGGAAACGACAAATGAATGAACGGTGGATCACTCCAGGACTGAGGCTGAATGACGATGCAAGTATCGAGTTTACAGAGTTACGAAGTATGCAAGTATAATGAATCATTAAATTGGCCGCCAAGACATTTCGAATCCTACTATTTGTTACATAAATCTATGTGTACGAAAATAGGTGAATCGCGGATTTCCTAAATGCCTGCAATGCACGCAAAAAGAGGCCCGTGCACGAATCTAAGGAGGCATGCCTATGAGCCACAAGCACTAGAACCACAATAAACTATAACCATGACAAGAATCTGTCACAAAGTGGACAAGCCTGTAACATAAAGAAGAAAGAAATGTATGATGCACCTTTCAAATAGCATGGAAGGTGGGTGCACGTGCTCAAGTTTCTTGCATTGAACTGGGTGCGTGTCACAAGCACAAAAAACTATCACAGCTAACACACATAATGTTTTGCCTAAGCAAGAACAAGGATGCAACATGACAAGGTACAAGCTAGAGTGAATAAGCAGCTCGTCACATACTGGCTCTGCCCCTTATGGCAAGTTCAAAACCAGAATTCAAAGTTCGTAGTAACACCTGTAACACATGGTGTACAATCCTCAAACTGTGCGACCATCCATCATTCAATACTCTCTTAACCAACAGAGCCAACAAACATGAGATCAAGCAAAATGAAATGAGATTGTGATGGAACATTATTGTAAGGCACCAGGCAGGAAATTCTAGTGTATTTGCAGCTCATGTTACAGAGAATAAATATTTTTTGGGAAATTTTGGAAAATGAAACCTGTAGGGTGGGTGCCCCATTTTTTCGGTATGAGCCATTTTGTTGTTTGTATGTTGAATACAAAGTTTATTATATAAAATCAACTTGATTCCGGGTTAATCATATTCAAGGTAAGTGATTACACTACATATAATTTATTAACCTGGAGTGGGAGATTTTGGGAGGAAAATGATGACATTGAATTCTGGAACTGTGTCATATCCAATATATTGAAACCTGAGGACTATCACATGTTTCTCATTTTGCTATTTGAGTGGATTCAATTTTACTCCAGCTTTCAAGTGAGCAAAAACTGAACCCTAATTAGACCTTTTACTCCAGGGTGTCATACCCAGTACGTTGAAGCCTGAGGGCAATCACATTTTACTGTCATTTTACTATTGACATTGTTTTGTAACATTTTCAATGGTACCCCAATCAATCTTCAAATGAGCAAAATTGAGCTTGTACTCCTGGGTTCATCCCCATTTCGAGTGTGGCTGCCAAGTGAGCGAAAATGGGTATTGTTAAGTGAAATTGGATATCAGTTCACAAGTTTTGCAAGCTTGTATTGTAACAAGATGTGAATCAATGAAGAATAGAGCAGCAATGAAGGAGCAGGTAATGCAAATCCAAAATTACCGGTGAAACTTATGTGAGAACCACTTTAGGTGAGAAAACCAGTTTATTGGTTTTTTTTTACCTGTGCACCGTTTTCATCCCGACTTTTGATTTTCGTCCAAAACTGGACCCTAGTTTTGGGTACTTCAAGAATAATTCGATGGGCTGTTGGCTGGCATGGTAACTGAAAGGTGAAATTGAGAACTAAGAGCCGCGCCACTCAGACTCAGTATGTGGCCCTGTGAAAGAAAATTGAATGAAAAAAAGTCAAAACCTGTCTCAGCAAAATGGTTTTGGCCCAACATTTTGCACGTGATGCTGAGGCTGGTAAAAGGAACAGCAAAACTTAACACCAGCTGTTGATTGGGTATTGGTTTGAGATTGGTGAAAGGCACAGCAAAGCTAACCGACTGCTGTTAATTGGGTATTGGTTTGATTGCTGAGGCTGGTAAAAGGAAGAGCAAAGCTTAACACCTGCTGTTCATAGGGTACTGGATTGATTCGTCCAGGAGGATGGCTATTAGTAGTCGCTCACCCATCTGCAGTCTCAAATTTAGTTTTATGGATGGGGTTGGAGAAAAGAAAATAACTAAACTTGGATGCGAGAAATCTTTTTGCAGGGCCACATACCGAGCACCAGTATTGCAGATGCTCTAAGTTAGTTGTAAGTTTTCAAACACACTCGATCAGCTAGCTCCCTTCTGTTCCACTTCAACCACATACAAAAAGAGTGAATGTATCCGACGCAGACTCTTGCAGGACTGGGGAAAAAGTACTGCTGCAAAAAAGGTTCACATTTGATATTGAAATGGCACTAAACTGAAACTGCAAAGAAGCTGTAGCAGTTACTCTGGCCAAGTGTTCAGAGCATGTTGAACCCTTTTAAAAGATGATCAGTCAGTGCAGATCGCACGATACATTACTACTCCAATGCAATTAGTGTGTCGATATCGGTAGAATCCATCTCGCTGATAGCAGGGCTGTTGACCTTGCGACAATTCACTCGAATCTGACCCTGCTTGCCGGTGAGAGGACTGATGTCGTCCAACTTTATCATCGCGGCTGCAAAATCCTCAAGGAAATTCCCAGAGGCGCTGGCCAACAGGTTCACTGTGGCCACATTGGAGCCCTGCGTGCTGAACAGCGCCTGGTCCGAGTGCAACAGCCCTTTTCCCTGCTGCAGATCCTGATAGTACGCATTGTCGAACAAGTCGGGAGTGGCCTGGTCGAAGTTGTTGAGAACGGAGACGTTGCCGTTTTGGGGGCAATTCTTCTGGAGCTTCTTCAGGAACGACTTGTTGATGTCCGCCTCGGGTGTGGGATATAAACGCTTTTCGATTGATGCACATCTTGCTCGCCCGATTGTGTGGGCACCTGCAGCAGCACATTGGAATTGGCAGCGTCTCAATGTCAAGAAAAGCATTTCAGTACCACCTCGTACTATGTGACCCCCATACTCATGTGAAAAGGATGTGATCAACATGCCAAATGAATAGACTACGGGATTTATCAGAAACTTATACCTGAGAGGATTATCAGTTCTTCGGTGCTAAAGCCGACCCTGGCAAAGTTCTTAATTAGCGCCGGTAAGTCCATATCTGGGGAAGGGAGAAACGCTGCAGCTGCTGCGAAGGCAGAGGTGGTGCTATCGCGCCTACCCAGAGCAACTGGCCAGCCAGCACCTCCAGCCTGCACAACTCCTCACACAGCACTGACCGAGCTGTTCAGAACTGTTGCGCTTTTACATACATGCTAGTTCCACATCTATAAGAGTGGTCTCGACTCTCATGACTATCCGCCAATAAATTGACCATATCACAGGAGATCAATGGCAGCAGATCCTTACCGCAACAACAGCCTCCAACGCTGCAAGCGTCGTAATATCAGCACATGAGACAGTCTTGGGGCAAGCTTTCTCGACTGCCGCCTTGATTTTGTCGATCACATCAAAGCCTCTCAATGAGTTATTATTCGGAGGTGCATTCTTCTCGCTCTGGAAAGTGGGTGTAGCGTCCAGCAGAAGTGAGGCATCACATCCCTGTACTTGCAGATTCTCAACCGATCACATGTCCCATCAATCCAACTCACATTTTGATACTTTAAAAAAATTCTGCAACTCACATTTCTGCAATAAATTCTCCTCATTGTTACCAAAAAAACAGAAAAAGTGGGTACGAGTTACGAACTCCAAAGATGAAAGAAGACGTGAATGAAGCCCAGCAGAACGTTGAGTAACAGCGGAATAAGACCAGTATTAGTACAGCCTACAGGCAGCTAAGGTGGTAGAAGCACATGAGCTCATCATGCGAGGCCGGCACAGCTTACTTACATTGGGCCAACAGTCATGAAAATGAAGACGCAGCAACGATGCAGCCATGCGTGCCTCCGCATTGACGGCCGCCCTGACCATGGTCGATACGATAGTAAATAAGTTCGGGCAGGTGGTATCATAGAAGGTCTCGCTCAATCCTGGCGGCGGGAACGGAGCGATTTGACACTCCGCCACAGTCGCAGCAGCACTCAGTAGTAGCAGCACCGCCAAACATGTCTGCTGCGCTCTTGAGCACTCACACCCAGCGGCATTTCTCCTGCTTGAACTACCCATTCTCATCACTCTCCTTCTCGTTTCGGTACCTCTATGACGTTCAAAAGGGAGCAAGCTCAGTAGTGCAAATTGAGTAGGAACTTGTCTTTATAAAGCCAAGCTTGGAAGACAACAATCATAAATGCAGTTGGAGTAAGCACGTATCGTCCATGTTGCCTAACAGGATGATCATCCATAAAAAGATCTAGGAGAAATGAGGATCATCCCTAGGAAGATTTAGCCAAATCTGGCTATAACCCAGATGTGGTGTACAAATCTTTAATCAACCTTCCATATTCATGGCTACACACTGAACTCCAAATATAGAGATCTGGCCATTTTTCACGATTCTTTTTTCTCACTTTTGGGCAATGGAAACCCTCCAAAATCACTTCATTTTCCAAAAAAATAAAAATGATTTGACTTTTTGGCGAAAGTTCGCCAATAAATAGAAGGTTGGTCACTCTGAATCTTTTTTAAGGACTTTGTGGTGATGTAGCCAAAGTGACCATCATCATGAAAATAATTTAGCCAAATTTGGCTACATACCAGATGTGGAAGTTTTTTAACAATAGGATTCTTTTGTTTTCTTGAAGGAAAAAAAGAAAATGGTCACATTTCTTCACCAGGTTCCAAAAGATAGCCAAATACAAAATGGATTCTTAAATTTTCTACCTTAATATTTGTTCTATTGCCAAATCCAGCTAAATCTTCTGGTGGGTGATCACCAGTATGGCTATATCACAAAAGAATTATTAAGAAAAAAAACCCTGGAACTAGTATCCTGCCTGACTATTTTCTGTCTGTTCATGATAATTAGCTTACTTGTGCCATTGAGCACACCATCTTTAACCTAAGTCTGAAGTCAAATTTCCATTTTAAAGTGAAAATTTGAATTTTCATTGAATTCTCAATGAAACTTTGTATTCAAAATTCAATATCCCCCACACCTTAGGTCTAAATATTAGAAAATCACCTCTCGCACCCCAAATTTCCCTAAATTTTGTGGTTTCGGTTCTATTGAATTTTCTTTTGTTGTTGATAACTTTGGTGACAACCTCTATCCTAAACTACCAGGGTAGCTTACTGTCCTCACAAAGCATGAGGAAAAGGCATTCAAATGGGATTTCAACTCCCTACTGTTGGCTTTGCAGCCTTACCATTGAGCCACTAGGGTAGCTGAAATTTGAATGTCCTTGGTTTATTTTGGGTCCTTCAGGTACTGCCAACAACCTATCATGAGAAAGGCAACATTATTATTAATGTGTATCTTCATCACTTCAATAATCTGTTGACAGGAAAAATATTTTCAGGTCAAATTTTCATGCCAACTTGAATTGGGATAGTGAAAGAAACGACTCATT
The DNA here is from genome assembly GCA_963920785.1 of Sphagnum contortum. NCBI lineage: Eukaryota > Viridiplantae > Streptophyta > Sphagnopsida > Sphagnales > Sphagnaceae > Sphagnum > Sphagnum contortum. Next base: position 9,355,543 of record OY987278.1, read on the forward strand.
GCACAAGCTGCCATATAGCATATGCAGGACATATACTTGGCAATTCTTTCCAGAATAAGAAGTTGTGAAAAATATCTGGTTTGGCAGCCAATAGGAAAACCACTTAATGATCTATGGGGAAAAAAAAAACAGCACAAAAAGTCATTTAGCAAGGTCTTGAGAATACACATTTATCAATTCATCCTCACCATTGCCAATGCCATTAATCATTCAATGTTCTTTGTTGCTTGAAACTAGCATAACACTCAAAGCATACACCAGTAGTTATAAACACAAGTAGTCATGAGAGTTTGTACAAAATTTGACCAATCAAACTCCAAAAAACCTTTCGGAGTTTAAGATTGGCTCAAAGAACTGAAGTTGGAACCATCAAGGTAAAAGGTTGGGTGCACAACAAGCCTTGCCCAAATACAATCATGTAAAAATTAGGAACATATATATTTTCCACATAAACATACCAACTGTACAGCACACTTCACAAATGGCATGTGGTCACAATATGACATAAATCTTTTTATTTCTCAAATAGCGATTTGTCTACACCTTAGCGAGGTCAAAGCACTGTTGTAATTCCCTTAAATTGGCAATGTTTTACAACAATGGTGTGCTCCGCAGATGAATCCTTCACTGTGCATTATAATTGCCCTTTGCCTTATGGATATCCCATTAAGTCTGTAAAGCCCTCACAGCTTTTTTGTGTTAATGGAGGCATCTGTATTTTTGATAATTAAGCTGCACACTGTATAGAAGGTTATTGCACCGGTGGTATGGAGGGCAAAACATAATGCCCTCCGCACAGACAGAAGAACCCACCATAAATATATCCCTCTTGCATCATGCTTCTTGGAGCCCCAGGCCCAGGGTTTCTTTTAAGGATTTTAATCCTTGTGATGTAGCCAAAGTGATGATCATTCACAGAATAATTTTGCCAAATTTCGTTGCATACTAGATATTAAAGTAGGAAAAAAAACAGAATCCTTCTATATTCTTGGCTACCTACTGGAACTTATCTTCAAAATCTGGCGAAGTTAGGTCATTTTTTTTCCATGAAAAATTCGTTGTAAAGGTCGAAGTCATATTTTTCGCGTCGAAATTTGACGAAAATTCAGCAGTAAAATAAACACTGCAAGCTGGGCCTGGCCCCAGAGGTCAGGAACAGTGTTTTATTTTGTGGTGAAGATCGTGAGATCTTGATATCAGCTTATGCAGTTGAAAATCAGGTTCCAGTCTTGGTCCCAGAGCGTATTGCACTGACAACCCGGCTTTACCCTACAAATAAATTTCTCTGTTACTTTTCACTATCATAGTCATCTTCAATCATATGCTTTTTAGGACGTACTCCAAGGTAGCACAGAAACACCAAATTCTACCTTCGGTCTAGCCCATTCATAAACCATGTGGAATTACATATATGTTGGTGACAGTATGTAGATTTGACAGCTAGCTATTAAGGAGGTTTACACCTTTTTTGCTTTGTTTAGTGATGTTTGGCAGGTTTTCAGTGTCAGCAAGGTACCAAGTTGGCTAGCAGGTTTGGGAGAGGTCTCTGCTGAATAATTATTTAATTTTGAAGATTTCAGTTGATGAATAGAACATTCTGAAATGCTCTAAAAGATGCTTTGTTTTCCTTGGAAACAATTTTTTTTGAACATTTTAGCATGTCTAAAAATAATAGATTTTTTGTCAAACGTGTTATTCAACTAGTGTAGTTTGTTTGTTGGCTTTGCCATAGGGAAGAGCCATAATGGACATAATGTTTTGACTGGAACTTGATCCAATAGAGATATCCATGAAGTGCCGCGGTTTTGGGCCCTGCTTTCATCCTAACCCCTCTTTCAACCTCTCAACACTGTTATCTGCAAAGTAGTGAAAATTTATTATATGGGTATATAAAATAAAATGCCGGAACTCAGGATTAAGTGCATGAGGTTCAAGAGTATTTATTTGCAGTAGCTAGTAGAACCTGGTTATGGTGCTAATAGAGATATCTGTAAACAACAAATCTAAGGATGAACTTCACATAACTAGAGACTAAACACAAAATTCTGATGAACTTTGAGATACCCAATTGAATTTTATTGTATATGGGTTTTTGAGGTGTAGGGTAATAGGGTTCAAGTTGTACTCTTCACACATTAGGGTTGAAGTTCACAAAGTTCTGTAGAGATAGAAGGAATAAAAGAAGAAATGACTCAATATCATTTTATTTTTCAGGTTTGGCAGTAATTAAATTATTTTTGGATTGGAAATGTCAATATTTCTAAACAGTATCTGCAAAGTAATGAAATCCTATTAAAATCTCAGCATGGGCGAGAGTAATTATAGTAGTTGTACGTGTAGGATCTGTGAAAATATATGTAGCAAGTGAAGGCTTTCAGGAAAAAAGAAAGACAAGATGAAACTCAATTTACACAAGAATTGATGTTTTTCTGAGTTTCAACCCTCCCTTGAATGCTAATGTACTTGTTGCAGGTTTTTTGTGACCAAACTCAGGGTTCTGGTGCTGGGTTTTCATTTCTGTACGGATAATTCTTTTATGTCTCCACATTTTTGCAAAAAGAAATAGTCAATTTTTTTTGTGAAAGGTCTCATTATATTAGAGGCTCGGAGTCCAAAAAATTACGAAGGAAGTTGGCTATATTTATTGTCAAATTTCTTAAACTATACTTTTACTACTGAAGAGGATTCTCAAAAATAAAATAATTATTTGGCACCCATGTGTCAAACCTGAAAAGTACTACATACTGTATACTTTTTATGTACTTCGTATGTTCATCAGGCACAAAACTCATATTGAATTTTCAGAAAAGGCGGTCCAGAAAGTGGTCTGCAGTCTGCACAGTGGCACACCCACTCATTTCTCTCTCCTGATCAGACGTTTTTTAAGGGCGAAATTTCACATGAAAGTGATTTTTTTAAATCTCCAAAAAAAAAATGTTTTTGGCATTCTCTGTGGCCAGATTTCTCCCACTTTCCCCTCTCTCGTCATCAGACATTTACATTAATTTGTTACCAATAATATAGACCGATCATTTATTTCAACTTGCAGTTCATCAGCAATAATATAGAAAGGTTCTTTAATTTTGTTCGCTTTATCCTAATTCAGTTGTAAACAAATGGGGCTGAATCTTTTTATGGACCATTGTGACTTTACCACTATTCTAAAATCGTTTCCAAAAACACTGCCCCTCACAGTACAGTTTATTGCTTACTACAAGATCTGAGAGTCAGACCGGGCACCGCACAAATTCAGCTTTACAACAACACTTTTGTCAGTGAAAGAAAACGGCAGGCTGCAAGTAGGAGCACACATTAAAATTATTAAGTACTACGTTAATGCCTTCCACTTGCAACCCAGCCACTTGACCTGTAATGATAGAGGTAACTTTGTTGCAGAGGTCTGATAGATGTGCCAATTTACTCACCCAGCCCTCTCCCAAGTTTGGTAAACAATAGCGAAGGTGTTTGAAAAATAAATAAACTCTTCTACAAGCTGACAAAATGTACTATGTCCCACAGTTTGTGCCCCAGCCATTAGCCCGGGCCGAAAATGGTGACAAACAGTTTTGAAAATAAAGTTTCATTATCCCCTGGGCTCCTGTGTGTACTGGTTCGTTTCTGCAATTAATTTCTTACATTTGTGGAAATAAAAAATGTTTCATGCAAATCAGAAGGCTCAGCCTGCAGTCATGAGAGGTCCAGTTTTTCTTCGTTTACGGAGTAAAGGAGGGAGGGGGATTTTTTTGTATTTTCCCTTGTTCTCAATTTGTTCCCATAGGGGTCATCAAGTTCTTAAGTTGTTCCTCAATATTATTCGAAAGGCAGCTCAGTTTTATCCCATACAGTTTGCCCAAAGTTCAACTCTCATGTATATAAACTGGAAAGGTGGGCCTAGGAGACCCCATCTATCTATGAAGCAAGGTAGTTTGTTTTGTTTTGTTTGGTCAAGCTGAGATCTCCCAAACCACTGTTCCTCCCTTCTCATTATCGGACATGCTCCTTGTGACTAGAGAGGGGGGGGGGTTTGAGTACTTGCTTCATTCATGTTCCCCTTGCAATCCACCCTGGTTGGTGGTTTCTTCTTTTTGCTTGGACTTGGGTTTTGAAAAAAAAATTATTGCTGGAATGCTAAAGATACTACTGTATATATGTATGCACCATGTTAGCCAGGGGCATTATTAGCCCAGGCCAAAAATGGTGACAATCAGTTTTAGGACCATAATTTTCATGCAACTAATGAGAAGGTTCAAATGCAGTCAGAAGAGCTCAGTTTTTTTCTTTTTCGTTTTGGGGGGGGATGGGGGTTTAGGGAGAGGGACTTGTTTTGCTCAATTTGTTCCCACTGTTTTCCTGTCAAGTTTGCAAGGGGTTCCTTCCAAGTTCCCAAACTCTTCTCAATATGTTTCCAATAGCACCACACTTTTATCCCATATGCTTTGGCCAAAGTTGAACTTTCATAAGTATAGACTACAGAGGCAGGCCAACAGGAAGAACCTATGTGCTTTCAGTTTGGAGAGTGCCCAATGTTTCAAAAACTCTGGTAATGGGTCGGTCAATCAATGTGGTTCATTAAAAAAGAAATATATATGTTCGGTGTTCTTTGGCCCGCACTAATTAATAGAAGCAACAATGATATTAAGAAGAGACATCAACCCAGGCCAAAAAATGGCAATTTACAGTCTTATGAATAGAAATTTCACACAGCCAGCCAATGAGACAGCTCAACATCCACCCGAGAGGGCCAAGCCTCAACACCATACTACCTTCACAATTTACTAATTAAAATATATAAATATGTTGAAAATTTCAAAAATCTTTCTTTCAAGCAAAGAAAATTGTAAAGGAAAAATAAAAATCTATTGAAATATTTTACTTTTCAGCATGGAATCTTGAAAGTTAATTAATTATTCAATGGATATGTGTTGAAGCTGCAATAGTGCTTATAGAAGACGACAAAAGAATACAGGTAGGCAAAATAAATTCTTGCAGCGGATGAGGTGAGCCAGAATGCAGCCAGGGTGCCCAGGTTTTTTTCCTTTGGGGGGGGGGGGTTGAGGTGTTGGGTTGGGGAGGAGGATTTTTTTCGTTTTTCCTTTGTTCCCTTCAAGTTCCCAATGGGTTCCCCGAGTGTTCTCAATAGCACCTCTCTTTAATCCCATATGTTTTGCCCAAAGTCCTCCCCTTCTCACCTATATAACTGGGCCGAAGGGGGAGGCACATGATCTTTGCATAGACCTTCTATTTTGGGGAGCCTGCATAGATTCAACATTTTTTGGACATAGGCCAATCAAATTGGCTCATTGCAAAAAACAAAAAAGTTGGACTCATGAGGCACCCCCAACTAATTTGTATGAAACAGAATAAGTACCCCCATTATATTGAACAAGTACCATCTGTTTAATATGCAAATCACTAATAGACAGTTTCCTATTACTATGCTTGACCACATCCTTGTACCAGTTCAACTGAACAACATCAAGATAAAGGAGCTGAAATGTGAATGTCATTGTACAAAGAATCTTTCGCACTACAAGCCAACTGCACTGTCTTACAAAAGATTGATGTAGGACACGACAGAAACTTGAAAGATGTGCACAATGGGAACACGTTGAATTTTCCTTTCACTGTCTGCAGTAGGCAGAAGAAAAGTAAACGGAGAGAAAGTCTGAATTCCGCGAGGAACCCGATGTTGTACCAGGAGTTATGTTGGCAGCTTACAGATAAAACCAAAACGAGCCACTATGGCCTAGTACAGTGTGAGGAGGCGGCATAAGGACAATATGAAGAAATATGATTGGGGATAAATTATTGACTTCATTTCAAAATTGCGATAATCAAAGTAAGGAAAAATCAAATGGAAAATGTGGGATGAAGTATTTCGACAATAAAAGACACAGATTAAAAGAAACTCACATGAAGTGATAGTAAGAAGTAAGAAATGAAAAAAATTTAAAACAAAATGAAGGAACTTTAACATGGTTTTGATAATTACAAGGTCACGGTCAATTTGGATTTAGCAACACTAGTTGCAATATTTCCATCCAGAATAGTAGAATTGTTTGGACATTATATTTTCGATGAAGTTGCAATAGGTTTAAAGTTCCTTTTCTCCATCAGAAGCTTGCAAGGATGTATCATGCATGCTTCCCTTGGGGTAATTGCCATAGTTGGCATCATTGGCCATGAAATTTGTGACAATAAGTTCATCTTAGAAGATTTATGAGTTCTTGTTGGTTTGGGCACCTCCACAATTTGTGAAATATGTGATTGTTCTTGCAAAATTGCAAAAACATGTTCATATCGTGTTTTCTTGGAAGGTAGATTCTCATTTGCGGCCTCAACTTCAATAACCAAACTAATGGGTTTCAAGTTACAATGAAACAAATGTTCAATCATAGATGAGACTTTAAACGTCATGATCTTGTGCCTTGTTGCCCACCACAACTAAGAATATTTTACAAACTCAAAGGTTTTCTATAGCATTCCACTTTCCAATGGCAGATGTGGTGGCTTCAGACTTAAAGGCTAATGCATTTGAAGGGAGAAAAATGGGTGCCTTAATGTTTGACCTTGATTTATGAGGTTACAAACTCCATGTAGGGTTTTATTGAACTTTGGGTTGATATGATTGTCAACAACAAGAGATCCTAAAACATGACCATTGATAGGTAGCTTAATTGATGGCAAACTGGGGGTTAATTCAACTATCTGAGATGTGGACCAACACAATGTAAAAATGGGAACCTCATATGGGTTCTCAAGGCACACAAAGGTTGTTGACATAGTTGCATCAATAGTCTTCTTTGGTTTCTTGAAAACTGGAAACACATGGTGCAAATGAACATGACAATCACTCAGCATAGGACTTTGGGAAGACAACAAACTATAGGTTGAATTAGGTTTCCAATTGCTTAAAAACAACTTTTATTGGTTTATATTTTCATGAAAATCATTTGATTCCCATTGTCGGTGATGACCAATGACGAATCATTTCCTCCCTATAAGCAACACAGAACTCCTAAAAATGTTTAATGGTTTTTGTCATCCTAAATAGATTAAAAAATCATCTTTATCTTTCATATGTGATGCCCATGGCACAATTTCTACATTATCGCAACAGGTTAAAAAGAACTATACAATGCATTAAAAAACAACTTATCATCACCTTTATGTGTACGATGTTTTCTTGTTCAACTTTGGGTTCTATCATGGTCAAATTGCCTAACTCTATTGTATCTTTTTCTTGGTTAACAACACTAAATGATTTGTGATTACTATCGAAAGAGTTTCACCACTAGCCATGCAACTTTGAAAGGTCATGATATGGAAGGCAAAACTTCCAAGCATCTTCCTAGTTGTCATAAATCCTTACAATCTATGACATAAGAATATTTTTCTTACAACTCTGTTTACAGAACAACTTTCATAAGTTTTCTTAGAAAACATAAAGGTGCCTACAAAAGAGGGTTAAAATGATCACACAATTTCCAAACTTTTCAACATGGTCCTAATGAAACCCAAGACACTAAAATCTCTCATGATCACTAATTTTTGCATGGACATCCTTACAAAAATAAATTCCAGGGAAATCATACATGTTTGATGCACATAATCTCATTAATCATTGGTGGGGATGTTTTCATTTGTTGTACCTCCTAGAATGTGATCCACAAATCAACGACATACAAAGGAAGAAATGACATGTATGTGATACTCTCATTATAGTGTGTAGGACTTGGAAAATAAAATTCACCTTCATAAGATTATCCATACATGTTACAGCACATTGTCTTTTTGGCTGTAAAAATCTCTTCAAAAGAAGCACCTTTTCTAACCCTTAATGGCCTCATTGCATTCTCCAGAAACATTTTAGAAAGAAGGGAATCATTAGCCATGGAAGCTTTTGCTTTTGCATTTAGTCACAAGGATCATTATTGTTTTAAATCCCTACTTTTGAAACATGGTTTTCCACACTTGGTTTTTTACATGGGCCAACCTTAACACATATTTAATTATTTTGAATTTGAATTTGAATTTTGGACTTAATGTAATCCACAAGGAAGGCCAAAACACAGCTAGTGGCTACCAAATAGGACATATTTCAACCAAGTTTTCATGTAACTTCATAAATTTTCAAAAATAAAATGAATTTGACATCAAATTCAACATGGTGCAAATGTCAAAACCCTCTAGTGGCCACCAAATAGGAGGAATTGCCATCATGTCAACACACACTTTCATAATTTTCCATTTAAAACTTGAATTTCCGTTCAAATTCAATATGATTGCCTATTGGCTTCCAAATTATTAAAATTTTAAGCATATTTTAATTAATTTGCATAAAATCAACACAAGAACTTTGAGTTTGGAACTAAACTTTTCAAAGTTCACAATCAAACCGATGTGGTGTTCACCAAATTTTGAGTAATTATTTCCATCCTTCTATTGTCAATTGCAAACAATATCCTCAAATTAAAATTTATTGAATTCAGTATAAACTAAATTGATTGGCTAAAATGAAGGTTAAACCTTGCCAACCACAAATCATAAACTTAAGTACATGATTGCCACTTTTTTTTGTATGTATCACTAATGCCAATAAACATCAACAAAAATTTCATACACCCATAACATTAAAAAGAAAATTTTAAGCATCTCACCTTTATAATAGTTTTTCATGCACACATATGATGACATTTTAAAACAAGCAATGTCCATATTAACAAAAGGTTGGCACATCATAATGTTTATAAAGAGGATAGACATTAATATTTTTCTTGATGAACATAGATAGGCACATTGAATATATTCCAAAACCTTAAAATCCCATTTGAAAAAAATATTCAACCTACTTTTAAAACCATAAAATATCATTGACATTTCTACTTCATGTTCATAAAAAAATTGATATGCAGCTACAATGCACAGAAATTATTGTTAGATACATCAAGATTAACTTTTGCTTTAGATGCATGGGTCAAACTAATATTTATAATGGAATCAACGATTGTATTGCTTCTAGTCGAAAAAGAAAACACAACAAAAGATATTTCAACCCATTGTTTTAGGTCTGCATGATTACACTTCCACTTGTTCAACCAACAATTATGATTTAATTCCTCATCATTCTTTGCTCCCTTTTTCACAAGAACCCACCATTGAAAATAGACCTTCCTATAATTCTCATTCTATTTATTTCTTCCAACATCACTTTTGACCCTTCCCATCCAAAAAAGATAAACTGTAGGGTCTGAAGGTTGCACAAAAAAAAATTTACCAGCAAACAAATCACAAAAAAACGTGTATGCAACAGTGTTGAAAGAAGGGCACATGCTTCTAATCCCATAGTGTGGAAGGATGACAAGATCTTTAAGGGCAACATCAACAATAGTATGAATGGATGTGTGTGCATAATTAGCTCTCTAATTGCTAGAAGGCCAAAAACCTTCCAACATAACAAAATTTTGTCGTGAAATAAGTCTTAATAACAATTCCAAAATGTTCTCCTAATATTTCACATAAGGACCCATAGCTTTAGAATACAAATTGTCCTTCGACATCCCAAACAAACTATAAAATACTTCCAATTTACAACTCCTTACTAATCTACGAGAGTGTAAAAGAAACCAACTATCAAAAATTTTAAAAAAAACATTCAATATCTATTGCAACTTCAATTAAGGCCATGTTACTATCAAAACCCAATGGCCACTAGGTTGACAAACAGATAGACATTGTAAGATTCCAATTTTTTTTACTAATGAACTTTTAAATAGTGTATGAACAAGACAACAAACACATCATTATTTGATATGGTGGCCACCAAACAAAGCTTTAATTGAATAATATAACATGTCTTCTTACAACATAACAAAAATTAATCATTATAGGCTTACTTGGTCATTACGTTCGCACATTGTCTTCCAAGTATTTGGAAGAAGACAAACATTTTGTTTACCATCTTCAATGCCCTTCATTTGATGCGTCATTACGTCACCACATTGTTTAATCAAAGACTCTGAATGTTTGATTTAACATGTATTGTTGGGGCTTGCTGCTTTTGATTCCTCTTATTTCAATGTGGTGAAATCCTACACCCTTTTTGGCTTTCCTACTTATAACTCATGTAAGTTCACCTATAAATCCCCATGATTTTGTACTAAGCAATTTCACAAACACCTCTCTTTTGAAGCATCATAAATTTTGCACGATTGTAATCTCCTCTTCGATGCAACCTTCTTGGAATATCCAACATGTGGGTAGTTCTTTCCTCAAATGATTTGTTCCAAAATTCGTGTCTAAGCAATCTTGTCATTTGCCAAAGGAAATGTTAACAATAGTTTAAAGAACAACACATCGCCATTTCAACACCATGACAAGATTCTTCATTCAACACCTTCTCTATCTTTGAAATGAATTTAAGGACATAATCTCCTTCCATTTTCTCTTATTGAAACATTCTTTTTTCACACCAATCATTCCTTCTACATCCACTTTAACTTTCATCATGACAACAAGAGCTCCTTTAATAAAAATCCTCCATAGTTGTCAAAGCTAATGGCCATTTCCAAATAGTCATTACCGCTAAAATGTTTCTAGGACAATAAAAAATGGTCAAGCTGACATGATCATCTCCAAGAATGTCGTCCATAATTGCTCCCCTCGAGTTAGATGTTATCACACAACCTTTCGCAAAAATAACATTGTCAGGATGTTGAAGATTACATTCCTTTCCATGCCAACTACTACGCCTTTTTGGCGAAGCTTCTCTTTGGCGCATGTCTTTTAAATTAAAAAAACTTACCACATCATCTTCATTAGCACCAAGAGACTCATTACTTTCATTGTATTCACCCCCCGAAAACACAAAGAACCCTTGGGTAAATATTTGATCATTTTTGTGTTCTCTAGATGTGCCAACATTCCGAAAAACATTTGAACAAACCACCTTCTTCATGGTAAGATTATTGATAGTCTCATCTTCAATACGCTATAATCTAAAAGTCGCTTGGTTTATTGGCCACAAGCATTTTTTTCCTACAACTGATCCAAAATTTCACAATGCTAAAGTCGAGCTAAATAGTGCTCGTTCTTGATACAAAATGAATACAATCTCCAGTGAGACAACGATGCACTCTTTTGCTCCATGGGCCCCATAGATAGAAAGAATAAACATGTCTACATAAACATCATGGGCGATGTGAAGTTTTTCCATGATCGTTCCATGATTCCCACAAATCAACTAAATTTTCGACACTCAAAGTTTCCATGGTTTCTATCGATCCTAAAATAGAATGATCTTAATCAAGTGAAAGCATAAGATACAAGAACAAAAAAAATGGCCTTAATTAAATACATCAATTTGGATGCTATCATTTATCACTTGAATATGGTATTCTAAAGAGTTACAAGGTACTCGTTATTTCAATCAAAGGCAAATGAATCAATTGGAGTATATCCTTTCATGAATTTTATCATTCCTTAAAATATTTAATATACCCAAGAATGTTTATAAGAAGGAATTATAATCTAATTATAAATAAAGTCCTATAAGTCCTTTTCACTAAAGGTGGACCCATGAAGTCTATCATTGTCATCCTTAATCCTTAGGAGAAAAACTCCATTAGTCATGAGAAGGATGATCTCACAACTACCCATCTTTATTTTCACTATTGTTGTGAGAAGGAAAATTTGGAGACTGCCAAGTCGTTTTTCAAGATTAACTTGATAAGGATGACCTTACGACCATTAGGTTTTCCTTGTGATCGTATTGAAAGGACAATCTAGTGGCTACCAAGTCGTTTTCTTGCAAGGGTCAAACAAGTGACAATTTGGCAACCACTAGGTAATTTTTTCATGAAGGTCATGCAAGGGATAATATGGCAGCCACCAGTTGTCTTTGTACAATGGTTCAGAAATGACAATTTAACGGTCGCTAAATCATTTTCTCATGATGGTAGCAAGAGCACAATTTGGTGGTCGCCAATCATTTTCTTGCAATGGTAGCAAAAGGACAATTTGGCAACCACCAAATTGTTTTCTCGCAATGTTAACAAGAAGACGATCTAGGGACCGTTACATTGTTTTCTTGTGATGTTAACAAAAGGACAATCTGACGCCCACTAGGTCGTTCTTTTGGGAATTCCATCCAAATGACCAAAAGTTTTAGGACTCACAAGTGGGAGTCCCAAAACTACTAAGTTCCAAAATTTTGTGAGCTCATTTCTTTCACATAATAACATCAATTGAGGAGTTTTGAAAGGAAACATTATAACCCTTGAAAAGATATTTTCTATATCATATTACATGCCCAATTCAAAAGCCATTTGATCTTTTATTTCCTAGGTAAATTTAGTGGTTGGAAATCAATGATTTTGGCCATTCTTTCGATCATTTAACTTTTAGCTCACAACTCCAAATAGGGAAATCATTTTTGATATCTACACTTCAAAAGTTTTTCACTAGTATATTAGGGGCCTAATTCAAATCATGTTTACTACATACATTTTTGTTCCAAAGCTTTGAGACTATCTTGAAACTACAACTCCCAAAGTGCTTCTCTTTTAAGAATGCTTGAAACTCACTTTTTTACACTCACACGTTTTTGGGAATGTGTTGGAGGCGTGGGAAAAAATTTCAACATTCGTTTTCTCTTGCACCTCAACCTTAATTGCAAGTCCAAAACTAGAATCATGATTCATGACAAACAATCTTTTTCCATTAAAATATTTTGATCATAATTTTTACCCCAAAAGCATAACTTCCAATTGCATTTGTTTGATCTAGATTCTAGCTATGCTTAGAAACACTTCAACTCTACAAGTTAAACATTGATCACATGCTTTAAATCAAATTATTAATCATTGAAAAATGATATCTACTTTTATCTTTTAGGAGTCTTTGCTCTTTTTTAATTCTTTAAAAAATATCCTACATGTAAAATGTTCTTAATGTTCCTCACATTAATTACCTAAATATTTCTAGCCCGTGTACAAGTCTTTAATGGAAAGTGCATGTCCTTGGAACAAGAAACATTGCTACTTTTTATAATTGTGATCAGAACAACTTAATGAAAAGAGACCCATAGGATGACGGAAGACTTTGAATAAACTATAGATCCTTATTGTAGGTAATACAAAAATATTGCATGCTTCTTTTTTTCATTCTCTGCCCTTGGCCCAGACATTCTTTTTTGTTGCCCCATCACACAAATTTGATTGTTGTTATGCACATTTTGGACCTACAATTAATGAAATCAAAGTACCAAGATGCAAATACTTTGGAAGGATGGAAATATTTTCAATTTTTGCCTCCACTAAATCTAACAGTTTGTTCAATTTTGTGTTTAGGATATCAACCGTTGGATCAGGAGTGAGATGTAGTAGCAGGAGGAGGGATGGGTTCCATTACAGGTCCAAAATGTGCATAACAGGACCCAAAGTGTGTAATGGGAAGTACCAAAATGTATCTGAACACCTTGAGACACATCTTGGATGGGCAAATGGGCAGTAAGAGGAAAAGAAAAGAAAAAGGAATCAATTGTTTGTTCTTCTATGCCTAAGACACCAAAATATCAACCCAAAAAACAAAGAACCCATAAACGAAAGCATAGGTAAAAAACATATTGGCTAGTAATTGTGAGGCTCTTATTCTACAAGGTACACCATCAGTATACCTTCCAAGCAGAGCTATTAGGTTGGTGTTGTAAAATAACCAACCGGTGAAGATAGGTGGCTAATGCCTAATAAAAACAATAGGAACAAGTTGCAAATCTGTCCATTTGTTACATGCCTCGGCTGCATACATTATTGTACTTTCACTTGGCACCTGTTGTGACAGTAAACGTACTCGTACTACCTGCAATAAGCACTCCTGACTTATTTAATGTCTTTTTTAGGATGAGTTGGTGTGGCGGCTGCATGTTCACATCCGTATGATGGTGGAATTTACCACGTTTTAGATCCATGTCTATTGCCATAAGGTTTGGCAGGTTCATATCATTATCGTTGTAGTCTCAAGGAAAAGCAATCCCACGATGAGGGCACGCCCACAAGATAGACTAAAAAGTCTTCTATCTCAACTTGCATAAGATGTCAAACGCATGTGCGGTTGCTGAGAGGATAGATCGAGAGAGTGGGCCCCTATGATGTTTGAGGCACATGGGCCCGTTAGAAAGTTGGAGCTGAAAAGTATTTATGTCCAAAATATGTCAGAATTTGCTTTTGAGCTTTAAGTCAAGACTCACGCGATTGAAGTCGTTTTAAGGAAAAAAGATAAACACTTGTTTGTAAGGTGAGGCCCCATGGTGGTGGTATTCCCAAAATAAGAGGTTTTAGGACAACTGGTTGCCCAGTCCAGTGTTTGTTTTAAGGATTTTGTGACATAGCCGAAGTGGCAGCAATCATCCAGAAAATAACTTAGTCAATTTGGTTACATAATAGAAATGAAGGTGGAAATAAATAAAGAATCCTTCTACATTTTTGGCTACATTCTTCTGGAAGTTATCATAAGACTATAGCAATTTGGAGTTCTTGTAAAACACTTGGAGAAAATCTGTAGTGTATTGGAGGGCACCTTATGTCCATCAATTTCCTTCCTAGAAAATGGGAGGGCTATTATGCCTACTCCTCAATAGTGGGACGAAAATTAAGTAGGTGTAATTTTCCTCCCACTATTGAGCAGTAGGCGTAATATCCCTCTATTCCTAGGCCTCAGAACGGGTTTGGTTCGTGGTAAATTTTTCCTCTTGCTTTATGATAGTGTAAAGCTCATGGGTGGGGGACACTCCCAAAATGCAGGGCTGGACTTGACTATCGCCCCACCCTAGGCCACTTATTTTCAGAATGCTCTCATCATCCTAAGGCTTTGCCATATACATTATTCAAAATTTGGCAAATTTGGGCCATTTTTCCCCAGAAAAATCCTGTGTGTAGGTAGAAATCATATTTTTCAGGTTGAAATTTGGAGAAAATTTGCCAGTAAGAGAAACACTGGCCCAGTCCAGCTCTGCATTTCAGGAATGTGGCCCATTCAATAGGCCTCATAAAGCATGAGGTGGATGTTATTGATGAACCTAAATGGTTATGTAGATCACCAGGCCATGGGAGTGAGAGGCAACTTAAGCCTAGAAGTGGCCTTTTTCTAGGCATAAGGTGCCTCTTCTTCTCAAAGTATTATTCACAAATATAAGATGCTCTCCAAATTCATAAGCCAATTCTCCAAATTGCTTGACATGAAACCTTTTTGTTATTACAGAAGAGAAAGTACAGCCTTTCAAGGATGGACATAAATGGGACCTCTGAACTGAAACACCATAGGCTAAAAGATAGTCTTGGGAAAAAGCAACCTCCAAAGTTTGGATGTTCTAATTTCATCACTTGATGATAAGATTTGAATTGGCACCACTTCGGATGGATAATAATAAGTGAACAAGAAACATTTTTCTACAGGGCTTCTGTCCCGTAACTAGCCACGATGGTCATATTTGTTGGTAACTCTTACTGCTTTACCAACCTTCTTTTTTGTTATGTACTCACAAGTTAGTACATATTGAAGGAAAGTAAAATAATAAACGCCCCTTAGGTACTTATGGCCAGGGTGAACCAGCACCTCGTACCTTCTTGAGTACGGTTTCGTACATTTAATAAAGTTATCCATAACGTAATTCTCACTGTGAGAGTACTCACTCATTTCCTTTTTAATAATAGAGTTATCCCTAAAGTAACCCCCCTGTCTTCACCCTGTCTTTGGGCCTCCTTTCACCCCCTATCCCCTCTTTCAGTGGTATCCGCAAAAGAAAGACATTTTTATTAAATCTCAGTATGAAATGCTGAAACCCAAGCATTTAATGCACAAAGTTCAAGACTAATTATACTAATTGTATAAGTAAAAGCAGTGAAAATACATGTAGCGGCAGTCGAGGCGCTCAGGAAAAAAGGACTGACGGGATAGAACTCAGTTTACGATCAAAATTGATGGTTTTCTGAGTCTCACCCCCGCCCCCCTTGGATTCTAATGTATTTTTTTTCAGGTTTTTTCTAAAATCTCACCCTGTGATGATCCAACTCAGGGTTCTGGTGCTGTGTTTGTCTTACTTTATGGATGACTCTATTATCCATAAAGTCCACCCAAGTGAGGATCATTCTTCAAAACTAAGGATAAACATTCTCAAGATGTTATCCTCATGTTTTTATTCTAATCGTTGCAATAACCCTAAGTTATCATCACATAAATTAAGGGGCTATCTAAGGTAGAGTGTCACCTAGCATAAGGGGCTAACTAGGTTAGGACCAGCATTGGGTGGTTTTTTAGTTTTTTTTTAGATACGCCGGGTCTGGTTAGTAGAATGTTTTGAAAGACTTGCCCTGGTCCTTTTTTTAAATTTTATTTTCATCTTTTAAAAACCCAAACAGGGTTTCAAAAATTTGTAAAAAATAATTTCACCTGGGTTTCAAAGCGCCCATTCTCACACATGTTATACACATGTTATACAGTCGATTTTCAAAGCCAGTTTTCACATATCATTTATTATAAATTTTATTATTTCAAATATTAATTTTTGATGTTTAAAAATTTAAAAGTTGCACCAAAAAATTGAAATTTCTTAAATTTCTTTTCAACATTTTTTATGTACACTATTTCATCTCGTTCAAATAAGCCTTCAAATAACTCCTTTTCAAAACCTAAATCTACCAAAATAAGATTTTGCTATCTATCTGAAAATTAACCTACACATTTACAAGCAATTGAAAGAATTTTTTTAAAAAGATGTGTTAAAAAAATACACAATGCAATGTGTAAAATTAAATGTACAATGTCTAAACAATTCCTACACAGCAAACAAACACATTTTCAACCAAAAAATTCCAAAAAAACATGGATAATAAAAAAGATCATCAACGAACAAAGATTGAAAAAACAAATCTCACTTTCTAGGTCTAGCCTCAAAACTTGAATTTGGACAACTCCTTCCACACTTGCAAAAAACTAAAGGGGGAAATATTAATCTAAAACAAAAGGAGCAAGAGTAACAACATTGAACAAGGAGCAAGGACAACTAAAGGAACACCATCAAAACATAACAAACAAATATTGAGCAAGCAAAAAGAGAAGTAACGTCAAGTGCATCAAACAAGGAGCAACAACATTGAACACATCAAGTACGTCAAGCAAGGAACAATAAGAAGAATAATAGCGTTGAGCAAAAGGAAAAACATTGTTGAGCAAGGAATAGCAAGAGGAGTAACAACATTGACCAAGGAAGGGCAAAGAACAACAAGAGAAACAACAACTTTGACAAAAGAGGAGCTAGGAGTAATAATGTCAAGCTCATTGAACAAGGAGTAACAAGAAGAACATTGGTGTCAAACAAGGAGCAACAAGAGGAGCAACGACATCAAGTACATCGAACAAGGAGTAGTAAGTGGAGCAATAACATCAACCAAGGAAGAGCAAGGAGCAACAATTTCGATCAAAAAAGAGCAAAAAACAATAAAAAAAACAATAACGTTGACCAAGGAGGAGCAAGGAGCACCAAGAAGAACAATAGCATCGTCTAAAAAAGAGTAAAAAACAACAAGAAGAATAGCAACATTGACCAAAAAGGAACAAGGAATAACAACGTCAACGAATAAGGAACAAGGAATGGCAAAAGGAGTAACAACATCAACCAAAAAATGTTGAGTAAAGAGTTTGAACATCAAACAAGGACTACTAACTACTAACCAAAGAAACTATCAACATAATTAATCTAAACAACAAACACAAAGTGAGAAAAAAGGCTTGAAACATTATATTTATATCAAATGACAAATGGCATTATTTATTGCCTAACCCTAAACCTATTTGAACCTTAAATTAACTATTAACTATTGACTAAACACTTAACATTAAACCTTACTGACTACCTAATTAATTCTAAACCTTGAAACCTTAACCTTAATTTTTTTGATACCTTGTCAAGGCTTCAATAAAATTTAAATATACATTTGATCAAGGTTTCAAAGGCCTAGTTTTCACATTACATAAAACCACGCAGCCATGTTTCATAAAAAACATCATTCAATGTGATACCCTAAGGGTTTCAAACAGAGAACCAGCTTGAAACCTCATCCTATTTTCATATTTTTTCTAACATCTACCCAACATTAATTAGAACCTATTGAAGGCTACCTATGGTCTATTTATGAAACTATTAAAGGGATTATCTATGTTAGGGGCTCTTTGGGTGCTAATGGCTATCAAAAGCCTAACATAAAGGTTAAATAGGGACAACTTAAAGTGCTGCGTAGGACCTACTTAAATTAGGGGATAGTTAAAGGCTAGGTAAAGTTTACATAAGGGCTATTAGTCAACCTTACATGGACACCTAGGTAGATATTTAAATAATCTTTAAGTAGCCCCCTATTTAGGCTTTATATGAACTTTTCTTTCCAATTTGAGTCAATCTTAGGTAGTCCTTTAAACATAGTTGCAAAAACATGATTTTTCCATTAATAAAATCACAATTAGATTATTATGAAGTCAAGTTCATTTGTTAGAAATGATTGGCAATGTTCAATTTGATGAAATTCAAAACTAAATATGTTCAATTCAATTGAAAAAAATTGTATAATCAAAATAAACATTATGTTAAACACATGGCATATGTAGTGTTCATATGGAGCTATTTAACTTAACTAATGTGATTAAAATTAATCATTTAAATATGATTCATCATGACTATAACAATTTTTTTGATGATGTGGAAATATTGAAATAATAAATATTAATATTTAATTTTGAAAATTGAATTACTCAAACAAATCAAAATAGGCTATGAATTTCATAATTTAGGGTTGAGAATTTCGTGTTGTTTATAGTGTTCCACATAAAATTTAAAATGGGGGGGGGAGAGAACAAAAACATGTGTGAAAATGGAAGACCAAATTGAAATTTCAAATTTCAAATTTGTTTTAAAAATAATTTCCATGTGAAACTTGAACTAATGTAATGTCTTTAAATTTGAAATGTAGAAAAGCAAAAAAGATTGACTAAATTTTTTTAAAATTTAAAATATAAATACTACTTATATAATTTCAGAAATGAGACTCATATCATTGTGAAATTTTTTAAATAATTTTTCATGAAATTATTATACTAGGTTTTTTTGTTGAAATAAAAATATAAACATTAATACAATAAATTTTACATTTTCAAATTAAAATAATAATAAATCTCAATGTAAATATGAAATTATTAAAATATGTAATCAAGTTATAATGCGGGATATTCAAAATACATGTGTGTTTATATATTTTCCAATATCATTTTTTGTCATCACATGAAGCAGTGTTTGATGACAAAGGCCATGGATTGTGGTCAAGGAAGTGAAGGTTCAAAATTCACTTTGGAAATGACATTAGCATGATGATCCATTGCAAGTTTCAACAAACTATAGTTAGCCTAAAAATGAAATTGGGATAAGCATCATGGATTTAATGAAAACGTGTTTTGGATTTTTCCATAATTCAATCCACAAAAACATTGAAAATTTGAAAGATGTTATTATTATTGTGAAATCTACTTATACAATAATTTACTATTTGAATTTTTCCAATAATACCATGTCATCTAGTAATTTTAGTGATTTTGGTCAATTTGAATAGTCATATCAATTAAATATATTTAATAATATATTTAATTGATTTTATGTTTAAAATGATCGGTTTGTTTTGATCAAAACCATTTTTGTCCATTGTATGGTATGACTAAAATTTTAGTCAAATAAATCAACATAAAAACCACATTACGCAATAATGAAATAACCACTATGTATCCCCTAAGCTAAGAAATCCCTAGCTGACCTAGGCTTAACGTAATCCCCAAAGTCCCTTTTAGGCATCCTATAACCTAGCTAGGCCCCTATTTTGACACAAGAAATACACAAGAATTAGGTCAAGTCATCTTAGATTGATGAAAAGATTTAAGTTTCCTCCTATGTTATTTTCCTTTAGTACAATCTCATCCTACATTTTCATTATTGTCTTAAATAGTTTTAGTGAAACCTAAAGTTCTACTCCTAAGTTTTATTGAATTTATGGATGTATCTAATAGAAGAAATGATAAATTTAGACTTAAAGACCCTAATTTATTCTAGGGATGGACTATCTATAATGTTTAAAAACGACCCAATTTTTTTTGCAGGGGGGATTTTACCATTGTTGTGTGGTTCTTCCTTTTTAAAAAAAACTCCTAGTCCAGTTTTGACACTTTAAAATTTATTCAAAGGTTTTCAAGTGGAGCTTCTAAACCAGTTATTCAATTTCTAAACCCTTCAATTATAATTCTCAAAAAACAATTCACATTCAAAAACCTTCAATCCTAGTTCAAAAATCATATCTAATTCCATGTACACATTATACACATTCCAATGCTAAGGATTGTATGGGTAGAAAGTTTTACAACGACCTAAAACAAGGGTCTATATAAATGCAAAGTTCCTCAATTAATTAAAATTTGATACTTAATTGTAAAGTTTGGCCCTCTTATCAACTTTCCTACGTAAATAACATGACCCTATGTGCTCAAGAATGGTTTTTCACAGTTTTTATTTTGGTTCTATATCTAGCAAAAAAACAATTCCACGATTCAATTATTGTGTTGGTTCCAACAAAAGGATGTCAACTCAAATTTAAGTCACAAGAACCTAAACCCCTTTAGTTTTAACCTTGCAATTTGAAAACCTTTGCAACATGATTTCTATCAATGTTGTCTAATTTTTACTTGTCGAGAATACCTCTAATCCTAATTTCAAAAAAAATCTTAAAGTTGAAAAAACCTCTAATTCTAGTTCATGGATTTTTAAAATTTTGATAAAACCTCCTGTCCAATTGCAAAAATGGTGTAGGTTGGAACAAATGGATTACTTGCTTGTAAATAGGAACAAAAACATAATTGTTACATAGGGCCTTAGGTGAACTAGCACCTACATTAGTACCATGGTAAAAACTAATGTTAAGCAAGTATTAGGAAATGGCTAAAAACCGAACAAAGTTTCAAGCCAACTTACTTCAAGTTGAATACCTTTGAGTATTCCCTAAATTCATACCCTATTTGAAATTTGTTCATTAGTTGTCATAGGATTGAGAACTAACCACTTGAAACCCTATCCCTTTTTCTCTTTTTTTTGTAATTGATAACCTATCAAGATCATATTAAAAAATACCATGACCAAGGTCTTAAATTCTACCTAGTACTTTAGTACATTCAATAGTCATTTAGGTGTTATGCAAGATTTAAAGTTAGGTTTAGGGGTTTAAGAGGTGCCATTGGACAATGGCTACCTTTGAATTATAATTAAGTTTTTTCCTCCAAAGCTGGTTATAGTAAAATAAATAAATTCACAGCTTGTGTTCTGAGGGGTTTTATGCATTGTGTTTTATGGTTGGCTTTTGTTTTTACTCATTTGCTAATTGGTTTTTGTTTTGTTTTTTTTTGCTTATTAGCACCTTTCCTTGTTCTTGTGTTCATGTTTGTCCATGCCACTCTTGGTTCATGTGCTCGTATTCATGATCAACACCTCTTTTGGTTCATGTGTTCCTACTTGTCAATGCTTCTTTGTTGATCCTTGGCCCTTTCTTCTACTTTATGTAAATCTGGGAGAGCTAGAGGTTTTTTCAAGTTTCAATTCCAATTTTTAGCTAAGTTTTTTTTTTTTCAAGTTTCAAAATATTTATTTGTTTGTAAAACTTTGTTTTGAATTATTTTTTAGCTTTGTTGTATGCAAGGCCAACAAACACAGCTATTCACAAAGCAATATTAGTTCTCTTTCTTTTGCATCTTACATTTTTTTGGATGATAAGGGGAGATAATTGAATAAATGTTTCATAAAATTGTAAATAGAGTTTGTAAATGCTTTTATTTGATTTTCATAGCATAGTTGAAATAATTAAAATTTGATCACATTATTTTGGTACTTGTTTTTAATTTCTCTTCCATTTTAGGTAATTTTCTTGTAATTGTTCCATGGCAAATGGAGTCTAGTGAAAATGAAAATACAATATCCATTGAAAATGAATTGGAACAAAATGTCAATGAAATGGATATTGATCAAGAGGAAATTGTGAGGACATCAAAACAAAATATATGTTTCCAAATAGAAAATAACATAGTAGAAAATAATGAACCAAAAGAATGCAAACAAATCTTCAAAAGTTGCATTTTCAAAGAAAAATATCAAGAGGACATAACAAAAATGCATTATATTGGGCCTTTAATTGTGTTAATGATGGGGAAAATGTTGAAAGGGGAAATCTTAAAGTCATGAGATGCATCATTTGTTATGTTAATCTTGTGAATAATGTTAATCCAAGCATTGAAAACCAAAAAAGTTTAATAACATATGATAAAACCTATGGAATAGATGGTTTGAAAAAACATGTGAATGCAAATCGTACCATAATATATTAAAAATTGAGGTGAAAGTTAATAGTCCAATTAAAGGTCTTGTTGAAAAACAACCAACAAAGAAAAAGCTTGTGTGTCAAGCACTATAATATCTATTTTTTTATTGTTAAAATTCTTTTCAAAAAAGATGATGTGTAACAAAAAGAGTTTTTGCAACACCTTGATTTTTTTATTGTGAAAAATCCTTACAATTTGTGAAAAGTGTTGGGTTAAAGTATTTGTAAAGCATTTGGTTTACACTTGGGTCCTTGAGTTTTCCCTTTTACAAAACAATTCTTTCATTAAGAAATGGGTGTTTGCATGCTACGATGCACATACTTTGTTATTGCCCCAAGTTAATGGACGCACATGTGTGACTTTAGGGTCCACCCATTCATTTGATGGGTGGGTTTGGGGCGCAACCATCGGTTTGAAGGGAGTGTTCACTCGCGGACGACATCTTTTGCCCTAGTTTTGCAGCGTTGTTCTTGCTTTTGGGTTGGTCCTGAGCTGTTGCTACTTCTCCATGATTTTGGGTTTTGTAATTATTGTGACAATCTACCCATCTTTCTTGTTTGTTTGTTGAAAAGATATTGTGGGAGGAGCAGAGTCATGAAAATAGAAATTGCTTCTACCCAATTACGTTGCTACTAGAAGAATAAAAACTTTTGAAATGAAGTAGGCTCCCATGACGCGTCCATTCCCGCGCTTGCTTGTCAGTCGACGCTTTAAACTATCCTTTGATCGAAATGTCCACGTAATATTTTTGAGAGGCAGTGTGATGTAGTAGAGCTCGGCAAAATGCGCATGTTTGAGCATTCATTACTGCTTTTGACGTTCTTCTACTCTTGGGTTTCTCTCCTCTCCTAGTCCCGAAGTTGCATCATCATCTCTCTTTTCTTCTTCGTCGTCTTCTTATGTATGTCTTAACTGCTACGAAATTCCGATTGCTCGTTCTCGTAGTACTCTGCAATTGCAGTTGTTGTCAGACTACGATTGCAATTGCCGTCTCTTAAAGAGGAAATGAGCAGCAGGAAGTCCTAATTGTGGGTGTGTGTTCTTGTTCTTGTTTTGAAGGTACCTGATGGAATTGGTGGAGTGGCATGGACAACAATGCTGGTCTGCCATTGCTACTTTCTCGACAGGTTGCATTGGCAAACAATGCCGCACGCGCGGCCACAATCATCTTCGCTTGACATCAAGGTTAGTACTGCCCACTTGCAAAAACCTCATCGAAACTGCACAGGAAAATCCATGAGCTCTAACGAATCCTATAACCCGGAAAGAGACCTGAAAGAATGAAGATCATGAGAACAGAGAGACAGTTTTTAGATCACACACTTCGGTTTTCACCAACATTTGGTCAGGATCTCTCTCTTAGCGAACAAGAAGTTGTTCAGAAAAATTGCTTGAAGCATCTGTTCAACAACTTTTTGTGGCCATGATCTGCATGTTGGGGGGGCATGGGTGCACGTGACGGTTGGAACAAGGAGGAAGAAGAAGTTCTTGTTTCTGCACATAACAATCTTGGCAATAAATGGGCTGACATTGCCAAGTTCGTTCCACGTTGAACTGAAAATGCCATCAAGAATCACTGGAATGCAACAATTAGACGGAAAGATCTTCGCCCCAAGCACAGAATTAAAACAACAATGACCATGGACGATGGCTCTGAAACCTCAAATCAACGTCTCCTTGTGGGAATCATGTTACCACCACCCTTTGCACTATCCTTCGCGACTCTCAGCAGTCTAAGGTGGTTGCTCAGATTGAGAATAAAAAACAACACTTCTTCTGCTTCTTGTTCTAAACTTCTTGAGAACCTAATGAAACAACAATAGCTGATTGCCATTGCAGCAGAGCTTCTGGTCAAGATTTCACTCGCATTTTGGAACCCTAGAAGACTCAGACTCACCATCATCATCATTACCACCACAACTTGCATGCAAATCTTCTCCTCCTCCTCATACTACTGGTTGGAGAAATTCAACAAGGAGCAAGATCCAGGTACACTGATTGATGAGGATTGTGAAGTGTTGAAAGAGGCAGCTGATGGACACAATTTAGGTCATGATGTGCCACCACTTCACCAACAACAGAAAGGAATCAAGTTCACTACCAGCTGCAGCAGTTGTCCAACCACAATTCAAACTTTCTGCAAGTGCAGTGAGGAGGATCCAGCACAGCCTCTGCAGCAAGCACCAGAGTTAGCACTATACATGATAATATCATCTCAGTTGTTCATCTTGTAGGAACAATGCTGGACCAAATTGTGAATCAAAGCTTACGTCTTCACTGCTCTGTTCTATATCCAATTTTAGAGCCTGAAAAAGCTTCAGAGAACAGCACCAAACAAGGAAGAATGAACATGATTCCTTCCAATTCTAGGAATATGAGTTTCAATAGTAATCAACAGTTGCTGTGGCAGTACTACTACTGACCTCCAAATGCCTGCATTAAGATATCCAATTGGGATTTTGGTGGCCTAAGATGTGATCCACAATCTAATGCTAGATGCCTCGAATCTACTAATGGACAATCCCTCCCAAGTTGTCTGCAACAACCAGTTGTGAAGAATCTGAGCAAGAAAGAAATGCACCCATTTGTGAAGAAACTGAGAGCAAGAAAAATGCACACTCCAAACACATGACTTTTGTCTACGAAAATTTGTTGCAAGATTCCAGATTTTTTTGTTACACACTTTCCCTTCCTAATTTCAATCTGGTAGTGTTATCACCACTAGCTTTTTTTTATTGCAATCAACTAGCACCTTGGGTCGTGAAATTATGTGCAACTTTGCCATGTTATGTAGTTTTGTACTCTGTAACCATACAAATTTTAAGCTTTTTTTTTCAGGTCTTTGAAAATGAGTTTGCCTTCTTTCTCCTCTTTTGGCCATTTTGGATACATTAGAGTTATTCATAAAGTACCCCAAACTAGGAGACTAGCACTAGTTTTGCCAAAACTGGGGGTGTGATCAAAAGTCAGAATGAAAACAATAGACAAAGAAAAAAAGAGGGACCAAACTGGTTTCCTCACCTAAATTGGTCCTCACGGGAATTTCAACCCCAATTTTGGATTTGCCTTAGGCCTTCACTGATTTTCTCTTATTCTTCATTAAATTAAGTCTTATCAGAACAAAATCCAGCAAAGTTTTTGAACTGATACCCAAAATGTGAATATTGGGTAACTGATGTAGTCATGTCTCCATATCATTTAATTTTCTTGGGTTGTCACACTCCTTTATAGATCATGAGGTTTCATATCACTATGAAATGTTTAAGAAAATTCTGATGATTAGTTTTTTAAATGAAATTTGTTTGATAAACATACAAATAATTAGCTTCAATTCCTTTAAATCTTATTAAAATGAGATTCTTAAAAAATTGATTTGAAAGATTATGCAAAGAATTGACTAAAATGAAGCACATCAATTTTAAAATAAATTAAAATTTTAATATAAAATCCGTTTATGAGATAAATCTTTTAAATTAATTTGATACTATTTTTAAAACTTAAATAACGCATGGATGAAAATTTAATAACAAAAATCATAATGAAATTAATTTTTAATTGATTAATTTGTTTATATTGTTGTTGCCTTTTATGTCATAAAAACTTATTATTGCCCTAAGATAGTAGACATGCATGTATGATATTCGGTTTTACTAAGCATGTATGGGGTAAACAAAACTAGTTTGAAAATTGGAACTACATGTAGTATCAAAAATAGCAATACGTAAGATTTCATTCACTTTGAATTATTAAGCAAGACTTTGAAATAGAAAAAAAATTCAACCCATACATGCAATAAAAGAAGAAATTCAAAATTTATTACAATCCACATATATAGAAGAATTCAACCATAGGTGACTATTTGTGATTCAAATGAAAATTGAACGATGAGTTTTGTATAAAGGAAGGTACTTGTTATTTTCATTGTAAACCAACAAAGTTTACACTTTCATATCAAAACTCAAAGCTAAACCAAATGACCATTATTTCTTGCCCTTCTTCACAAGCCTTTCTTCTACATGTTGATGTGGGCCTCAAAATAAATCATAAGAATCATGAATTTGAAATTGAATCATAATTGTGCATTTAAATGTACACCAATAGTTCAATAAAGGCTTTTTAAAAACCTTTTATTTGTTAGTGGTTTTTCATTTTTCTTAAAATGAAAACTTCATCTTATTTTTATCAAATGATTAAAAAAACATTTCATCCAAGTAAATCTTCAATGGAAAAACATTTTCAACTTGAAAAGATCATAATCATCAACATTATCATATCATAGTGTACTAATGGACATTTAAAAATCATTTAAGTTAAATTTCACAACCTTAAGAAGAATTGAAATCTTTGATGGGGAAGATTGTTCTTTAGGGTTTTTTTTATGTGTGAAATTTCATGGAAGGTTTATCATTAAATGTAGTATTTATTAATCCTTTTGTTGGAATTGTAAAGATGCTCTAAGGCTTTGGAAATCAAAATAATATTTTGTTCGATTATTATATTAATCACATGTGCATTGATTTCACAACATAATGATATATTAGGACATAAACCATCAACTATTACAAAATTTTAGTGAAAATGATTTTCCAAATTTCCACCATGATGCTTAAAACTCAAATAGGTATTGAAAAATATCAAATTGTGATAGTTTTTTGTGTACATTGTAGCATGCAAGCCTCTAAACATTATTTAATTTAGTGGAGGAAAATCTTTTAATTATGTTTTCCCAAAAATTGACAAATTATATTTTTTACAACAACAAGCTTTGATTATGAATGTCCAAGGGGGCACATGATATATTTACTCTTGTTCTTAATTTTGTGGGATCTTGTTGGCAACTTAAACAAATGGTTATTAGTTTGTTTAAGGCAATAAAAATAATTGGTCAAACCTTAGCTAACAAGTTGTTAAAATTGTTTAATCAATATGGGTTGGAAAAAACAATCATTGCATATGTCAAAGACAAAGGGTCAAATTTGAATATTATGACAATTGCTTTGAAATTTATTGTGAGATGTCAACTCCTAAGTTTGCATGAAGGTTTTCAAGGTTTTTGTTTAGCCATGTTTTTTTTAAGACATGTTAATATGCTACTATTAATGAAAAGGTTTACAAAACTTTAGATTTGCTTCTATTAAATCTATCTAATTTGCAAAAAATTGAAATGTATAATTTAGCTTTTTAAAATTAGGAAGAATAGAGAGGAATGGAACAAGGCTTGTTCAAATTATAAACTTTGCCCAAGAAAATTGAATACTCAAGTGAAGACAAAATGAACTTTTAATATTTTTTACAACTTAATGAATGTGAGCACAAAAGAATATTTTTAGAATATTCCATCCATGTCAAAGGGTATATTCTTTAATAGATCTTGTTGACATGGAAAAATATTCTTTAACACATAATAATATTCTTCCATGTCATCAACAAATCCATGACTCCAATTTGTAATGATTTAAATGGCTCCAATGTGTGTAATCTCCCATTCCAAACATTAGATTAGATATCAATCAAAATACTTAACTATTAAAATTGTTGACATGATTTTTTCATTGTTTTCACTACATAATAAAATACATTTTTTATCATGTGAAGCTTGGCAAATGGCATGAAGGTTCCATATTCTTCCAAGGAGTAGACCCAAAAAACAAGCACAAAAAATGCCTAGTCATATGGATAAACAAGATCCAGGCTAATACGGAAAGTAAAGTGGGGTTAATTACTTCAAATGAAAGGAAAAGATCTAATCATCTTATGCTCATCAGTTGATTAGAAAATAAAGGTCTTTTGATATGGACAACATTTGATTATATATTGAACACAAAAAACTACTTGATTATTCATACAATTTAAGATAGCATTTGCAAGCAAATTTTGTGGTTATTCAAACATTTTTAGATAGTATGGCCTTTGGAGCTACTCTTACAAATTTTGTAAACATTTTAAGGTGTCAAGTCCCATGAAACGGTCCATTACATTTTATGATAACAATAAATACACAAATTGAATAGATATCTACAAAAATGTGACCATGCAAAAATGTTTACAACTATGGACTATTTTACATATTGAGTTTAGTTTTTGTTGTGAGCTTCAAAGGATCAATCAAAATAGCCTAGTTTTCAATTCATTTGTTCATTTGCAACATGTCACAATATCCATATCCACAACACTTTTGCTCAACACCACCAAACTTGAACTTGTACTTGTCTATAAAAAAAAACTAAAAAGTGTATGTGCAAACTCCCAAACAAAGGTTGGCATCTTCTAATCACTTGCAAGATTACAATATATATGGGACAACAATAAAAATGTTTATCCCAAAGTTTTTAAATAGCTTACGACAACCTCTTAGAAACCATCCATGGCCAACACACCCCATGAACCAAAATATTATAACACAATTTCACTAGTAGTGTGACTGTACATACTCAAGTTCTAAGTAGATTGCAAAATAAATGAATCAATCTTACATTTTTTAAATTGCCAAAAAATGCAAACAACATAAAAAAGGATCCATATTAATCAACTAATACTTGCTTATAACATAAAGATGAGTTAATTGGTGTTAACCAATAGTATTACCACTACCAAGGTGGAAAAATCGAGTTCCCCAACATGCTTAAAAAAACTTATGACATATTCGGAGGAAACTACACCTCCAAGTACACCAAACATCGAAACGAGTTCCACTAAAGTGAAATAGACACCACTAGAACTTGGTTCTAGTCAATACATTTAAAATAAAATTTCACAATGCCATTGATATTTTGAACAACTAGATACTTAGCCATGATAGAGAGTCATCTAGGGGAGTGGGCGACAAATGAACATTGGATGTACATGGTCCCCTTAATACTACCAAAGATAAAGTCATTGACATTTAATAAAATCAAAAGAACATGATAGATTTTGAGAGATATAGAGGATTGTCCTAAACAAAGCCATGTAATGCATTAATAGTAATGGAATGCTTTTTTTTTGTGTGCAAAATGTGTATGGGTGTGTCTTGTTTATTTTTCATGAAGGTCAATAGAATAAAAAATAACAATCAATATTGATGAACTTGGACCATTTATACAACAAGATTAAAATGGCCTCAAACATATTAGTTGAAAGGTTCAATGCATATTCAATAATAGTATTATTTAAGTCTAGTGAAAATCAAAGCTAAAACAACAAAATTATGTTGTAGCTATCCAATGAAAGAAAAATTTGAACACATGAGACTTTTGAAAGTGATGGAAAGGACTAAAACCAAACCCTTATTCATACAAACATAAGAAAAAAGACATTTACTACCAAACTTTTAAAATATATTCTTTTTTACATACAACGATCTCTTCTAGAAAGAATTATAGGAAGTTATAAAGAAAGAATGTGTTGGCATAATCTTCAAACATGCCACTAGAAACAATTTCCTTTACTTGAAAGGTTGGAATGAGTTCTTTGGTCTAATGTCCACAACTTGGATCAAACACCCACATAATGCAAGTAACCATGCATGGATATTGATCTCAACTTCACAAAAGAAGTTAGATTTTTTTGTTGGATTTTTTATGTCATTTATGGATGATTTTGAAACATTTTTCATTGTGAAAATAGGAAAAAAAAAAATTGTAGAAATTTTTTTGCAATGAAAGATTTGATGAAGTACTTTGCTGACAATTTCAACCTTCATACCTTGAAAAAGAACAAGAATGAAAGACATGTGAAAGGCAATAAAAAACATTGTTAAAAGAGGGTATCTTTATCATTATTATAAGCAATGAAGAAGAAGAGGAGACCAATGAATTAGAGATAGTAATCGTGACAGAAATTGACATCCAAAAATTCAAAGCCAAAGCAACAATGTCTTGATGTCTCCCAATGTGAAAAATATTTATATGCCAAGAACTGTATACAAGGTTGTATTTGAACATAAACTACAACTTCAAAGCTAGCAAATGTGTATTTAACACCACATTATAAGCTTTAGTTTACATGGTGGTTGTGACAATTGTGAATATAGCATGACAATGCCTATTTGCCATGATGCATTATGCATTTCTTGGAAAGTGTGTGTTGGCATGTTTTGTTGTTATAAAAGGTTGAGTTTTCATTAGATGCTACATTGTCCATGGTTTATTGTTGGTGGAGGCAATGTAGCTTCTAAATCCCAAGGTCTCCAAACTTAAGGACCAATATGAATTTGTCTATGGAGAAACCTTTGAAATTGGAATTGATAAAATTTTTGCAACTTATGGTAGATTTAGCATCTCCAACAATTAAAACCCAAAAGTTTAATCAAGAAGTTTTTGGATAGAAGTGGGTAACAAACAAGCTCTAAAGTCATGGGTCAATACACAAAATGGCCATCCAAAGAAATATTTGGAGCAATCCATTAAGGGAAGTAAACTTCATCAATTCCTTCCTTTTTGTGTGCATATTCATGATGAGGATGAATGAACACCCACTAAACCAATTGATGAGAGATCCTAGAAGCCACAAGTTTGTCATTTATTGTTGGCAATCAAGTGTAAGTTGGTTATAATATAATGGCACGCAAAAAATATTTGTCTTTAAATGAATTCCAATTCTAGTATTATAGAACAAAAGCTTACTTAAGATTTTTTCTTGAATCAATCCTCCCTCCTTGACAACTTCCTAAACTACACACAAAATTGGAATTAATTTTCTTAAGGTTTAAGGCACATGGCAATTGCAATGCTTTGAATTTATAAAATTGCCATGAAAAACACATAGGAGCTTGCTGCAGTTTTATTTAACACAATTTGAATGAGGAATTTTTTGAAATATTCCATATCATAATTATGTGGCATAAGCATCCAAAGCTTGGTGCCAAATGATAATATTTGAGGTTACATTTCCAAAAGTTACAATGAAGATAGAGATTTAGGACTAAAATCCTTTGTTTCCATTAGGTTTCATGTGTCGCAACTTTTGCAAGAAGGATGTCGAATTGGTTTATCTTCAAGTCATTTTGAATTTGGAGATTTATTTTAGTTCAAAAAATTGATTTTTGTACAAAACATAAAAAAATCAATGACCACTAGTGGGAGAATGCAACAAGGAGATTGAGAAAGGAAAACCAATAAATCACAAATAAACTTGGAAATTGTTGAAGGTAGAAACTTATCAAAAACATTTTATTGTCCATTTTCACTATTGAAAACATGTTACCAATTTTCATAATAAAAATGATATTGGTTAGTTCTTATTGAAATTTATTGTCAACCAAATTCACTTACTAGATTTGAATGATTATTTTTACAACCAAATTTTTTGGGATTAAGCTAATTGACTATTCCACCATTTAAAGTAGTTTTCTTAAAGTATTGAAGACTTTGTGCCTTTGAGGATTGTATAGGAAGTGTTTTGAATAAAATAAATTTTTGTCATAATTTTATACATAGAATTTCTACTAGTGTTTTTTTTTTGGTGTATGCCACAAGTATTTTTTGACGTGCAAGGTTTGTTTTACTTGTATTTTTTTCATTTTTTTTTTGTACAAAGTTTATAAGTTTGTTGCACTAGTTTTGACATCCATTTTGTGTTTCAACTTTTTGCTTATCCAAGGAAAAGAAGAGGGTTATTTCTCCTACTCCCCATTTTATTGATTCCAAAACCCAATAGTTCACCAAATGGCTTTAACATTTGGTGACCATATCACATAAATTGAATCGAAATTTTCAACTCAATATTGTTCTTTTTTTGACAAATATGGGTTAAAGCTATTTGACTCTACCAAAATACCATTGATTTATTATTATTTTTTTACAATAATTTTTTTATTTAAAAATTAACTAGTAGTGTATAATTTTTCCAAGTTGTTTTACAATATGCCAACAATGTTGACAAAAAATATGAAAAAAAATGAAGCAGGTTCTCCAAGAAAGTGCTAAAGTAGGGCATGTAAGCAATCCGAAACAACTTGAGCTACCAAAAATCAACATAGAGGAGGCTGCGACTTTTCACAATGAGGAGTAGAATGAAATGGAAGATGTTACCAAAAATATTGACCGAATATTGTTAGACCTATTGGAAACCATCAATCCAAATTGTGACACATCAAGACTAAACCAAAAACTTCACGAGAACCAATTTGGGACCCTAATGAAAATCAAGTATTTTGGTAACATGAAACCATTGTGACAAGTCCAAATGCCAAATAGAATGAAATTGATTGACTCCAAAAGCAAATTGATGAACTATGCCAACTTCAAAGGAAAGGGTTTTTCAATGATGTACAAAGTGCACAATCCTCAGGGATGAATATTTTGGATGAAGAGGACCACTAAGAAATTTGGGTAACCCCTCTTTTTAACATTTGTGCTTCTTCTCATTCATTTTTAGCCTATATTTTTTGTCAAAGTATGGGTCATAAGTCAAAAAATTGTTCTTATCGATTTAGTTGAGTCTTGCATACATAAACAATGTTGACTAATTATAAACTTTATCCTGCGTCAACACCCATTCAAAGTTTTGTTCCAAATGCTCAACCATCAGTTCAACCTTCAGCACTATCATAATCACCTCACAAAAAGTCATTTATTCCACCTATTTTGGTTCCCTTCACCTAAAATGTCATGTAGCAAAATTTGGTAGGTCTTCCAAATTCAATATTTCCTCATGTTGGACCATATACACCATATTCTTGTTCTAATTACAATGGCATAGGGAGTGTTTTTGCAATGTGGTCTTCAATGTTTAATCCTGTTGCTAACATTATTGCACCACCAAAGCTAGTTTTGGGGGTTGCATAAACTAGGATTGGAATAGATCACAAGGAGTCTTCAAATGATGATGATGATTCTTTCGAAAGCAAGCATAAGCCTAGGAAGACACAAATATTTCCTATCAAAAACTTGTACAACGAATAAAAGGGTAGACCATCCCCGGCCGATTCGAGATGGTGGTGGCCTTCCTCCTAGTGGACGAAACATATTTACAACCTATGGTGGTAGCAAACCTTTTGGCATTGGTGGTAATGGTCCTTCAGAAAGTGGTGGTAACATCTTCTAAAAGGTGGCAGTAACGATCTTCCAAGATGTGTCGGTAACAGTCTTCCAAGAGGTGGCAATAACAGTCCTTTAAAAGGTGGCAGTAACGTACATCGAAGAGACCAAAATTCAAAAATTTGTGCTATAAGACAAGCAAAACCATGGATAAGGCCTACATGGAATCCCTAGTACCCTCCGTGGTATCCTATATAACCACCTATAACACCAAATCCTTTGACAAGTAGGAAATATTTACCCTATCCCATTTACATTGTAAGAATGGATTCTAATGCCCATGTACGAGTCTTTTGCAAGGCCATTTAGGCTAATGAGGAAAAGATGATGTAGATATTATCGATTTTTTTTGTTTTACCCTTTGCAATGCCACATTCAAGTGGGGACAAAAATTTATGCAAGTGTATCCAATTTGCAAATTTGAGGAACTAGAAGTTGCATTTTGCAAGTGTTACCAAAAAGTACAAATAGGTGAGTAAGTGTACATGACATTGTGAGTGATAAAGCAAGGTCGAGACGAGAAGGTGGAAGTATACTATGAACATATATTAATACTATGAAATCGCCTATAACATCAAAGCAAACGATAATTTGTTGACCATTTTCTTTTGAGCAAGATTATAACTATATCTCTAGATAGTGACGATGAGGATGAAGGGGGACACCTTGTTGGAACATAAGGAAATTGTAGTTACTTATGAAGAAAGTATGGGTGATGCAAATGAATACTGGAAATTACTGGAACCACCACTAACCAAGTAGGAAAATTTTGTCAAAAGGAAATGAACCAATATGATCTATGGTCAGTGCAACAAATTAGGACATTATAAGGAGCACTAGACCTAGAATCCCAACAACCCAAACAATAAGCTCAAAAAAAAAGTAGTAATGAATTTTGGCATAGTCTAATGGAGGTCTAGGAAATAAATCCGATAATAAAAGAAATTGCAAAATAAATGAATAAATCCAATTCCATCATTTACTAATGCTTCATTTGTAATTTCATCGAACATAAGGTCTACAATTGTCCCCATAAGGACATGGTTCTGGCAATGTTCAAGGAATAAGCAATGTTGGCCGAAGTTAAAAAGGAAAATCTCACTATCAACATGGTTCTAGTAATTACTACCCACAACCAGTTAACAAAAAATGTGATATTCAAGGAGAGGGAACCTCACAAGAACAAAAGCCTCGCAGAATAGCAAGAGGAGGAAAAGCTTCAATGTGCATTTGAAAAAACTATAAAGGACATGTAAGGACCTTAGTTAGAACTACTTAAAGCCAGTATGGAAATTCCTACCAAAACCAATAGAATTTCAATTCAAACATCAACAACCCTAATATGATTGTGCTAAAAATGGAAAACATTGAAATGTTTTCATTCTAAAGGAAATAAGTTAACAACTATTGGAAAGTAGGCATACCCTCAAGTTGGGCCAATTTTTCAACATTGCCCTTGATTTAAAATAATATGTTGCTACCAAGTTGTTTTTCGGGGAAAAAATATCCCCCAAGTAGGACCAAATCCAGCTATCATGTAGATGGTGATCAATTGTCACATGGTTATGATACAAGTCTAGGTTGGCAAAAACATCATTGAGGACATCCTGCTAGAAGGAAGATGTGGTGCCAACATCATGTAGGAACTCCAAAAGCAATTAGGGTTGCCAAGTCCTAAATAAACATCGTACACACTGCGGATTTGGCGAATCAAATAATCACCAAACCAGTTAAATTCATTAAAGATCTCAAAATCCAAATCCATGGGATTTCATACATTACCACCTTCATGATCATAAAAAACAATGTTTTGGATTCCACTTATTCCTTATTGTTGGGCCGACCCTGGTTGCATAATGCACATGTCACTCATGATTGAAGAAACAATTTGATCACCATTGAATCCAATGGAATAGTACAAACAATAGTAATAACTAAACAATTGGATAACAACACCAAATGTCCTGAGGTTTTTTTTTATGATTTGGGAACAAATTTGTTAGTTTTGGTCTTTGTTCTAAAGGATAGATGACGCGTTCCTAAGTCCCGGGGTGAAACCCACTTGACGGTTTCACTTTGTCAAGTTGCGAAAAGTTAGGGACTTAGGGCACACTCCCGGCTTCCAACACTAGAAAGGGGTAGCGGGTTGTGTTGGAAGCCTCGGGATCAGACTAGGAAGAGGGATTAGCTTATGTTGTGTGAATCTGCATCCAAAAACCAACCACAAGAGGTTAGTTTAGCATTCAAGACACCCTTGGGTGTTGGGACAAGCCACGGGCACTTGGACACACAAGATTCACCACGGCCCAGACTTGGGGGAAGCCACCACCTTCCCCCATTTAGTATTCTCTGCAGCTCTCCACCGAGGCTACATCCAAATGGCTATTTTTCCCGGGACTCCCGAAATGGAGTCCCGAAATTGTCCCGACGGGACTCCCAAAACTTTGAACGGTCATAACTCCCGATTGCAGAGTCTGATCGCAACAAGGTCTGAAACAAAGTTGTAGCCCTTGTCAAGATCTTTCCAACGCCATGTTGCAATCTTGAATCGGATGTCGGGAACAGGTCGATTCTCGACTTTTAGTGATCGGGAGTCAAACTGCCACTTTGACTCCCGGCCCTTCTTTTGCCCATAACTTGGGCTGCAGATGTCCAAATGACAAACGCGAGGCCATTTTCGATATCTACATTTCAAGACCTTTCCAATGACACCAAGAACACCTCAATGCGAGGTGTTTCGGGCCTTGCTGTCGAGCTCTGAAAATTGGGGAGTCCCGGAGGACTCCAAATCCCCAACTTTGGAAGTGTTGGGCTTCACCCCCACACTTGGCCAAAGTGGGGTTGCGACAATAGATCTCCAACATGATTTTGAAAGTTATGAAAGAGTTATACACTCAATTTGGATGCCTTTTTTTTACATTGATTTTTTTGCAAGATAACTCAATTATCATTGGTTGGAGGTTTATGGTTTGGGATTAATTATAAATTATGACAAGGGGGAGATGTTGTCCTCTAATCATTATGTTCTTGTGTTTAGTTGTTGGTTGGAAAGAGTGAATGATTTGAAAGCTTAAACATGTAACTACTGTCATTGTCTCATCAAACGTGTTTAATGGTTAATGATTGAGAAATTTTGCAATGAGAAAAGGGAATTAAAGTGTTTTAAAGTGCACATGTAATTGGTATTGCAAGTGCACCATCCTCTTTGGTGCTTTAGTTACATGTTATTTGCATGTACATATTATATTCATTTATTTATTCTTTTGTAGTTGGCTTTGGTTCAATGTTGTTTTTTGGTGAAAAGATTAGGGGTTATGTTTTGCACATGTTAATTAACAAGAAGAAAACAATGTGACATGTTTTATTTTGAGTTTATGAAATGATAGGAGGTGGAAGGGGAGCAAATAGAAAGATATGCACTTGCATAGAAGGGAGGGTGGGTAACATTATATTAATCTATGGGCATAATTTCAAGACATGGTACCATGATGAATTGATTTGCCTCAACAATACTTTTGAAATATGTGAAATATTTTATGGTGACAAAGAGCAAGAGGTGATCAAGATTAAGGAAAAGAAATATAAGATCAACAAGGGATGTATTCATATGTTTACTATCTAATGGGGGTGTGAATGCATAACTTGCCAAACATTAGGAAATTTTGTATGACATTGGTAATACTACATCACATGCTTTATCTATTGTTGAAATCATGTTGTGTGTTATGTGACATCCCTTGAAATCCCTTATGGAAGTAATGTTTTGTGCACATTTTTCATGTTAGGTCGAATGTCATTAATGCACATGTGTCAGTTTGTCTGATGTGTGGATTCTTTGAACTTACAAGGAAAATATAAAACAAAGTGGATATTATCTTCACAAGCTTGCTACAACTTGAATTAAATTTTTTTTTAAATTGTGAGCTTTGTATCTTGAATGCAAACTTATGTCATGATTTAGTCATCCAATTACTTCTATAAATGTATAAAAAACTCAAGGCACAAATGTTTGCATAATCTATCATGTTTGGTGCAATATTTATATTTATATATACAATTTTTATTTTATTTTTTATGTAGGTCAATCACAAGTCAAGGCACTTTGTTGAACTTTTTTTCATGATGAAAATGATAGTCTAACATTTTTCGAATGGCATTTATACA
Source organism: Sphagnum contortum (assembly GCA_963920785.1). Classification (NCBI taxonomy): domain Eukaryota; kingdom Viridiplantae; phylum Streptophyta; class Sphagnopsida; order Sphagnales; family Sphagnaceae; genus Sphagnum; species Sphagnum contortum. Next base: position 9,393,168 of record OY987278.1, read on the forward strand.
ATTATGATTACATCAATCTTTTCAAAGTGTTTATTTTCAAAGTGTTGTGGGGGCTTTTTTTGCAATCTCATAGATAATATTATTTGACTTGTTGCCCCAAAATTCTATATGTGGATGATGAGAAGTTCTACAATTTGCATTTTGGGGTGGATGCATAATGAACAAGTTTTCTTCCAAAGGAGTGTTTTCAAATAGGCAAGCATGATGGCAAACATTGCATGTGGGCATAAACTTTAACGTGGAAACCAACAATATCACACTTTTAGTCCCTTTAGTTGAGAAACTTGCCAAATCTTTAGTCTTAACATTAACAAGAAAAATTGCCAAAAAATCCAAACATGTTAATTTGGAAATCCATGTTGACTACTTCCAATCCTCCTAAATACATGTATCTATTCAATTTTGTTAGATATTTTATTGTTTTGAGTAGACAAAATGCATAATTTATTTCTTTTTTGCCATCTTTCACCTCATGACATGAATGAATTCTTCTTTAAAAGACTTGTGGAGCTAATATTTGTGAACATGAAGTTAATGAGGACTTTGTTTTCTATAGTAGGTGGCAAGAATATGACTTTTAAGGAACCATAAGTTGAAAGTTTTGCATTTTGCAACATGTGATGAAACATAGGTGCTCAAACACCTAAGTGTGCAAATAACTTTTTTTTGCAATAGGTGACAAGAGATTGTCCGTTACAAACAAATTTTCTTTTTGTAGAAAGTGACACATAACCTTAGATCAAATAGCCAATTTCAACAAGTTTGCTTTATTTATATCTAGGAGTTTGATGGATTGTTTTTGCATTTCTTTAGTATGGGCTCTTAGGCCTCCTCCTCTTTGGGTAAATTTTGCTTGGAAAAGCAAACTAATTATGTCTCTTTATATTTTATGATCTTCCTTCATCCCACTTCATGACTTTTAGGGTTTACATGGTTTATTTTCTGTGCGTGTTAAAAATGTATGTCTTTTTCTGGGAAAGATTTGCAAAACTAAAAGTCTTGAGCACCAAGTTGGTGAATGTTATACTTCATGTAACTAGTGGCAAGAATGTCATTTTCAAGGAACTAGTTGTTAAAACTTTGTTCTTTGCAACATGTAACAAGAAACAAATGTTTAAACACCTAGTTATAGAAAGATTTGCCTTTTGTAGTTTGTAACAAGATATCCCATGTTTCAAAAAAAATAAAATCTTTGTAATAGGCGACAAGTGCCTATTGTATCTATTGAAGTAATGATGTTTATCTTGCCTTTAATTTCAATATGTTTTTCCTTTGTTTTATTTTATTTTTCTAAAAAAATAGCAGCTTCAAGTGCAAGCTAATTTTGTGTTCTTTCCCCATTTCAATGCCAATTAGATACATTGCCCATCTTTATAGCTAAGCAAATGGACTCACACCAACACCTAATTAGTGATAACCATAATACTCCAATGTGCTAAGACCATGAATAATAAATTACAAATAATCAAACATGCAAAACAACATCATATTTTTATTCAACAACAAAGGTTTCAAAGCAAACACAGTAAGCTAGGTTTCGGATTAGGTAATTTGTAGTTAAGGAATGTATGCAAAGTCAACAATTTGTCAATACCTACAAACATGAAAACATTTCCAAATTTTTTGTGACATCTTTGAAAAAAAAAAAATCTTTAGTTGTTGGATTCATTAAACAAATTAGTATCCTAATTTGAATGAACAATCATCCAATAGCTAGATCCCTTTGTCCAACTATTGCATGATGTTCAAATGTAACATCAAAAGTTCATAGAAATTATATATAATGGAATTTGTGATAAAATCTTTGTTGTCTAACAATATTTTGTGAGTCCACTTAGTATCCATTGCTCTAATGATGAATATGGACAACCCATAGCCACATTTTGGGCAAATTTTCACCATTTTGTGAAAAGTGTTTTGAAAAAAATTTGGTCACAAACTATTTTTTAATTCCAAAAAAAAATATTTTAAAATAAAAAACACCACAATTTTTTACAATACGAAAAAGGCACTTAAGATTTTGTAATTTCAAATTTGAATATTACCAAATTTGGTTAAATATAGTTACAAATGATCACCACTTTAACAACATCACAAAATCAAGGAAAAAAGAAACAATGTTCACATTAAGTCTCTTAGTATGAAGAATAAATTCTTTGGAAAATATGGAAAAGGTGTTTAAGATTTTTAACTTTCAAAATTTGAATATTAGCAAATTTGAATAAATATAGTTACAAATGATCACCACTTGAACACCATCACAAAATCAAGAAAGAAAAAACATTGTTCACATTAAGTCCTCATAACATGTGAATGGTTCTTAGTATGAAGAACAAATCCTTTGGAAAATATGAAAAAGGTGCTTAATATTTTTTACTTAAATATTTTGAATATTGCAAAAATTTGGCTGAATATTGTTACAAATGATTGCCACTTGAGCAACATCACAAAATTGAGAAAAAAAAACATTGCCCACATTAAGTCCTAGTAATATGTGAATGGTTCTTAGTATGAAGAATAGATCCTTTGGAAACATTTGTCACCAAAGGAAAGAGTTTCTAGCTTGTCACTTGTTGCTTTCAATTGCTAGCATCCTACAACTCCTCACATGTTCCTTCGTAGAACAATATAAGGAGATGGGCTGGAGTATTACGGCCTGGTCACCTTACAAAAACAAGCATGGGACCCAAAAGAGGTTTTCTTTGTAGAACAAGGAACGTCAAATGGCATACAAAGTTAATCTAGCAATGGTAAATTGTAAACACAATTGTGTGTGTGTTTTTTTATAGATCTGCTAGAAAATATTGTACAAAAATAGGACAAAATAGGGTGCCTAGTGAGAGAAATATGCTTTGCCATGGGGACATTTCCTGGATAGGGTCAGCATTCAAAAATTCCTTCCTTAATATCTTCTACCCATATGCTAATGATAAAAGCCCTAAGAATGTTCCTGCATCCACAAAGAGTGATCTTACTATCATTAACAACCTTATTATGTAGTCATGACTAGTGTGGCCTGAGCCCTTGGCTAAGTGTGAACTCGTAATAATGTAGGGTGGACATAACATGTGGCATTATTTTGCAAGGTCTGCACTGATCTTTCCTTCCAAAACCTGGTTTTTTGGAATTTAATTGACTTTTCATCAGCAGAAATCACTAAATAATCAATATCTCCATCAAATCTTGCTCATCAAGATCTTTCCAACAACACCAAAGGCACATTCCAATTCCTCTGACATTTTCAGCTACAATTTAATTTAGTTTTTTAGTGAAGAAATCATTCAACATTCAAGAACTTTTGCACCACAAGTTCAAACAGCATGAAACCAAGCCCATGCACCCCTCCTCATTCAAAGCTTTCTAAAGACACCAAGATTACAATCTGAATCATCCCCCTTCGGTGGACCTCATAACTTCAAAACAAAACAAACTACCGTCCTTCATAGATAGATATGAACCCCTAATTGCTGCACACCCTAGATGTCTATCTGCCTAATTGACAATGAATATGTCTGCCCCAATTAATTAGCACAATTCCTTAACAACTTATCACCATGAAGTTGCAACATATACTCTAGTTCTACCTAGAGAAGTTTCCAATCACAGTGTTATGGAGCTCACAATTCCAAATTGTTATAAATCATGACCATTTTATCAAGGCTCAAAAAAAGCTCACAAGAAAAAGTAAGTAAATAGAGAGATTATTATTGAGTAACACTCTCAAAGTTTTTTAGTAAATAAACACTTGCAGCCATCCGAAAGTCTCTTCAGTCCATGGCACATTTTTCTGCCTAATATTTTTTGTTGACCCACCTAAAGCCCGCCATCCTCAAAATCTTTTGGGAAGAACTCCCATTTAGATGGACTGGTTTTCTTCCTCGCTTAATAAACAGCTACACCGAAGAATTATTAGCAATCAAAACCATAAAGTCCATAAATCAAAGAAGGTGATGCTATAGTTTACCTTTAGGAAGCAAAACAAATTGAAACTCTAAGGACAAACTTTAGATGCATTAATTTAACATGAAGGATACAATCAACGAACTTATCAAATGAAAATCAATGTGTAGAGAAGACCAGGGGTTCAACCTTAAATTCCCTTTTAAGTCACCGAACCAGAGGCAACCACAAACTTAGGCCCGCTTTACACTAGGAGTCAGGGCCAAAAAATCTTGGGGCCAACTTTGAGCATTTTTGCATTGCAAATTGGCCCAATGGGTTGCAAATTGGCCTCCCAAATTTGATGATATCCTTTTTTCACCTTTGGGGCCACTACAAGGCCATAAAGTTCAGCATTTATTAGTACTTGGGGTGGATTGAATTTTATTTTTTTCTATTTCAGCCTTGACTCCTAGTGTAAAGCCCTTGGGGCTGATTTCAACTTTTGCACCAATAGGAATGCTGGATTTGGGTTGAACATTGACCCTGACTCCTAGTGTAAAGAGGGCGGTAGGTGTCTTGAAACTATTGGAACCTCTACACAACAAGAAGGGCATGCCATCAAATAAGCATATGTTGAACCTTGGTTGCATGTTTGGATTCAAACAAACAAACCCCCAATACCCAACTATCTATGCAAACAATACATTACAATCTTCAAAATAGGTTTGTAATGCCTACACAATGCAAATGGTAAGGCATTGAAACACCATGAAAAACGCTTAGTGTAAAAATTTAAAACACAATTAAAACAAGATGTTAGGGTTCAATAACAAAGTTGAGGGGAGTGTTGCAACCTTGTTAGTTGATCACATTTGGTCCTTGTCGACATCGATTAGAAACCACCAACTTGTTAATGAAACATATGTGTGAAATGCTCACAAGCTTCTGCCATACAAGTTGCAATAACACACATTCCAAAAATCAAAAGATACTAGTTTGAACCCTGTGCCTAATGCACAGGTGTGTTATTTCAACAATGTTTGGTTCATGTTTTAGTTTTTTTTTTAAACTTTTATCTTTTTTATTTGTTATTTATGTGTTTCCTGTTTTTATTATTATTTTGTATAATAAAAATAACTTGTTTCATTTTCACTTTTGTATTTTTGTTTATTTGGATGCAAGTTTGAAGTTTGGAGAAAGAAGATACACCTCATTCTTTTTTCAAGTAGGGTTTTTCTTCATTATTATAAGTTTTATTTTTTCTTATTTTCTACTCTTTATTTGGTTTCTTCTTTTTTGTAATTTTTTTCTTTTCATTCTTTTTTACTGTATTCCCCTTTCCTTGTTTCATTTGTTTCCATTCCTTTTTTATAGTTTTTGTGTTTTTACTTTTTTTTTTGTTTATGTTTGTTTCATGTTTTAATTTTTTCTATTCTTATTTTGTCTATCTTCATTTTTTTCTATTTTTATGCGTTTATTTATTTATTTTTTCTATTTTCAAAAAAAATCTAGTTTTTCTAATTTTTTTTATAATAAAAATTATTTTTATTTGATTAGATGCAAGTTTGAAGTTTGGAAAAAGAAGACAAACCTCATTTTTTTTTTCAAGTATGGTTTTTTTTCTCTTTCTTTTGCTCTCTGTTTTGTTTCTTATTTTTTGTCATCTATTTTTTAATTTTCTTTTAAGATTATTTTACTGTATTTCCCTTTTTCATGTTTAAGTGTTTCTAATTGTTAAAATGTTTTTTCTGTTTTTATTTTTTTCCTAGTTTTTTTCCTTTTTTAAATATATATTTGTTCTGTTTTTTTTCTTTTTTGTTACAACTTTGTTTCACTTTATTCATTTATTAATAACTTGTCTTCTTCTTTTTTAATTTGAAATTTCTTGTGTTGTTTTAAAAAGATTTCTTCTCTTGTTTCTCAAGTGTTTTTCCAACAATTTTTAGTTTTTTAAAATTAGTTTTTAGCTTTTGGCAAATTGCAAGACTACATGAGTTTTTCAGCCTTCACATTGTAGAGGATTATTATATGATGCCATTCATGGATGGATGACGGGACGGATGGAAAAAGCTTCACGACGTCCTTTAATATATAAGATTTAGGACCACAAGGGGATCCTAACATCTACTTAACTTAGGAGCAGGAGGGCAACACACCTATCAGTAGGGCATAAGATATGTCCTCTTTACTTTGAGGGATGTTCATAGGAATATATGTGCCCTCCAAATACACTAGGAAATTTCTGCAAGTACTTTCGGGGTTTGAATAAAGGCCACTTGTTCACTCCTCCAACCCCCTAAAATACCAAACAACTGCACACTTTTGGGGACTGTAAAGGTGCATGCACACTTGGTGTTAGGGACTCTAGGGTTGAGTCCTGTAACACCATGCTAGCCATTTAGGACTTAAACCTAGATGCCATGAAAATTTTATGTTAAACTAGCATTCACTTAACATCGAGCTATGGCCCATTTGACATCGGGTGCCACCTAGGCTGCCACCTAGATTTTCATTTAACAATGACTTAACATCAAGTGTGAATGCACCATAAAATCCAGAGACTAGTGAATATACAAAGAAGGAAACCATTGACCAGGTGATCAATTGGAACATCAAAGTGCCATTTCATTATTAGGACAAAATTCTCAATTTTTCCAAAAAAAATTTAAACATTTTCTAGTTGCTCTACCTATCCCAAGCAACAAATCGATCCAGGGCCTTCATTGTCCCATCATGCAACTAAAAAGTTGTTAACCACAGACTCTCCATATGCTTGTAAGAGGAGGGCAACAATATTTTGTTTTATTTTTTGGGCTCAAGGACTTACAAGCCATGATGCCACAAGTTCTAGCATTTTAAAAATCGTAGTTTAGCATGTAAGCCCAATGTAATTTAGTTGGGTTTGATGCGTGACATCAACAATAATCTTTTTTTTTTGCCAAAATTGCATGAAATACGGTGGGCTCGAATATCAACCACATTTAGATGTTTGAATGCTTTATCTGGATGTAGTGAGTTGGGTTACAACTTTTCAAGTACAAGGGCAGCTTCAACATATGTCTGTCAAATAATAAACTAATTTTGAAAGACTCTATGTTGAAATTTTAATAGGAAATTTTTTAATTCGCACCTTTTTTGGTTAAATTCACACCCTTTCTTTCACCCTAAACGTGGAAGGACGCAAGTGTGGGGTCCGTGGTCAATCAGGGCACAACTCGAGAACTTGCCCGCAGAAGTAATTGAACTGATAAAGGAACATACTCTTAAAGTTTAATCTGCATAAAATCGGATGCACGAAGGGTGTGAATTTAAAATTTTCCTTTTAATATTCTTGAATATTAAAATAGCCTTGCTTTTCTGGTAGACATGGTTGATGGGCCATCCCCACCCCCTTGTTCAACATGAGTAAGAGCTTGTCTTCACGGTCGGACATGACTATTCAAAGAAATACACACTCGTGTAAGCAACGTGACTGTGCAAAGAAAAGAAATCCTTGATCCCTTGTCATAAAACCTGAATTTGAGGGGGTCTATTTCTTCTTTCAGAGGTCATGACTCATTTGTCAATTACTTCCAGGTGACTGTATTTTGTGCAGCAGCTTTGCCATCTGTTTTCTGTAAGAGAAAGCTCATGAATATGGATGTTGGGTGTCTCCTTATGGAATGCCAAATGCTTGAGTATTTCACCAAGTTCACTTTTGCCAAATTGTTAAATCCACGTTGCCAATTTGAGAGTCTGACATTGCCCCCATTCCCAAGTCAGCATTGTCAAGTCCACATTCCTAAGTTGCCAACTCCGCATCAAAGGCCATGACACGCATACATGTCTATAGCCAAAGAATATCCCCTCTAGCAACCTTGATTTCATGGATGAATTTTCATCCATCCCCTCCGTGAAAAATTCACAACTACTATTTTATGCATGTTCATTCATGAAATCTGGATGATTTTTAATGCAAAAACTAAAATTGGGAATCAACCACATTTCATGGATGAAATTTAAATTATAGATTGTATTTCTTGGATGAACTTTATTCCATCTTGAGATCTCATGAATTTTTTCATGGATGGACTTTCATCCCATTAAGATGGCTTCAAATCCGCATGTGAGTTGGCACGCCATTTGGGAGACAACGGTTGCCATAATCCACTAATTTTTTTACCATTTGTTCTTGTATGGCCATAAAGTGGGTATAGGACCTACTGAAACAAATTTACTTTTTTGGGAGGCTTCTCATTCATTAAACCTAAATAAGTTTGCAAAGGTAGTGTGCAAGGTTGTTTTTGGTTCTCCCTTGCATTCCAAGTGAATTAGTTTGGAAGCTAACACGTGTTTAACGTCTACGAAAAGAAAGTTGGATGAAAACTCACACATACCTTTCCCAAATAGGATATATATGGTTCATTGTGCACTTGTGGAGTTGTATGCAATTGAAGCACAACAAACCACCTATTCCCAAGATTTGGCCTATTAAACTAAACACTAATTGTAATTGTTAACCCTAACCTTATTCTAACTAATTGAATTTATGAAAATGCATAACTCTTGGATTAAAGTCTTAATCAACGGTTCTTTATAATGCTTAATTGTCCAACCACTCGATAATTGCCTATTTTAATGTGATCATTTGAATTTATTTAACATCATTGGTATATATATTGATAAAAAATATCAATATATTCATATTTCCCCTCATTTCTCTCTGCATACTTTTTCTTTGTTTTTAGATTAGTCTCTACACTTTGATTTGCAAAAAAATTGCTTAGATTTGAATTGCATTTGTTGTTTTCATTTTGTGTTTGGGTTTTGTTGTTTGCTTTGCTAGTTGCCATGCTCAATTTTGCTAGCACAACTTTAGATATTCAATGGAACTCCATTGTTTCCTTCAAGTTATTTTTGCATTTGCACTTGCTAGTTGGTTGCACACACTTGGCACTTCCAAAAAAAAAAGTTGCGCTTGCACTTCAAAAAACATTTGGCACTTTTTTGCACACACGCATTTTGCACTTAACTGTTTTTGGGTTTCAGCTTCAAGCCTTTTTGACATTTTTAAATTTTTAATGTGCGAGATGAGTGCCAAATTTTGCAAGCAAAACACACAATGACAATTATGATTTGGCTTCAAGTTGTAGTTTAGTCTTTTGTTTCTTGATTGGCTGAGCTTGTATAATGATAAATGTTGTAATCCTTGTTTATTCATGATCTAACATTGTTATCAATTCACATGTCACACATTATTTCCTAAAGTTAACATCTTAAAACATTATAGCCTTAATTAAACTTGAAATTTGAGTTTTGATAGAAAATCATAAGCTTAAAAAATAAAATTTGGAAGAAAATAAAACATTTGTTAGTTTAATTTTAGTGTACTTAACCACAATCCTTTTGAAAATTTTAACAAATATAATTATTTTTTTCGAGAGAATATCACATAAAACATCACTAAACTTTTGTAAGTTAAAAAAAGAGTTAATATATTTTTTGATATCAATTAACATTGTTTTAAAGCAATGTAAGTTCCTAAACTTTCTCAACTATATCATATTGTTCCAAATTGAAATATTTGTTCAATAAAATAGTGAAAAAAAGAAAAAAAAAAGTAATTCAAGTTCAAAATCAAAAACTAAAACAAATAGATGATGAAAATTGTACTCTAATCAATCTTGTTGATGAGCAAAGTGATGTGTTTATTAATAATGTTAATATGAATGGCAAGGCCATTTAGAAAATGACGAAGCAAGATATACAAATATGGACTTCAAAATTATGGGTGTTGCTACTAAATGACTCAAAGGTTGCAAACCTAGGTGATGTTTTGTAGAATAGAACGAAATTAATCAATAATTTAGATTCGTAGAGCTCCAATCAAAAGTTCTACAATGCTTCAAGCTTAATTGGTTTCTCCCAAAAATAGTTTGGCAAGAAGTGAGAAATATTCACAAACTTTGTAATTAGATAGAAAATTGGTATCCTCATTCTACAATCTATTGATTATGAATTTTAAAATCAATTAAGAACCTATTATTTTGGTAGTACAATTATTACCAAAATTTTGAAACAAGAGTTTTTTCTCCCTTCAACAATGATTGAAACTAATGAAAATTCAACAAATTTGCAAAGATTTGAAAATGGTAGTAACTTTTTTGAAAATAAACAAGTAGTTTAAAACATGGAATAACATGTGATAAAAAAAAGTTACATAAGCATTCTAAATTTTGGAAACCATATCAGGGAAATGAATTTAACTTGGGCATTTCTCTACAAATGAAAAATCATTTGTTAAGTAAATTCACATTTACTGTGTTGTATTGTGCAATGTGTGTCATAATAATGCAATGAAAATATATTAGATACATCAACTAGATATAATAAATACTGATTCCAAAAATATTAGAATTGCAACTATGAAAATGCATATAGATACAAAGAATGTTGTAATTGTGTAAAAAATATGAGAAGGAAGTCAAATGTTGCAAATTTTGATCTTTGGAAAAACAACTTGCTAACAAAAGGCTTGTAATATTGTTTAATAACATTTCAAAATATTTTTGCATGATAGATCCTTCCCAAAAAATCATAAAAATAAAAATTTATTCATGATCTATGATTGTTTGTTGTAAAGTATTATCAACCTATGAAAATTGTGGAAAGCAAGGATGTAATTGTTATTAAAAGATTCAAGGATTGTGTTGATTATTGTAAAGTCCAACATCCTTGTGATTTTGAAAATTGATTGCATGAGTTGTAAGCATTGGAATGTAGTGAGGTCAAGTGGATAATGTTTTTTGTATTTGTGGATTTACATTTTGATGATTTTTTTAATACTCGAATGTTTTATTTGTCATTTAATGTGCAATAAACAATGAGAATTTTGCAATTTAAATGGTCATTAAGAATGGTTGAAAGCATCTATGAATTCTATTTCATGACCTTGAAAATGCCCCAATTAAAACAAGGTGAATTTAATTTTTGTTCTATTTTTTATTGTGTATTGTTCCTTGATTTTTTAACCATAAATTTTATCTTTCTAATTATAATTTTAACTTCATTCTTTTTTGGGTGACATATATGAAAACAAAATTTATTATCTTCCGAGAAGTTTCACAATTATGTGAAAAGCCCTTATACTTTGTTGTGTCCCTCTACTTTTGACTTGGTAGATTGGTGAAAATTGTCATGAAATTTTTATCCTCTATTGTTTCTTATTGTGTTTTAAACCTCACATATTAATTGAAAATATAAAATGTTATTATTGAAGATTATGATAAGGAAGCCTCAAATTATCTATGTTTCTTTAATGTTATGAGAATTCACATCTTATGTTTATGACAAAAATTCATGATGCAAATGATGAAAATTGTTGTATAAATATTTTTCAAATGTTAAGTACTAACAATGAGCTTGCTATGGAATTCGTCTAAGCATTATTGATTTTTTGCAAATTTTAAGTGGAAGTGAATGATAAACTTTGCTTCCCCAATTCAATTTTTTATTTGTTTGCTTGTTTGCAATTGGCCATTTTGTTGGTCCATTACAAAAGAAATTGAAACTTTAGTGGCTGCCCAAAATAAATTTTTAATGTGGAGATAGATTAATGCCTATGTTAGTCCCTATTCACCTTCATTTTCACCTTCCCTTTCATTAGCGAGAATGTAAATACCAAAAAGAGAAGTACAAACTTTATTTATTTTGAAATTACACATGGCAAGGCATGAAAGGCTACACAAATTCTTGTATATGAATCTTAAGTATTTCATTCTAGAAAGAACCATCTAAAAGTTGAATGAAACTTGAAATTTCAACATCATCCCTAGTTGGGTTGCACATGGATTTATAACATATTCACCTCATGCATGATGATTGAAATTCAACAAATTTTCTTGATAAACCTTAACATTTTTTTGTAATCTCTTGTTGACAACATTAAGCATTAGCAAGAGGTGATTCCTACTCATGACGCACTATGCTTGCTACCTCATTCAAAATACAATATTGGTACTTAGGTGTAGTAGATGTGGAATCAAACAAATATTGATAACATCTTGCAAATTCACATTTTTAGGAAGAAACATCCACTTTCACATGGAAGTAATTCTAATGCAGTCCATGTTACTGTAACATAGTGGAATAACCCATGATGCAATTGGAGAAATTTAACCTAATCTACATGTCTACAAGCATAGCAAGGAGTGATGACCTAAGATTTTTTCACAATTTATGTTTTCCCATGCATATGTACACATTCTATAACAATGTTATGTGACAAAGGAACATGATTCTTGCAAACCACAACACCATGTTTTGCATGTTCCAATTTGCATGCATTTTTTTCATCAACATTAACATTTCTTTAAACAAATTGAAAATGAGATTCAAAAATATTTTAAACAATAGTCCAAATCCCCACATGAATATGCAAAACTTGTTTTAAGCTCTTGCATTGAAGAAAATGATTAGACGAAACATCCTTATCCCGTCCAAAACACAACTTTCAATATCTTTTGCAATGACAATAAACTATAGGTCTTAACCTTACAAACCATTTACAAATGCAAGTGAAACAAACTTTCAATCAACACATGTTGGGCATGCATTTATCTTGTAGAAAATGTTCCATCAACATCGAACATGAAGGATAAATATTTAAACCAACATTTCCAACAATGATTGACACTTCAAAATATTTCAAACCATCTGGTGCAATGCATTGTGTAGACTTCAACTTCATATTCGTTCAAGTGAAAGCCCTTTCTAAAACATGATGGAGTCATGAATAGAACTTGAAAGATAAATGCTCACATCGCCATAAAATTGTATTGAAGTAGCTCTTATTGTTTACAAATAAAAAACAAACTTGACTCACTATTCCCAATTCAATAACTTTACTTAGATTGTAAACTTCTATTTAGAATTTTGAGTGTATGTTCATCCATCTCATTGACTACATGCAAATTCTAATCTTAAAAGTGGTTGTCATCATTTTTGGCTTGAGATAATACCCAATCTACAAAGCACACCATACCTATCCTATTGGTCTTCTTGCAAAACATTTTACAGGTGTTGTGAGTTCACAAAAAAAAACTAAAAGGATAGTTTCACTTATTAGAATGTTAACTAATTTGCATAGATGTTGAATATACTTAGAAAAAATTGATAGGTTGATATTTATTAACAAAAACTAGCCCAACAATGCTAGAGTTGATTGCAAATCCCTAAATACTTTAGAAAAAAACTTGAGAGTTTGAAGCAAGTTTGGAGGAGAATCAGAGAGAATTTGAAGGTTCTTTCTAGCATGAAGAAATTTTGGATGCTTATGAATAATTAAATTTGAAAATTTGAATTAAATTTTAAATTTTAATTCTAGTTTTTTATTTCTCAAATTTTCAAATTGAAGGACATTAACTTGTTTTTGATAAAATAGTTCAAAATCTAAAAAACATTTGAAAATAGTAAGTGCAATTGCTAGCCACCTATATGTATTTATTTACTTTTCCCAAGTGAAAATCATCTTGTGGAGAACTAGTTTTCTTTTTGCAGAATTTTTGAAAATTTGAAAACTAACTAGTTCTTTAATTTCGTCATGTATACATATAATCAACTGATTGCATAAAATTTACAAAATCAAATGACCAACCAACATTGGTTTTGACCAATGTTGGTCTAATACATAGAGTCTCAATATTTATGTACTAGTTTAGTATGTAGAATTGAAACCAACTGGTGTCATTTTATGAAAAACCCAAGACGTACTTGAGTTTGTTGTTTGCTTCCACAAACACTACCATTTACCCATACTTAGAGCTTTCCTCTTTCGAGATCCTCCTATGCATATATATCATGTGTGAAATTTTTTCATGCTTATGGGTATTGCATATATCAAGTTTAGTAAAATATTTTCATAATTACAAATTTATGTTAATAATTACATGATTAGCATTCTCTTTTCTTTTATCACAAAATTAAAAACTAAATGATGGCCTTGGACCCATCTTGATAATCAACATTTTCTCAATAACTGGCTAACATTGTTTCAATGTGAATATTAATACACCCAGATGTATATCTCATGCAAGCTCATATGAAGTTCATCTGTGGCAAAACTTAGTTTCGCAAGTTCTTATATAAACCTGCCTCATATATCCATTTCAATGGGATTTGAATATTTACTAGTAGGGCGTGTGCTGTTGGCACAAGTGTTACCACGTCCTCCTCAACTGATTTTTCCTTCCAAAACCTGGTTTTTGGGAATTTATTTGAATTTTTCAGTGGCAAAAAATTACTTCAAAAATAAATATCTCCCACATTCTGAATCCAAATCTTACCAAAAGAAATTCCATTAAATCCTGCTCATCAAGCAAGATCTTTCCAATAACACCAAAGGCACATTCCAATTCCTCCAGAATTTTCAGCTACGACTCAATTTAAATTTTCAGGGAAAAAGTCATTAAATATTTAAAAACTTTTGCACCGCGTGTCCAAGCCCATGCGCCCCTCCTCACGGAGAGCTTTCCAAAGACACCAAGAACACGATCTGAAGCATACCAGTTCGGTCTCTCTCATAGTTAGAGAGTGAAACAAACAACCTTCCTTCCTTCATAGATAGATGTTCATACCCTATGTCCAAATTGAAGAAACCTTAATACCAGTATCCAATGGGTATGTTGCAATGGACATACGGACCTAACATTGATTCAAACTTCAAACCGTCCATAGCCTAACTTAACCCACCCTAGAAACATTATATGTGCTCCAAATGCTGGCTGGACCTTCAATGCAAAAGGGTTTTTTTTTGGGGGTGAATTTTCACACTTTGTGGAGACAAAAATGAAATCCATTGTGAATTGTAGAAAGGGATTTTCTGGGGGCAAAAATTACACAAAAGTGGCCAGATTTTGAGGGAGAAAAAAAAGGGTTAGAAATAGCCTTTTTGTTTTTGCACAATGAGTTCATATAGGTCGCCAGAACTAGGCAGAATTTCAAAAAAAGTTTCAACCATCTTGTCTAGCCTCTATAGCCAAATTTGGCTCATTCCTCTTGTGGATGATCACCAGTCCACCTACTTGAGAAAACTGGTTTTAAAAAAATTAAAATAATAATAATAATAATAAATTTATAAAAAAAACAACCCTGATGTGAACAATTTGGCATTTCAATGTTGAATACTTATTTTATCCCCCTAACTTTCATTTAAGAAGATGTACTCCAAATTTTCAGAAAATTCAACAAACTATTAAATAAAATATATGCAGATGATATATACAAAATATCTTCATTAGGTATTGAAAAGTTAGAAAATACTAAAAAATGCAGGTAGGTACATCTGACTTAGAACATTGATTATTCCAAATGCAATTTAATGTATAATGGGTATGTATTGATTTAAAACACTGCAAATTGAGAAACAAGCCTAATATTTCTAAAGTTTTAATCAAAACTTTTGGATGGTATGGTGATTTTTTTATAAAAAATTTAATTAAATAAAGGAATTTTTTTAATTCACACCTTTTTTGGTTAAATTCACACCCTTCTGGCGTCTGATTTTATGCAGATTAAACTTTAAGAGTATGTTCCTTTATCAATTCAATTACTTCTGCGGGCAATTGAGTTGTGCCCTGATTGACCACAGACCCCACACTTGCGTCCTTCCATGTATTCAAAGTGAAGAAAGGGTGTGAATTTAAAAATCTCCTAAATAAAATATTTTTAGTATAGTCTTGGTTGCTTTGGAAACATACAGACAACATGGACCCAGTTGATCTAACTTCCAAAGTTGTCATTCCAAAAGCCTATTAAAGCTGCCTCCCAGAATTCAAGGTGGAGATGGAAGGAAATAGTGTGTCTTCAACACTAGGCTACTACCCTCCCCAATATTGTTGTCGTGTTGAAAGTGCAAAGTGCCACACAAACACACCAGGGTGACTCACGGACACTGTAGTTCTTTATGTAGTGATGTATCTTTCATGGTGCCTTGGACTATGGACCTCCTTTTTTTCTTACACACATCATAGCTAGTGCACCTTCGTCACTTGCCAATTTGTGTCAGACAACAATTCTTGTGTCTTAGGTTTTTTTTTTAATCGTTGATTATCATTTCTTAACCATATGAGTCCTATGAATACTGGGCTTTGCATAGCGTGTTTATGTGATTTTGGTTGATTGTTTGCTTTTGTTTTGTCTTCAGGTTGTGTCTTCTTGTGTTCTCATTTGCCTTGTGCTTTTGATGGACAGGTTCCCACCCGCGATTTTTAATTTACAAGATTTTTCTTCTTTTTCTCTTATATATTTAACACTTTGAGTGTGGCCACCACCATCACCATTCCCATCCAAAATTATTCCACCCATTACCACTATGGAGCACTCCAACTTTTGGTTAACATAATTTGGCCAACCTGTAGCATGCACATACAAAGTAAAGTAACAAAGCTAAAGCCAAAGGAACACCACCACCCAACCAAAAAAAAAACCCCCAAAGTCCTTTTCAGTATTAATTAGTTGAACTTAATTGGACCCCCAAAGTTCAATCTCTTTTCTTTTCTTTTGTGATGAGGGCATCATTGATTGGTCCATCACCCAAAAAATAACATAAAAATTAATCAAGCTTTGGACGTGACAGGAGTAAAAACTTAGGGCAAAGGATATTTGATAAACTGAGGTGCTATTGGGAAAACGTTGGGAACATGTCAAGAACTCAGTGACAACTTGATGGCACACATTGAGAACAACAAAAATCCCCAAAAATCCGACATGACCCACCACCCTCCCTGAAAGAAATAAAAAAAATTGGGCCCCCTTGGGTGCAGGCTAGCTCACTTTATTGGCATTATGTTTTTTTTTCAAAACCATCGGGCTATAAATTCTTGCTCATTTATCCTGCCAAACTAATTTTTAAAAAAAATTTGCATCATTTGAGCGAAGGAGGAATTTGGAAGCCTGGACCCCTCAGCTCCAGGCACTTTACTTCCGGAACTCAGCACTCCTGGGACGGCGTTACCCTATATCAAAGACTCCCGGTCAAATTCTCTAGTGAACCTTGAAAATCATTTTTTTACATAGCCTCCAAAGTCGAGTGTTACCAAGCATCCTCTAGATTTGGTCCAAGGCCGGCTTCCGAATCAAGCATGGACCTGGCGAGCTCGAAATCCCCTGCTGGGCCTAAAATTAACACGATAAGCCTGGAAATTTGGGCCTGTACAAGGACTGAATGTAAGGGCTAGTTTATTGTTGCCTTGACCATTTCGTCTCAACAAACAACCCTAATTCGCCAATTTGCTGTTTTATGGGGGGGGGGGGGGGGGGCAAAGTTGCTGGCGGATGCATGTCGGGACTGTCTGTCTTTTCTGGTCATGACAAATTGTGTCAACCAAAACCCACCACCCCAAAAAACAAAGGGATGTCGAGGGATCTATTTTCCTGCCTTTAGTGGCCAATTTGGAACATATGCTCATGAAGTCCAGTCCTCAATTTGCAACCCAACCCCCCCAATCCATTGTTGCAAACTAAAGAGTTTCAAAATTTGTTAGTGACCGGCCGGAACCGGCCTCACAAAACTAGTTTTTTTTCTTTGTTCTTGTTCTTCCGACTGACTCTCGAGGGATCCATTTTCCTGCCTTCAGTGGCCATTTTGGAACATACGCACGTGAAGTCCATTCCTCAATTTGCAACCCAATCCATTGTTGCAAACTAAAGTGTTTCAAAATTTGTTGGTGACCGGCCGGAACCTATTGACACAAAACTCTATTGACTACCTGTCCAGCCTCCCCTTGGTGAAATTCAAAATCCAAATGATTTTTTAAGGGTTTTCAATAGCCAGAAGTGAGGGGAAAATTTTAGTAAAATTTGTCAGATTTTGTATATTTGGTTTTTAGTATATAGCCAAAAATATAGAAGGATGATTAAAGTTGTGTACTTCATATTTGGTTTATAGCCAGATTTGGCTGAATGTTCCTAGGGATGATCACTAAATACATGTTCTCAGCCTCAATTGTGTAACATGGTTAAATAATTTCAATGCAGGCGTCTATTTTTCTTGAATTTTTTTGGTCATTATTTAATAAGTGCAAAATAATTGAAGGTTTCTTTACAGTGCAAATTTGACCAATTCAGCTCAATTTTTTAGGAAAAAAATTCATCGATTTTTTTAAAATCAAAAAAAAAAAAAAAAAAAAAAACCCTGAATGCAAGATGAATTAGCTGAGATTTCAATTCTCACTCACAAATTGGTTCCTAATTTGGATCAAAATTGTATCCCAAATCCTGGTGTAAAGCTCTTCCCCCCCAACCCTCCCCCCCAAATGGGAGTGCTAACAAAACACAAGTCTATCTCATGGCTTACAACATTACTACTAAAAGAACACTAAAACCCAAGGATCGAACCCATGATGACCCCACGAAAGTTGAGGTGGCTCTGCACTATCATTAGTTCTTAATTTAGTATCTACCTCCCTACCCACTTGAAAATGAATCATGGTATCCACAGTAGTTTGAGTGGGGGACATCAAATTTAGAAAGAAAATACAATTCTTGGGTAATTATTGGTAGTTGAGAAGTAAGGAGTGACACTTCCTATTAATAAAAGATGATTGTGGGAATTAGTGGAGGAGTGGAGGACATCCTATAATACTTTGCTTGTTTGATTAGTGAACATCCTATAAAAATTTTACATTATTATGTGATTTTAGTAATGGAGTCAAATAACTTCCTTGATGCAAATTATTGCTCGATTAGTGGAGGAGGAGTCTTCGACAACTTATGTTTTAGAAAAAAAAGTGGCCAGGTTTTTGTAGTGTAGTTAAGATGGTAGAAAATGGGGGCGAAATGTGCTGGTGTTTTAGTTTTTACTTCACGAGCGAGCGAGCATTTCATTTTCCAAAATGAGTTCTTACACCCCCCCAGTGGGCAAAGAAAGATGTGGATATATGAAATTATGGAGATTTGGCAGAGTCTTCCTGGGCCCCTCCCTTTCCTCTAATTTCTAATTAAAGCATGGATGAAAGTGTACACACAACAACACAAGCCTAACAAAGAAAGACAAAAGAAAACAAAAGAGAAAAGGACTGTGTTTTTTCCTCCATGCCGCACACCAAAGCAAATTGGTGGGTATGTTGTGTTGTGGGTTAGGTACTGTTTTGCAACAAGGATTCCATACCCCCAAACCCATTCTTCCATCTTGTTTGCACCCACAAACACGCACACACACACAATCTCTCTCTCTCTCTCTCTCTCTTCTCTGCCTCCTCTTGTTCAACTCCATACTTTCCTCTAGTTGATCCATATCCAGTGCAGCTGCCAGTTCTTCCAGTTTCTCTTCTGAATGTTCGGAGTAATTTGGGAAAATTTGGCAAACATTAATTTTTGTTGTTGTTGTTGTTGCAATTAGTTTTGTGGGTGTCGTTCTTCTGTTGCATATAGTCTTTGAGCATCTCTCATAGGTAAACTGGCTGTCTTTCCTGTCGTTGGTTGTTTTGTAGCTGGGTTGGTGTGATTGCTTGCCGTCTGAGTGGGCTTTGTGTGTGTGTGTGTGTGTGTGTGTGTACTTTGGTGGGCTATGTCCTAATTTGGGGGCTTTTGTGTTTTTGTTTGGGTGTCCTTCCCTTTCATGGGTTTTGATGGAATTGTAGGAAAAGCAAAGCTGAGTGTGTCCTAGTACTACTGGCACTATTGGGAGCTGGAATTTTGGGTTCGGGTGAAAATTTGGTTGGGTCTGTTGTTTGTGTGAAGAAAGAGAAAGTTTTGCTATTGTGGAACACTTGTCGGGGTTTGCTTGTACAATTGGGTGGAAGCTAATTTAGTAGAAGAAGCTTTGTTCTTTCTTTCTTGTCTGTTGAGAAAAAGAGGGTTAGGATCCTCTTTTTTCCTCACTTTGGTTCCAAGGGCTTCTTCAACAACACACACACACACAGGCAATTTCTTTTGGGATGTCTTCTTCATGTCTTCTGGTCTGGTGAGGGATTCGTGAAGGGTTTTCTTGCAACCATCAAGTTTGCAAGGAAGCACCTGGAGGTTAACAGGCTTTCGGCTGCCTCCTACCATGATGTGCAGGAGATGACAGACGAGGCTTTTATTGCCTGGTGAGTCTCCTTTCAGAGTCAAGCCTTTTCTTTTCCCCCCCCAACTGAAGCATGCTTGGTTGGGGTCTTGTTGTCTCCTGGTCAGAACTCCGGCAGGTTCCACTCATCTGGTTTAGGTTTGGATTGCCAATTCATTCAGGTTCTTCTTCTTCTTCACATGTCATGGCATGGATTTCTATCCTCTATTGATGATGAGAGACTTACATAATGAGAGAGAGACCTCTGCTTTGTCAATTCCTGAACTGTTTTGGAAGTGGATCATCATCCTCCCATGGCTGGGCTTTTTTTTTTTTTCACTCCTTTCCCAATCTTCAACTTCTACTCTATTTGCCATTTAATAGAAATGCCACTACTGTTTTATGAAATTCATGTGCATTTCAATCTTGTACAGATGGGGCTTGCATGCTGAATTTTTTGCAGCTGCTGATTCCTTCTCGCACAAATCCAACTTACTCTACTGCACAATTGGTAAGTTTCTATGGGCTTTGCAGAGTGGGAACTAAGCTTTGTCTCTAAAGTTTTTGGTTTACTTAGCTGAAGGATTCCGGCCTCTCTGTACCAGGAAGTTGATCCAAGCCTTCTTCTCAGATTTGAACTATGGAAACTGTGTTTGGTTTGGACCTATCCCAGACAATTTTGAAATTTCAGATTTCATGTGTGTTTTTCATTCCTCTCTTGGTTGGGCTCCCATAATCACTTTGCAACCAGTGGAAGGATCTTGCAAATTCTCTTGCTTTTGGGGAAAATTTCCAATTTGTCTGATTCTCTTGAAAGTTTCTTCAATATCTCAGCAATCAACTCTGCTCACATCCCATGTTCCCATCTTCTTTTACATAAATCTCCCCTCCATGTGTTGCATCTGTCTGTTGGTAAGAAACCTCCTGATGTCTTTGTTACTGTCATTTTGCAGGTGGGTATTGGAAGAAATCGATATCCACAGCGAGGTGTGATACCCACACATAACATTCTGTCAGTTTCTTGAGTGCTGCATGAACATTTTACTTAGGGTTCTCCACTTTGTGATTCTTATGGGGCCTCTGAATTCTTTCCAATAATGTGGAAAGAAGGGTTAACTTGAATGCAGGGATCAATTAGCTGCCTTCCTTAGGGTCCCATGATTCTAAAAGCTTCTATGGAGTCTGTAGTTATGGAGGAGGAACAAAAGAAACTTTATTTTATGATCATTTTCCCATAGTCATTTCCCATCACTGTCCAATCTGATATGAGCTGATTTCATTTACCCCATTTCCAGTATGAAATTATCTTGCAAGGGAAATGGGTCTCCAATTGTTTTGCTTATGCATCCAGCTCTCAAGAGTTCTTGAATGTCTGCTACACTGTAGTGAATCTGATTTTCAGAAAGCTGTTGATGTTTTATCTAGTTAATGCCATAGTTTGATTGCAAATGGATACTGCAGTGGGATTTGATAAAAGGGTTTTGAGCTCGAGATTGGTTTGTCTTTGATAGAAGCTTCAAAAGCTACTGGATAATTGGGGAATCTCATGTACACTCTTAAAGTCTTGAGAGCAGGTTTTTCTGCAAGGAATGAACATGATAGATCTCATTTATCTGAAGCATCTATGAGTCAGGAATCTGATGATGAAGACCTTGAAACAAGATCTGAAAGATGTGAAAGTTTCTAAATTGGTTTGATACTGGAAACCTCTGACTGAGGACCTTTTGAATGAGTGCAGATGGAAGGTGAAAGGGAGCAAAAAGGGTGCATAATTCACAGAAGAAGGTGGTGCTAGGGTATTAGAGGAAGGCAGGTAGGAATGGGGGGTGCGTGTTCCCGGAAGCGGGAGCAGGGGGATCCAGAAAATGAGGAGGTGGGGATTCATGCAGGACCTGTGGGCAAACTGAGTCGCAGCATCAGCTTACGGTGGCCCCTAAAGCTGACAACAATGCAGAAGTCAGAGAGTTTTACGAAGCATCGTGGCTCATTGTCCACACCATCTCTTTTGGAGCTATCTGTTCAAGCATTATGCCAGGTAAAATATCCCAGGATCAATAGACACCATGCTTGAAGGTTCCAGGGAAATGTGGAGGTTTGTATGAAGTTTTTCCCAAATAAATTGTATTGGGTCACTGCCTTGGCAGGAATTTGTCTGTGTTGTCTGGTCTGAAATATGCTATGTTGCAGAACATTGGAAGGTACAGAACTTTGTCAGCGATGCCCCGTGATTTAACACAACAGATTCTGAATGAGCTTGTGCGCCACCAGCTTTTAGCTCCACCTATCCTCCATGCTTTTCTAGACTGTGCTTTGCAGGTAAATTATGATATTTGAAGCTTCTCATTCTCCTGTTTTTATTATGCATCTGAATTTTCCACAGTGGTGAGATGAGGCCTTCTCTTGCTCCAATGTGTTTGTGTAGTTTGTTGCAATGCAACAGACTATCAGTTTGAGACATGCATTTTGGGGGTGCAAGGGCAGGATGTAATGTTGGAAGAGTACCCAGGGGTGGACGATACATGGCTGGATGTTATCGGAACACAGGGCTCATCACTTTTGGCTCTGGATATATCAGGCTCTGCCGTTACTGATGCAGGCCTTAAGGCTCTTGAAATGTGTAACAATCTGCAGACCCTGATCTTGAGTTCCTGTGACCATATTTCTGATGCTGGTCTCGTCTCCTTGACAGGCAAATCCCTTTGCCCCAGTACTCAGATTCCCCATTTCAAGACCTAAAATTTCCAGTTCTCTCAACTTGCAACTCTCTTAGAAGAAGCATCCCATTGTCCAGTTGAATCTGATGCACACATTTTTCATCTCTGCAAATGGACAATATTCTTTGCAAGTCAAAAAGTCTCTGAATTCTGGGTGTGTTTTCTCAGGGTTTGAGAATCTGACATCACTCAGTTTTCGAAGCAGCAACTTGATTACAGCTGATGGCATGCGCTATTTTGCACATCTTATCAACCTCAAGGACCTTGATCTCGAGTGTTGTCCCCGCATCCATGGTGGCCTTATCCACCTTAAAGGTTTGATTTTCACCTCTCATAATCCCTCATATTGCCAGCAACCCTGGCAACAAAATAGTTGTTACATTTGCAGAAATCCTTACAAGATTCAAGTGCTGACCCAACTGAGGAAGAAAGACTGATCAAGCTATGCCAAGACTAATTTGCATCTTCTTAATCTTGCACAGTAAGGTAATAATCTTTTTTGCATCAAATGCTTGGGTCTATGTCAAACAGAGCTGACAAGTCTGGAGAAGTTGAATGTTGGGTGGTGCAATTCTGTCAAAAATTCAGATGTCAAGCATCTTTCTGGTATGTTTTTATCAATATGCACAGCCTTCATAATTCTTGCAAATCTTAAAAGTGGGTCAGATTGGCCAAAATTGAGGAAGATAAAATTATTGTTGCAGTCATCATTGCAATTCAAACTTTGCCTCTAGGACTTTCAAAAAGATGTTAGTTGTTGTTGTAGGGGACTTGGTAGAGAAGAGATCAGTTTGAAGCAATTTTGTTGTTTGATGAATTGCAGGGCTTGTAAATTTGGAGGAGTTGCAAATTTCCAGAAGCAAAGTGAATGACACAGGAATTGCAGCTTTGAAAGGTTTGCTTACTCTCATTTGCATTTCTTTGGGGACCAGGATGTCAGAAGGAAACAAAGTTGCCATGGTGTACAGCCCCATGACTAATCAAGTTGCCGGCTTTTATGGTGGTTCTGCTGCCCCAGTGGTGCTTTTACTAGAAGCAAGTCATATATATATAACCTCCTGCGTGTTATCAGTGTGTGCTGACCATGTCTCATGGAAACATGGACACGGGGTCATCCTGATGATTAGTCTGTGCCTTGCAGGGTTGAAGAAGCTTCGGAGTTTGAGTATGGAAGGATGCCCTGTCACTTCCCAGTGTATGGAGACCATTGGAGGTATTGTTCAGAGACATAGAGGAACTACATTCTGTAGGTTCTAAATCTTGATCATTGGTTGCTCTTCACTGCTTTATACAACTGGCAACCTTGTGGCAGAGCTCTCTGGATCAAAACCATGCTGCTGTTGATGTTTTTTTTTTCTATCTTGATGTTTTGGGTTTTTGTTGCACACAGAGTTGACCATGCTGAGTGTCCTAAACATGAAGTCATGCTGCCTCCCTGACTCTGGGTGCAAAAAGCTGGAAGGTCAGTGTGGAAAGACCAGCCTTCATAATCACCACTACAACAGCAGAAGATTAGATTATCACATGCATGCTCACAGGGTCAGGATCTGATTTATTCTCCCCCCTCTCTCTATGCAGGCCTAATGAACCTTCGAGTATTGAACATGGGCTACAACAATGTGACGGATGCTTCAATGGTTTTCCTCAAAGGTAGCCAACTTCCCTTCGTTTTCTGAATGGCACAGATTTTTGTGTGAAAGAGGAGAGTAAGCCTTATGTGTGTAAGTTTGCTGTGAGATTCTTAAGCATGTTGTGAACTTCTGCAGACCCCATGTGGCTGAGATAGTGAAAACACAATGCTGGTGTGCTCCTCTATGAGCATCATCACAGAACAGGTCCTTTGAGAAAGGTTTCGGTCTTGACATTAAAACATGGAATTCTCTTTCCTGAATTTTTGGGTTTACGATGCAAGATTATGAATGTTTTATATATGTGGCATCTTGATTTGCAGGGCTGACCAACCTGGAGAGCTTGAATCTCGATTCATGCAAAGTTGGTGATGAGGGTGTTGAGCACCTTTCTGGTGCATGCTTTTTCCCCCTCTTGATGAACTCTCATGCTTGAATATCAGAAACTTTGATTTATGCAAGGTTGGGCTTTCTAGGGCATCTTTTCATTCACTTGCTCTTGCTCTTAGTCTCTGCATGGGAGATGGGCACATGTGTATGCTGTTCAAGGTTTCTGAACAACCTTGCTTGTCAATTCTGAAGGTCTGGTGAATCTTCACACACTGGATCTTTCTGATACCGACATTGGCAACAATGGACTCCGTTTTCTTACAGGTAAATTTGGTTCATGGTTTACAGTTCAGCTCACAGGCTCTGTCACAAGGCTTGTTTACAGTCGCATTGTCACAGATTATTGTCCAATGTTCCATTAGTTTGGGAAGATTTTCATTTGCACATGGTGAAGTGCTTTTATGCAGCCATAGGTTCTTCTTACATATGTCATCCTATATGTGTTTTTGACTTGGTTTTGAACATCTTAATTTCAGGTTTGGAGAAGTTGGAGAGCCTGAACCTTTCCTTCACAAC
This sequence comes from Sphagnum contortum, assembly GCA_963920785.1. Taxonomy (NCBI): domain Eukaryota; kingdom Viridiplantae; phylum Streptophyta; class Sphagnopsida; order Sphagnales; family Sphagnaceae; genus Sphagnum; species Sphagnum contortum. The sequence continues at coordinate 9,418,322 of OY987278.1, forward strand.
AGGAGTGATGGACAGTGGGCTTCGCATGATTGCAACCATCACATCCCTCACATCACTCAATCTTGACTCTCGGCAGATAACTGATGCTGGCCTTGCCTCTCTGACAAGTATGTCGTACTCTCATTGCTGTCAGTGGACACAATAGACACTTGCTCTGGGTCCAAAGTATAATTGTGTTGATTGTCTTATTATGTTCTATTGGGGGTTGATCAGGTTTGACAAATCTCAAAACTTTGGATCTTTTTGGGGCAAGGATCACAGACTATGGCACAACCTGCCTCCGACGTGGGTCTTCTTCCCTTCTCAATGATTCTTCATCCCTGCTAATGCTGTTGTTTTCCCTGTATCTGGACCAAGTTTGCTGAGGTTCCTCTGTATTCATCCTCTCAACTGCTGTTGGAGGAAATCTTGTAACTCCCATTTTTTCATGCTTTACGCTACTCAGGCTTCTTAGAGCTTGTGGAAAGCCACATTATCGTGTCTAGTGTGACTTTCTTTCAAGGTCTATTTCACTCTCTGCTCTAGCTTAATGCTGCAGACATGATGGTTTCTGTTCTGTGATGAAGGAGGCCATCCCATATGGAAGGTCAATTAATAACGCCCATGTTTTGGGTTGTGAACTGGAAAACAGATTTCAAGAAGCTGCAAACATTGGAGTTGTGTGGAGGGGGGATCACAGATGTAGGAGTGAAGAACATCAAGGATCTCACCTCACTCACCTCTCTTAACCTCTCCCAGAATAGCCGCATCACTGACAATGCCCTGCACCATCTTTCTGGTAAGGCATGCCTGCTTGACTTTGTACAATACAGATTTGAGGGTTCAAGTTGCAGACTTCACACATACCTCCTTATTGTTCATAACAGCTTGAAAACCATATGTGAGGCTCCTACATGTATCCTATCATGATTTTCCCATCATCCACACATTTTAGACATAACCCATGCTTGTCTAGGAGTGTTGTTATCTTACAGCCCATAGATATATTGCAAGGTTTGTACAATCTGAAAGTGCCTTGTTGAGTGGGATCTGTAGGCATGGTTGGACTGGTTTCACTAAACATGGCGAACTCAAAGGTGACAAATGCGGGACTACAGCACTTGCGGCCCTTGACCAATTTAACATCGCTGGCACTACAGGCATGCAAGGTGACATTGCCAGCAGTTGAGCGGTTGCGGTCATCTGGCCTGCCTAACTTGACCATCATCCGCCTCCATTAAATGGGCACTGTAGTCTGCCTTGTACAAAGCTTGGAGGACGGGAAAGGTCTATTTGTGCATAAACATAAGAAGGGTTGTTGGGAGGGAGAGAGAGAGAGAGAGAGAGATCAGTGCCAATCTAGCATCCAGCCCTTCAACCACCAGTGTTATGGTTGCATAGGCTGACATAGAATACACCTCTGAACAATCATGTATATAACATCCTCATTCAACTGCTGTTATGTTGATGTACAAACAGTACAAGCAGAGATTCATGATATAGAGATCCATGCCCTGGAAATCTATTAACAGATTTATACCCCAGTTTTTAATTGTAAGTCTGGATACAGTGCACTCTACATCCAATTGTTTGAACATAATGAGTCAGATTCTGCTTTCACAGTGATATCCTTTTCACATGACAGTTGAAATCGAATGCAACAAGTGCTGCAGACAATTACTCAGATGTCCAACACAACCCAAATTCTGGAGATAGGTCAAAAGTGTTTACTATTGAACCACCATCTATCTGTCATGGTGCACTGGTGGCTGTTGGTTCAATTGCTGGCAGAATTTACATCGGGTTCCAGTAGGGTAGTCCACAATATAGGAGTATGCTTTTCTTTTTTTTAATTTAAGTTTTTACTTTCATATTTTTTCATAGCCAAGCTGGGCTAAATCATCATATGGATGATTGTCTACATCATAAAATCAAGGGGAAACAAAAAAACACTGGTCACATTCAACATCAATAACAAATGAGAATTGTCACAATTTGCTTATTCTAATCCTCCTTTGCATCATCAGCATCTACAGAAATGAGTTTTTGGTCTAGAATTTGATTCGAAAACCAAAATTGTAAGAAACAATGAACTGAAATAATTCCATTTGATAACAATGCAAACTAATCAGTATAATACAATTAATGTCAAGTAGAATGATGGGGGCGGGGGGGATTATGATGCAAAAGTATGATAACATTAACATGTACCACATGATGTCCATAGCAAGCTCTCGTCATGGAGGGCAACAACTAGTATTTCGTGCAATAATGTTGTCTCTAGTACTAGTTTTCTTTTTCGTCTAATTGGATCCAATTCGGTGTTCAGGGTTGTGACCATCAACTGCAAGTTATCCCGATTGCCTACATGTTATGTGTTGGTGCATTCAAATGTGTAGCTTGCTTGATATTTGCAAATGATTGCTCCTTTGATTGGAATATGCAGCAATATTGATATATTCAAGTTGTCCATAAGTCATCCTATCTTTGGGTCCTAGTTTGACTTTGTAATCCATGTTTCATCCTGAATTTGAATGTTTTGTCTTTGATTTGTGTGATCTTTTATAGCTCTTACTTTGTATGTTTACAAGTTTGAAATGCAATTATCAAATGATGATAGAAGTAGGGGATGATCTTTACATCCATAGATCTTATTTTAGGTATTTTGGTTGGCTTTTCAAAGTATTTCATCAACTTACTACCAATGTTTTTTGGGCAAAATTTTGTTTTCTTGCGAGGAAAAAAAATAAAATTCAAGGTCTTTGTTGAAGTTGTAGTTTTTAAAGATTTAGTCAAATTTTTATTTAACCAAGTTGTAATTTAGTTAAAGTTTGATCAAGGTTTAGTCAAATTACAATTCTTGCCAAGTTATAGTTTAACCATGATTAAGCCAATTTTTGTCAAAGTTTAGCCAAGGTTTAATCAAGTTGTAATTTAACAAAGGTTGAGCCAAGGACTTTTGCACTTTAAAAACAGGTACATCAAAAGTAATACATTTTACAAAGGACTATGTTAAGGATTTTATTAATAAAAAAAAATTGATGATAATAACATATTACCCACACTCAAAAATTTATGGAATTTTAATTTTCTAAAATTCAATGCATGTTTTTATAATCTCAAAAGTTCAAAAGTCCTTTACAACATGCAAATGGTGTGTAATACACATGACATACAAAACAAAGTTATAACTTATGATAATTAAATAAAATTGAAACCCAAAGACTTTAACATATATTGGAAAGAATTGAAATTATGATGTTTTTTAACATGAAATGCAAAATCTGGCAAAAGTCTTACATTTTTAACAAAATCATAATTATTTGAAAAAGATTAACATAAAAATTGTGATGTATTAAACAAAATATAAGCATTTTTAATAACAAGTTACAAAAAAAATCATTTAAAATTTCCTTTATATGCAAAAGTCATGAGGACTAAAAAAGGGCCACAATCCTTTTACAAAGTAATCATGTTGGCTTGTTTGATTGTGATTGCACCTAGTAGGTTAAACTAAGTTACAATTGGTAGATGGTACTTAAGTTAATAGCAATGTTGTGCATGTATATGGTTTAGGATTCACATTCCATCTAAATCTAAACCCATGTAAATCATTTTAGGTCGTGCAAAAACAATGTAATATAAGTGTAAAACATTCACACTTACATTACTTTTATTTAGCATGTTAAATGGTGTAATTATAAACCTTTTTATTTCACACTTACATGTGTAAAAACTGTGTAAAACAAACAAAAACCAAAAAATGAAACAAATTAAATGTAAAAAACTTTTTCAATTTAATTCACATGAAAGTTTACAAACATTCATTTTTAGTGTCCAATTTGATCATTGAAGTGGCATATTTGTAAAAGTGGCAATAAGGCATAGGAATTCAATTAAAATCAAAGAATTTCCATGTGTAGATTAAACAAAACATTACCAAAATCATGGATACATGTGTCAATTTTGCACACCATCCTTTACTCCTTTCTTGATGAAGTTGGGGAACCCCTGCTCCAAAAACAACATTGGTGTTGCACACAATTTCTTACACAACATTTGTAGAAACATTTGACCATCCATTGAGTTTTTAAATATAAACTTTTAAAGGTTGGGACAAGGAATTGACTATCATATGCACTAGCAGTTTCAATTGCTAAAAAGTGGCCAACATAATCTCCCAATGTATTCAAGTCAATAATTCAAGGATCCAACATGAGAACGAGCATATTATGGGCTGTAAAAAGTTTAAAAATATCCATGAAATCAAGGAAGGGCCTAAAAACAATAGTCATTTGGTTCTCACATGTTAACATAAAGTTGTTTCACCTTAGTGCACATAGCCATGTCTTCAACAACATCAATTTTGCATGCACAATTCTAATCTATCCTTGGAAAGTTACACATATAACTTGATTGTTGAAGCAAGATTATCAAACAATAGTCAATACACACGACATTAATTAACTACACAAGTAGTCACAATAGGAAAAAATGTATCACAAATTGCGTTAGCAATTGCCCAAGTTTGTGTCCAAGGAATTATGTTGGTTAAAGCTTCCATTTAATGATTGTAGCAACTTGTAATTAAAACTTAATAAGCTAGGCATTGCTTGAACATGACAACTTTGGATGCAAAACATGTCTTCACACAAGTTACTAACTTCGATTTAAGCAAACTAAAAATTTTGACATGTTTGCCTCCATTCTTTTACCCTTTTGCCTGTAATGCACAATGAAAAAAAAAGATCGATTTTATTCAATATTTGACAACCTATAAATTCTTGCATTGCACAAAATTGAGATTATCAACATACATATTTGATTCTTTACGTCATGTGATGCAAGCTCGAAGGGATGTTTGGGCAAATTCCACACCAACCTACACATCCATATATTCTCACAAGTGCTTAAGAGGGGAACCCTTTGCCTTTGAACAACATCAAGTGCTCCAAAATTAATTTCTAAACTTCATCTTGCTTCTTGTAAGGAGTTTTGCTTCCAAACCAAGTAAGAATTACACTTGGTGTTGTTTTTTGGCATTTATTGGCAAGTTGTACAACCTTGTTGCCGTCAACACTCCTTGATCGTGACCCTAAGTTGTTTTCTACACCTACAAATTTGGCAACATATGCATTGAAGAGCTCAAGATGCTCAACTTCAACATGTTGCTTCATATAATTTATCCCAAATAATGTGTTGTATGCAAAAGATCCCCTTCTTCCCTTTTGTCCTTTTTTCAATCAAAGTACGGGGGACAACATGTGAAAAACAAAATGTGCATTTCAATTGTTGTACTTGTTCACAATTAGGTTGATCCCCATTGTTCACAACAAAAAATGCCCATGGAATAAACTTCTAATTCCAAGAAGGTTAAAACTTGGCTTGTTTGTGTAAAATCAATAAAGATTCTACCCAATCCTTATTTCTATTAGCAAAAAATTCAATGTTCATACTGACACCAATAGATGAAGAAGTTGTTCCCCTAAATGGATGATTAATTGGATTAACTTCAAGCAAGGATAATTGCACATCATCTCTTTCATTTGGAATGGGCTTGAAGTCTCCAATCTCATGCAATCCTTTTTTTGTCTTCCCATAGCTTAAACATTACAAAGAAAAGGAATCAAATTTCGAATCATAATTCTAGGATTGCCTTAAATCAAGTCAAAATATGCAAGATGAAAAGGGAAAAGATAATTCACCTAAAAGGATTTTTTGTTGCAACTTGAATTGTTGTGAGAAATTATTGCTAACATTTAAAATCATAATAGTTATGGAAAGTTGTTTTTAGTGCCAAATATAACTACCAAGTTGTTGGAATTGTTGCTAATGAAACATGTTACTTACAAAATTATTATTGCTTCCACTTTTGTAAGAACTATTGTTGTTGTTGGCATTGTAAGAACTTTGGATTACCCTACAAACACATCCACCCCTTTTCAAATGAAAATAATGAGCACATTTCAACATACACGCTACACACCAAAACCAGACCATGAAAAGGTGACAAAGACATCCATAAAATTTGATGACATTGATAAATGGGTACACTATGGACAAAAAAATCAAAAAGCACAAAAAAAAGGCTCACCTTAATAATAAACGACAATGGCAATGCAAGAGCATTTTTCTTTCCTTGTTGCTCCATACCTATGCACACACACAAACACACATAGTTCACCTTAACACATACAACAAGATAAAGAGACCAAAAAAAAAATACAAATGGACAATAAGACAAAGTTGACGAACACAACACACATAGACCCAAAAAAATGATGTTCATCTAAACAAAAAAAAAGAAATGATGGTGACATAAAAAAAAATCATTCCTTACTCTTTGCATGCATACACATGTATAGAAACACACACTCATCAAGACCATGATGAAGGACACTTGAACAAACACAACAAGGCAGTTTAAACAACAAAAGATATTAGAAACCTACATAACGACCAACACATGCTAGAAGAAGATGATGTTTACTTGAAGAAAGAAAAGAAAAAAATGATGGGAATGGCAATGCAAGAGCACTCCTTGCTTTGCTGTTATTGCCTACACACATAAATAGACCACAATGAAGAACACACATGAAACAAGACCAAAACAAACCAATGGTGATGCAAAAGCATTTTCTATTCTATTGCTTTATGCTTACATACATAAACAGATTATGATGAAGGACACGTGTACATAAAACAAAACTAGAATAATTAGTGGCAATATAAATTAAAAAATTGCTTTGCTACTCTCTATTTGCACACACAAATAAGATAGACCAAAAATAGGTCTAAAAAAAGAAAGTTATGTTCATTTAAAGAAAAATGAAGATATGTCAATGGTGATGGTGTTGCAAGAACATTCCTTGTTTTGCTACTTCATCCTTGACACGAAAATCAAACAAATTGTAAAAAGGTCCAAAAGAAGAAGGTGATGTTCATTTTAGGAATGGAAAAAAATAAATTAATGGTGATGGTGACACAAGTCCATTCCTTATTTTTTTACTCCAAGCTTGGACCCACAAACAAGACAAATCCAAAAAAAGGTCCAAAATAATATACATACAAACTAACCAAAACCAACCAAGAAAACACATAAACTAACTAAATTTTGCTACTCCGTGCTCGCGCACACAAACAATACAAACTAGAAGAAGGTCCAAAAGAAAAAGCATGACCAAGACCAACCAAAAACACACATACCCCAACTAGGTTTTGCTATTTCATGCAAGTGCACGACCAAGACTAACAAAAAACACACACATCTAGACTAGGCTTTGTTGCTCCATGCATGTACATGACTAGGACTGACCTTTGATGTTCCATGCCTACACGACCAAGACTAACAAAAAAAAAAACATTTCTTATTTGATGCCTACACACACATTCCTCCCAAATGGTTTCTCAATGTTTGCATGCCCATATAAACAAAAGATACCAAAAGAAGAAGATCGACTTAATGAACACACACATAATGTTTTGTGCAAACCTTTGTTGCTTTGTGCTTGCACACAACCAAGATCAACCATCGTTTGCCTAAACACAACCAAGACCAATGACCTTTGCTACAGAGAACCAAAACTAGAATGTTTAAACGCATGCAATCATTGTTTGCTCTTTAAAATGATGAAGTTCAAAATTCTTGATCATCTCACCTAGTACAAACTTACATGTTAACGACGTTTGGAGTTTTTCACCTACAACACACCAAAGATGCTCTTCACTTGGAACACACGAAAGACATTGTATGCTAGATGCCCAAGATGGTTGGAGTTCGCCTTTAGATTTGTTTTTTGTTTAACAAACAAACCCACCTTGAGCTTCATTTTTTGCTAAATGGATAAACCCATCAAAGAAAAGGAGGTCATTGTAAACCTTAAGCCTAAACTAAATCATTTACACATGCAATAGACAATGGGCAATACACAACCATAGGAAATCATATAAATGTTTGTATTTATATGAATTTTACACGCCCAAAATTAATTATATGGGAACATGTAAGTGTATGTTAAGATTATTTACATTGGATACATGTAAATGTAAGTGTAAAAAAATTGGATGTGTAAGTGAAAACAATTTACACTTACATGGGATTACATGTCACATATACGACTATTGACAATTACACGCACAACATTAATTAATAGATAATAGATTAAGCTAGGTATTAATTGGTAGGTAATACCTTAAGTTAATTAGGTTAATTATATGCATGTTTATGTTAATTTGGTTCATATGTTAGGAAGGTAAGTCAATAGGTTAGGTGGTTAGAATTTGGCTAAACATTGGTTAAATTTTGGTTAAATTTAAACTTGATTGTTAAAATAAAAATTTGTTAAATATTGGTTAAATTTTGATTGATATTTGACACCTTTAATTTAACCATGACTCTACTTTTAATACAAGTTTAATATACATGGAACAACCTTAATATACCTTTAGTACATTACACAACTTTAATATACATTATAACTGTAATTAAAATTTAATATTAAACCTAAGAAATATGTTAAATTCTATTCATAATAGACCATTAATATATATGAAATATAGCTTTAATATACCTCTAGAGATGTACCTTTATTGTATTCTTAATATAATTGTGTCAAATTATTTGCAATTAATTTTTAGTTTGTGATGTAACTAATGAGGTTTATTACCTTATTATTGGATGAAAATACACATAAAAATCACTCACATGGAAGGATGAACCTTCCACTAGTTGCAAAAATCTCAAAGTAGTTAATAATTACAAGATAATAATCACAAATAACATTACATGTAGTTGCAAAATATAATAGTTTTACTAATGGGAGCTTAAACTTTGCAAGGCCATTAGCAACCAAATCACAAGGCACCAAATATGTTCATGTGATGGTAGAACATTTCAACAAATGGATTGAACTTGTAGTTCTTCCACAAAATTCATTTGAACTAACAACAACTTTCTTAGATCATGTGTTAATTAACAAAGTTTAAAGTTCCTACATAAAGTACAACTAACTAATGTTAGGAATTTCTTGGGGCTTTTGAGGAACTTTATGTTTTAACTTTAATTGACCATCACACCACCTCTTGATACCATCTTGAAGTAGATGTTTTTGTTGAAAAAATGGTTCAAACCATGAAACATGGGTTTTGCAAGTATGGTTTAATGCATAATAATCATAAGGATCAAGATTTCAAATTCCCTTGGATAACTATAGGCTATTAATTTAATAAATAAACATCCCTTGCATCCTATAATCCAATAATTGTTATATGGAAGAAAGGTAATGTTGTCTAATGCAATTAGGGAAAAGTTGAACCTAGTTGTGGATTTGGATGAGACACATACATGAGTATGTGATTAAGTACAAGCAACAACGTTGAAAACTACATTTTGTGGAATAATTAATTCATTAACATTTAAAGTTAGTTAATTTGCAATAGCACAATATTCAGCTAGGGGGGCCATTGTGTTCCATAAAATGAGTGTTTACAATGTCAAATGTCATGTTATTAAATTATCGTGTGATTGTAATATGATAGGTCAATGAAATGACATACATTCTTATGACACAAAGGTAATTAAATTTTGCAAACATTTGATATATTGTTAGGTCCATAAATATGGTGATTGCATAATAATTAATAATCCTAAGCAAACATTCAAAACAATGTATAAAAGTTTGCACAAAGCAAATAACACAAACTAACGCACCCCCAAGCTCCTTGATAAACTCAACTATGAGTCCAAGGTAAAAACAATGAAAAGATGAGGAGTTGGCGTATGCTCCCTGACTTGCAACATTTCGAGGGTAGAAGGGTATATTGGAGCTCCAGGATGGGGACTAGGACAAGCGATAGGCGAATCAATTATTCACACGGACCTACACAACCCAAACAAGAAATTGGTTAGTGCATAGTTGGAGCACTTTTGGTGCATGGACGAACCACGGGCAAACGCGGACTCACAAGATTCACCACGGCTTGGACTTGAGGGAAGCCACCACCTTCCCCTTTATAATATTCTTCATGTCTGGCCACAAGGCCAACACCCAAATGTCATTTTGTTTCCCAAAATTCTCGAAATTGGTTTTCCCATCATTTTCATGGATAATAATTTCTTATGTAGACATTTGATTGAGGTGAGGTCTAAAGCAAAATTATATCCCTCATCGAGATCTTTCCAACGGTATATGGCATACCACCTGCACGCAAGTAAATCAAGATGATTCTTGATTTTTAATGGTCAGGAATCAAATTGGCACTTTGATTCATGGCCTTTTTTTTGCCATAATTTATGTTTTAAGTACCCAAATGATTCATGCAAACCCATTTTAGACATGTACGTTCCAAGAGCTTTTCAATGGTATAAAGAACTTTTCAATCCCATGAGTTTTGACCTTTAAAATTGCCCTTTGAAATTTCAAAAGTCCATCTAGACTCCAACTCCCAAAGTGGGAGATCAATTAGGAGTGTGGGGGTTCATTCTTTCACACTCTCCTACACTTTCGGGAGCATGAAATGTCACTTCCGGGCTTCACTCTTGGCCTGCACCTTTGCAAACCCTTGTTTTGATCATGATCCCAAGGCTAGGGTTGCAACACAAACCATCTATAATTGTTTTTGTGGTTGTTGTGGTTATAATTGTCATCTAATAGAGGTTGTAACTTTTTAAGCACTTGCTATTTTGGTATTTTTAAATAAGGCATCATATGATGTAAAACATCCTTTTAGTGTTTTAGATTTTGTAACTATTCAACAAGCATTGGCTACGACAATAGAAAGGACATTTGAAGCATCAACATTTTAATCAAAGAACGTGAAAAATTTAAGATTTAGATCTTAAAGTTCTAAACTACAAGAAAAATATGAACTAAACCAAGTGGGCAACATATTACACATTGCACAACACAATACAACCAACAAAGATCTAATAAATAAGTCCAAATTGCACATTGTGAGTTGAAAGCATGCCACATATAATTCATTCATGTTTGGGCAATACTTCAACATCAAAAGTTGTAGTTGTCCAAACAAGGTGTAAAGCAAACATAAATCATTTAACCTATAATGAACCTTTATGTGGCCACCAATGTAATGCCTTCATTTTCAATGCACATTAGCATATTTATTGCATATTGGCACTATTAATGGAACATCACAAGAACAATTAAATATCTAATCCAATTGCTCTTAAAACACATCCATCACATTTTACAAAACCCATGTTAGTCCAAACAATGTCATATTGGTCACCATGGTTGGATGGACATGATAATGTGTCAAAAATCAATAAATGTTACAAATTCCAAAAACAACCAAGTTAGTGCCCCAATGATTGTGCAACATGTCTATACATGATTACATCATCTCTTACATAAAAATAAACTAGAGAACAATGAATTTTAAAAACTTATTTGGCGTAAAATGAAGTTAATATCCTGCATTGTATCCAACTTATGTTGCATATGATTTTTTTTGCAATTGTCATAAACACTAGATTTTAACTATTACATGGTAAAAAACACAAATGTTTATTACAAAGATCAACAAACACACAAGGTTATTAATGTCTATTGAATTATCAAGCTTTTTGGTGGTTCAAAGTTATCAATTTTTAAAAAATCTCTTGCAAAATTCAAAAATTGATCCATTAGTTTCATTTTTGAAATTATGGCCTTTTTTCTTTCGGAAATTGCACACAATACTATTACTTTTGGTGATTGACGTACCATAGAAAAAAGGACCTTCAATAGAAACATTCAATAGTTTTTCTCATAAAAGTTCATCAAACTCACATTTGTTTGATGGCCTTTTGCATGGAATCATGTGCTAAATGTGTCTACCACACAATTTCCATGACTTTGAAAAGGCAAGGGAAGAGGAGGAAGACTGAAGTCCCCTTTTGTAACATGTCTCTTTCACCAAAAACCAAAATCTTCTAAATTGAATTTTTATGACAAGAAGAGTTAGAGAAAAAAAATCATGAGACCAAGAAATTGGAACCCCAAAGATCACTCACAAATTTTTTTGTAACTAACTCCCATCCAAATCATTAGAAGTTTACACCATTGACCATTGCTTTAAAACATTGTGGTCATTGGTCCTTCTTTCTTCCCCTTCATATAGTTATTTCATTTCAAAACAATTTCATGCAAAATTTTCAAGTTGACAATGCTTAGAATTGTGGAAAGGTCAAGTCCATGACGTTTGGATTTGTCATAGTGATGACAACTAATGCACCTTATACTTGGTTCACACTAACCAATTCCAATTATCATCATCATTGGAATATCTGATGTCCCATAATTAATAAAACCCCATGGAGAAAAAACCTCTAAATTTATTGAATGTATTAAAATTAAAATTTAAAATTTGATTTTAAGCTTCACTTTGAAAAGGAAATTTCAAAGGGTATGTGAGAAAAAATATAATGGTAAATAAGTTGAAATTTTTGAAAGGGTATTCAAAAAATAATTGTTTAAATAAATGTTTACTTGTATTTTGTGTGTGGATGTGACCATGTAATAACCTTCCCAAACCATTCCCCAACCCCCCCCCCCTCCTTTGTATTGTTGAAAAATGTCTAGTGAGCCAGCGTGCATGTAAATCATTTTTGAAAATTTCAAGCTAACAAAGCAAATGTTATTGAACTTGAAACAATTTCTAGCTATAGAAATTAATTAAGAATTTTAAGATAATTGTTATAAGAACTTCAAAGGTGGAGCCCACTTCAATTGGAATAGTATCGAAATGAGTGATGCTACAACAAGTTTAATATACTTTGGCCAATGGCATAAGTCTCAATAATATATATCAGATTACCTCCACTTTAGTACCTTCATCTCCTTCAGCTTATGACTCTTGACTCTTCAAATATCATGTGTTTCTTGAAAGCTCTAAGTGAAATACAAACTTCATTTCTGTTGCAAAACAAGTTGGGAAATCCATATTTGTTTGGGAAATCCTAACTTCCTTGGTGGCCACCTTTGCCTAAATCCCCCAAAAAGAAGAATATTGGTTTTTCAAATCCATACCATTGGATGCTCAAAGTTTTATTCTTGATTAGGTTTTTGCTTAACTTTTGTTAAGCAACATGTCGATAAACCAATTTGGTCATATCTTGTAGGTGTAAGATGTCTTTTACTCATATATGAATAAACACAAGTAGGTGTAAGATCCCTCTTGCTTTTAAGTAGTAAACATAAGAACCCTCCCCCTCCTATGTCTCATGATTTACATATATTTAGGTTCATGATAACCTTTGCCTTGGGCTTATGATGGCTAAAGCCTAAGGTGGCAAAGGGGCATTCCCAAAAATGCAAGGTTAGACTTGATTACAACCTCATCATAAGCCCCTATTTTGAGAATGCCCTCTCCACTTTGCACTTTACCCTGCACTTGAAACATTGTCCTTAGCTAATTGGTTAATTCATTAGCCTGAATTGAAGTTAAATTATGGTTAAAGACCAAGAAAAAGTTAAACTTCTTATTTGATTGTGTTAGATGTCAAGGATCCCTTGATGGTTTCACATGTTGATTTAATAGAGTTGGCATTGGATGCTGGTAAAAATGGTCATGGAATTACCCTATTATTAAAGAAGAGTATTTGTTTCATCACATTGAGATGTCCCAAACCATCATGGGCTCCCTAGCGTGTAGATTTCATCATTGGATGAAACAGATGTGTAAATTTCAATAGCCATAAAAGAAAGTTTTACAACATAATCTTAACTTGTTTACACTTTGGAATATAAATTTGTAGCATATTTGTCCCAAACCTCCATTAAACTTATAAATTTATATATACAACTGACAAATATTCAACAAAATCATGTTTGCCCTTTAGACTTAAAATGGGAGCATTGGATACATACATGTCAAATGGAAGGGTTGGATGACTAAACCCAAGAATGGCTTAAAACTTCATTATGACCTTCCTTCCTTCCTTCCATCCATCATTTTGACCCTCGCAGGCAGGCATTCTGTTTTGCAAAACACCTCCGCACAGGGTGAACCTGTACAGCAGGGGCCTTGCTGAACTGACCTGCCTTGATCATTATGCTGGATAATGCTCCTACATGTATCAACCTTGTAGTTCCAAAATAGGTCCAACACAGTTAAACTTGTGAGGCAACTAACATACTTCCTTTCAAGAAATATGACCTTGAATTCAAAGTTGTTAAGGAAATATGTTAAAAGGGTTTGTTTCATCTGATTCTTCAAGTATTTGAATAGACCAGTTTCACAGAAGATAAAGCAAGTTGCAAACTCAAAATCTGTTACAATCATGTGCAAGAATTTGGAATCACTTCTCTATTATATCACCAGATGTGATGTGGATAAGAAGCAGCGATTCAAAAACCAAATTGACTGCAGCAGTCAAACAGGGAATGTCAATGCTTAAAAACTCATGTTCCAGTAGTATCACTTCATGCACCAATCAAAGACAAATATCTTATGCAAAGAGATTGATGTTCCAGAACTTAGTTGGGTCATTGGTGCGGAGTCTTTTGTCCATGGACTTGATGGTTTTCATATCCTCGTCATCCAACTTGAAGTCAAAGATATCACAGTTCTGCTTCAGTCTCTCTAGCTTGTCTGATTTGGGGATGACACTGGTATTCCGCTGAACTCCCCACCGCAAAGCAATTTGAGCTGGTGTCTTGTGGTACTTCCTTGCAATCCCCTGTGAAGATCAAATAGAGACTGTTACTTCTGTAAAGAACAGAACCATTTGCGGTTACTTAGTTGCTGAAGTGTTATGTGAAACATCCACCAGGTGACTCAAAACAGAACAGTAACACAGAGCAGGTGCAAACCTGAAGAATGGGGTCCTCAAGAGAAGAAACAGCACCAAACCATTCAATGTTGGCAGCTCCACCACCCAGAGGTGTGTGGGCTGTCACAGCAATCCCATGCTTCAAACAAAACTGCACTAATGACTCCCGTTGGAAGTATGGATGGGTCTCAATCTGGTTGACTGCTGGCTTTATCTTGGCATATGCAAGACAATCCCGTGTCAAGAAGATGTCATAATTGCTGCAAATTCCACAGCAACCAAAATAGCAAATAAGTCTCTCAACACATCTCCAATCACTGCCCACCAAGTAATCAGTAACTTTACAGTTGAGTCAGATACTAGCAGTACTTACTCTGAAACTATGAATCACTTCCCAATGTTATAGAACATACGACACAACCAACAAAACTGAAGAGTTTGGCAAGTGGTAATGACCTGATGCCGATGCTCTTAGTGAGGCCAGCTGATACCAGCTCCTCCATGGCATGCCATGTGGTTTCAAGAGAGATTGTGACATCAATATCAAGCACTCCATCAACATCCTTTGCACTTTCAGTTGTGCCAACCCCTGCAACATCACTGCGTCAGATCTAATCAAAGACAAAAATATAGCAAGTCATGCATGGTTCCAAGTTTCAACCATCTGAACCCCAGCAGTCTGAAGAGACAGGTTATGCATTTCTGTGACTTGCAAATTAAGATTTACTCACAACTATGGTGGTCACAATTTGGGAGCTGCAGGCCTGCATTGTGAAATGAAAAGTAAAACAATAGACTATACTGAACACTAGAGGTGTTTGCTTGGCATTTAGTAAAGTCAGTAATGAAAGGGGAAAGTATACTGTAGAACAGTTCTGATTGTGCCAGTGCAGTTTTTTCTTTCTCTGAAGGGAGAGCAACCTGGCATTCTAGTTAAGATCAAAAGGACTTTTCTGAAAACCAAACCTGTATGACGGGTAGCAATTGGAAAATGAATCAAATAGAGGTCCAAGTAGTCTATCTGAAGATTCTTCAAGCTGTCTTTGCATGCTTCCATCACATGCCCATGGTCTGAGTTCCAGAGCTGTCATCCTCAACCCCCATTCAAATATCCCACATGTACAAAACAAAGGATAACTCTCAAATTCTACTTTAGTCTACCAGTAGCACAGATTGTATGGCAAGACATAGAAGGACTGTAGGTTTCTCACAGCTAGCAGTTTGTGTTGTCTTGCTGAATATGAAGACCTATCTGAGATTGTAAATACAAGGATAAAGGATTTCACCTTGGTGGTAATGAAGAGCTCTTCACGCTTAACAAGGCCTTGGGCAATGCCTTCAGCTAGAGCTACTCCAAGCTCCTTCTCATTCTTGTAATCAGCTGCAATTCCAATGATGATATATCCATATAGCCTCAACTTTTGGTTCTCACTTTCTCAGTCAACTCATTGCCATATGTGCAAGCTATTCTGTTGCAAGATGAATGCAAATTATATCCACAAACCGATCACATGTGCAACTTTACTGGGATAGTTCTGGAAAGACCTAAGTTACACATGGAAATCCCTGAATCAAACCAAGAAAATTACAGGTGGCTGGACTACATATTTCACCAAACACAGGTACAAAGTACGAAGTGCCACAACTTTGTTCACACAAAGGTGCTGAAACACTTTTTGCATTCTTGGCAACCTACAACAGTACAGAAAATATGGAATCGGAGTAAGAGCAAGAAACAAGCACCAAGTGAATTACAAGACAAGATATGTGAGATTTGTGGTGAAAAAGTTTTCAAGCTCCCTGTCATTGCTTTTGACATGTGCTCAAAAAATACATCCACATGTCAGAGAGACACCAAATGTATAGACATTCATTCCATGGACTTGCATAAGATCCTAGAATTGTAAATGTGAGCAAAGTAGTTCAGATGCCTCAGGAATTTCATGTCCCGCATCTGCACACCACTTAAGGTATGGGGAAACCCCACAACTTCCCAGATAGAAGAGTAGGAAGAGACACAAACAGCCATCCCCTGGAGGAAAAAGAGCATTGAGATCCTGCTAGATAAGTCAAATGATCCCAAAATTTTCACAATTTAGGCTGCAGATTTGTTGGCCTCATAGCGAGTTACATGATCTACATTAAGCAGAAACTGCAAAGAACATGCCAGATTGCCAAAACCAGATGTAACAAACCCTTGCATCAAAGAAAGACCAATCTTGAACTATTTGAGCAAAAGCAGTCTACACTCTTGACAGGCACAGTGTTGTTGCTCTCAACACATGATCAGAAACCATTACAGCATCCAATCAGGAATACACAGCACAAGTAAAATACAAGAGACAGAGATAGAAGGACAAACCTGCACAGTCAAAATGCCGGTAACCAAGCTTCAAGGCCTGAAGCACAACATTATGCAAAACCCCTGGATCTGCCCGCCATACACCCAGCCCCAGCACTGGCATGTTGTGCCCACTGTTGAGCTTGATTGCTGCATCTGCCATCTCTTCTGAACACACTGTGACCCTAGCAATAGAAGCTTGTCTCTGTTTCAGCCTCTAATTCACCCTGCTCAACACAGCAAGAGAGGGATGGAGAAGCTAAGCACAAAATTCAGATGGATACTTAACAAGAGCAACATATGTAGCTCTGTACTTTGCAAATTTGCAATAACAGAAAACGTAGCACACAGATTTTCTCTCTCCTATGCAGTACCACAACCAGACAACAACCTAAGAAATGAACTCGGACGTTTCTTTGCATCGTGTGACCTGTGACATTGGAATGAACTCCATTTTCCTCATCCTTGCAAGCTTTCATTATTGCAATCAAAGCATCGAGGACCAAAAAATACTGTAACCATAAAAGTACACACATAGGTATACGTCAATATATTCTCTCTTAAAACGCTTCAGGCATTCACATCCACAACCCTCCAAAGTTCAAAATGGAAAACCAAAGTACACATACAAACGCATCCTTCTGTGCTCCCTGAAAAAAACATTGCAGCAAAGCAAATCATCGAGCAAGAGCGCAATAACTTTTTCAAGCATTAAAAAATAAAATAAAAATTAATTCACATCTTTCAAGGATCGGCAAAATATCACAGGCATATATAAATACACACATATGTCACAGATATCAACATTCTCTCGAAAAAAGCCTTACGGATTCATGCGTCCACAACCTCCGAGTTGCAAATAAACCACATATACAAACTCATCCTTCTGTCCTCTCTGAAAAACGTTGCAGCAAAAGGCAAACATTATCGAGCAAGAGTTTAGTTATCTTTTCAAGCATATCCAGAGGATTTTATTTACTTTTTTGTATTTCTAGGCTTCAAGGATCGGCCAACATCACAGGCATGCGAAAGCACGGGGCTACTTACCGACAGGAATTGCAGCTCCGCCACTTTGATGAGGAACTTATTTGCTCCGATTGTGTGCAGCTGCTAGGCTACTCGACAATTCGCTCCACAAAACACTCTTCTCTCCCGTTAGCAACGCTATCTGTGTACCTTCTCCTCCATCGAGCAGATATTTCCCAGCGTGGTGCTGCACACGTGTGTGAGTGATGATTATAGGGGGGGTGATGGATGGTTTTAGGTGATGGATGGTTTTGTGGGAAATTCATCCATCTATTTTCGTTCATGAGGAACACTATGTCTTTTTCAATTAATTGCCTTTGTGAGATCATTTTCGCTATAACCCACATCATGGTCCATTGTAGGGAATGTCTCACTTATGTGGCATCATGCCCATTGGATATCAACTCCCCATTTATATCATTTATCTTGTTGCCTTCATACTTCCTTTACAATGTTCTGCAAGTTCCATGTCCCTAGCTTTTAGTTTACATCCAACTGGCTGAAATTTGCAACTCACCCTCTCATGTGTCCCTTAACTAAGATGTTCAACAAACTCAAACAATCCACAATGTTTATTAGTGTCAAGATTATTCATGATAACCAATGTCCTCTTGCTAGTTACTTAGTCCATAGTGTGCATGAAAACATTATCATAGTTGGGACTCAAGAAATCAAATGAATGAAACCATTTTTGTTATAACTCGTGTCATAGTCAAGGTGTGGGAGCATTGAGATTAGGTTGAGGGTATGACCATAGCTTGAAGTAAGGCAAAATGTGAGATACATTAACATTCTTGAGGTTGGTAGGTGTTACATTGTTACCTACCCATTTTTAGGTATTTTAAACTATGGACCTACCTATTTTGGAAGGTTGACAAGAATCCTTAAGTTATAAATTATGAGATGGGATTGCCATGATCGTAAGTAATAGATGAAAGAAATGTGAGTAAATTTTTTCAAGACTTTGATTGTGAAAGGATGTGCAATGTATGGGTTTGTTTTCTTCTTGGATGGTGTTAATCAATATTGAATAATAAATAAAATTTAATGTTATTAAAGGTAAACCACATTTTAAACTAAATCAAACGTAACAAAAATATAGAAATGTCAAATTTAACTTGATATTCACACATACAATGTTAGGTCACATTGAGTCATATGTGGAATGGACTCGTGGAATGTTTATTTGGCAATTATAAATAAGCCAATGATAGGGTTTAATGTAGCTAGCACCAAATCTAACAAAATTGTATATCTTGGAACAAAAACCCAATGTTGGCTATCATTTGAAAAAATCTTCTAATAATTTGATGTCAACTTATTGTTCCCACCTATGAACCCATTGTGCAACAATTCAATCCTCCAAATTGAAAATTTCATGATTTTTCAACATACACATAAGGCACGGTCGAAGAGTTGTGATGTTGTAATCATTGTTGCAATGTTATAGTAGTTTTTGCAATAAACACATGATTTATGACAAATAATAGATTCATGAATGATAAACAACATATTTGTGATTTTATAGCAAAAATATAACACAAGCACAATGTGCATGACCTTTTAAATGCCTTTTCACACAATGTGTTCTTCAAAACTGCAAACCTCCGAATTATAACAATTGTGGGTCTTCCAAAAAAATAATTGCACATCATTCATAATTTAGCATCAACATTTGTTTGTGGTCACAATCGTTGAAATAACAAGGCTAATCATTAACAAGCACATTTGTTGACAACAACGCTTGACATGGAGGCATACAACAATGAAAATACCTCTGATGAAGATGATCAATTCTTTGAAAAACCAAGTAGATTAATTTTTTCCTATTGTTTTCCAATCTAATGAAATGATGCATGTAAACAAGAAAACAACATAAATGATTAACATCAAAAAATTTGATGGAATTTTCATTTGCACATGTTTTGTTGAAATTGGTAGACTTTTTTTTAACACCATGATCTTAGTGCAACACCAAGACACAAGAATAAAATCAAAAACAAAATAAAATCTCAAGATTCTAATGATTTTGTATTTAAAGTGAAAACCCAAACATCCAAATTGGGAACACCATGAGATTACAACCTTGGTTTAGGTGAAGAAAAATGAACACATTGCAACATTAAACATGGTTGATTCCAAAAACTATTTCAAAACTACAATGATCAAATGTAAAAAAAAAAATTATAATCTGATGGGATTTGGCCTTAACACACACATTAAAAATGAATTTGTTTACAAGGAAAAATGGGCCACAATCTATGATGATTGCAAGAAATTTGAAACTATATGGTTGGAACAAGTCACAATGAGGGGTATTGGAACATGTTTTCTATAGACATAATTATAATGAATTTGTTTAGACTTTTCAATAAAAATATCTACAAAATGATTGAAACATTCATAACATTAAGTTAATATTATAGTCATTGCAATCTAAAGGTTTTGATCCAAAGGATAAGGTGCACAACCCCCACTCCTCAAGACTTAAAAGTCATAACAAACAATAAAAGGATCCCCAATGCTTGAACATTTTGATCCATCTATGAACAATGTTATAAAGCCAAAGTACATGATATTTAATGTTGTGGTAGTTTCATGAATGATGAGGTAGACAATAATCTTATAACACCCAAATGCAAAGCTCAAATTAATCAAAATGTGTTTACACGTCACCATCCTCCTTTATGAAATCTTGTTACACTTATAGTGGTCAACAATGTATAATTAAAGGAGTGACTTCATAAGAACCACAATTTCAACGTGTTCTTCACATGCTTAGAGTGCAATCAACATGATTTTGTCCACAAAATCTAATAGTAATGTAGGTTGTGCAAGTGCAAAATTTTCAATGCCATATGATGATATTGCAAAAGGATTGGTTTCAATAGGACATCACATTGGCAATGTACAAGGGGGCAAAAATATATTGCATAACAAAAGTTGATGGACATAACATAAAAGGGTTCAAAGACCCTAGTGGATTTTATAAACCAGATTCAAGTTGTTAAACTACAAACTAAAAAAAATGAAAGAAAGTTCAATAGAAAAAAAATTAAATTATTATTTCAAACATACAGATGAAAAGTTCAATTGAATTCAAAGGAGCATGGTGAAGGTGATCATTGGACTAGCAACAATGATGGGTTGCATGTTTGTAATACAAATAAACTTAATACCAACCTCCCCCCTTAAACATGGTGTGTCAAACATGGAAGGTTTTAATAATGAAAACCCCTTGGATTTAGACCCAATATTTGAAATCATGTTATTCATTACATTATAATTGAATTGACAATTGATCATACCAATTTTGATGACAATCAAATAATGAATAATTGATCATGTTTGCATTTTTTTTAATGTAGAAATCAAATCAAACTGACCCATTCAAATCATACTTGAAAGTTAACTTTGAACCCAAGAAGTGTGAAAATCCTAAAATATAACTAGAGCTTCAGTTGAGATCTGAAAAAGAAAATGCCAAGTTATCAATTTCTAGTTTTCCTCCACACCATCAATGATCTAGATTTAATATTTAATTTTTTAAAACACAAGTAATGTGGTTCATCACCTTTCATTTGTCCAACATGGCTAACTTTTGAAGGTGGGAATGGTTTTGCTAGTCTTTTAAATCTTGCATAATATTAAGTTACAATGCAAAGTGGAACATTATCTACATGAGAATTAAACAAGTGTGTGAAAAGTAATACTAGTCACTTGAGGTGCTTTGAACCTGAAGGAAATTTTCCCACACAATATTATGCAGATCTAGATGTGTTTTATGTAAGTTATGTGATGGAGGAATATTTGCAATTGGTCATTATAGTTGTGGGAATTATGAGGCAATTGAAAAAGTGGTTGAACTAAACGTTTTTTGTCACTGTCACTTTGTGAGAAATTTAATAAAATTTATTTGAATATTAAAGTGGGCTATTCCCCTACCTAAATGGGCAAACTCATGTTTTTAGTTAGTGAATTTACATGTAGATATGCAATATTTACAAGCACTTCAATTAGTGGTAAAATCTTACAAAGTGTACATATTAATGTATCATGGAGTGAAACTGACCTATTTTGGTTCAAAGTGCAACATTTTTTTCAAATCTACAATAACATACATATTGTGTTAGTTTTTTTGTTCACATGGTTATATGAGACAATGCAAATCGAGAATAGATAACTATCCAATTATGTCCAATTTTTATATTAACAAGTCCATAAGTGTCATCATTTTTTGTCTGTGTTATGGCAAGTTTGTAAATGTCCATATTTTTACACTAAATCCATAGGTGTCCATCTTCTTATACTAGTAAGTTCACAAGTGTCCATAAGCTTTTGATGTGTTGGCAAGTCCATATAATGGTCAATAATTTTTGTAATTCTATTAATCCATAGTTGTTCATATGCTTTTTATTACAAAGTTGAAACTACAAATTTGTATGAAAGGAATCTAAATGTTCAATTGGAAACTATGAAGGCCACTTAACTAATGTTTTATTTAATTCAAAATTTTGAACATTCAAATTTGGAGGAAAAAATGATGAGTGTTTCAAAGCTAGAAGGAGGGAAAAAATGTTTAAAGTGTACATATTCGTATATTTATTTCTTGGTCTTGATTGTGTAGCCCAAAAATTAGAATAATGATTTAATATTTGTATCATCCTCAAAAGGATGTTAAGGCTTTGGTTGCAAACAAAAATTTCAAGTTTCCTACTAACTATATTTGTATTATTCTTATACATGTGAACTCATGAATTTATCACAAATTCAAAAATAATTTATTCACTCAAGTTTCATACAAAACTTTTACACAACAATTTCATTCCTTCCACATTTGTTGCACCATGTTTCTAAAACAATTTGGGAGCCTCTATGATATTACACCATTCATTATATTAAGATCTACGCACATATGTTACAACTTATTTTTAAAGAAAAGTTGGGAATGTTATCAAACCCTATCTTCTATTAAGATATGTGTAGGTTTGAAATTCATTTCAAGTGGATTACATTGAGCTATTAAACATCTAACTAGAATTCCAAACTATAGACTTTTAAAAATCTTCTTCAATAAAAACCCTTAGCTAGTCATTTAATAGTTGATCATCAAGCATCAAAAGATATTCAAATGTTTTTATTACAGCCCCCATTGTCACTTGTAGAACAAGAGAAATTGGGAATTAATCATGTAATAGACATAAAATGTTGATAACTTTAGCATTTGAAAATTTTATAATTAGTTGCATTGGTGTATGAACTAATTTAAATGTTAAAAAATCCTTATGTACATAATTCTATTTTTTCAACCTAAAACATTTGAAAGATTAAAATTAAAACAAGGTATGACAATGTGTTCACAAACCCATGGAGTTGTTTGTGATATTGTTGAGCTACTTGAATCCAACTCTTCACTAAAACCCTTGGTCATGTAGGTGATCTATCATCACATACCCAACATCTTTAGTTCATTATTTAGAGGACACACACGCCTACAAAAAAAACATGGTGGAATTTTGACCTTTTTGTAAAGACCTTATGATACTTTACACTCAACAACCACGAACATCCAATATAAATTAATTTATATAGAATAAACTTCTTTCATATATGTCTGATTTTTTGGCATCAACTACAATTGCTCCCCCATTTATTAACTTATGCACTACCAAAAGAGAGCTCATTGCACCACCAGCACCACAAATGAGTGGCCTACCATTGTAGATCCTTGGAAAAACATCCATGGCACAATAGAGACTTGTCATGTGCCACCATGCTAAGATTTTTACAAACATAAAAAATTTCCCCATATGACATGAAAGTTAAATTGAATTAAGTCATAGTTGCAATCTAAATTATAATAATTAACTCCATAAACAACATAAATTGGACAAGGAAAGGAATCACCTTCTATGGTAGTCCACTAAGATGCTAATGTTTCAATGGATCAACCATTTAACACTTGCTAGGAATCCCCTTCTAAAAAACTAACTAGCAAGAAACTCCAGTACAAAGTGGAACAAACAAAACCCTTCAAGTAGAAACTAACAAAGGAAGGTTGAAATGTCCCCTTTACCTAAGCTGTGTTTTCAAGCTTTGCAAAATATAGATGCAACAAATGTATGTTTACATTAACAATTTAAACCAAAACAAAAAATCCATGAAACATACATATTAAATGCAAGACATTTTTAGTTTACAATTCCACCCACATAATTATATACTAGACCTAACAATGCTTATACTAGGCACTCACTTATTCCTAATTATTTTTGGCTTCTTTGTAAACCTAAAAGTTGTTTGGCATGTTATATTGGCAATTGAAACTCTTTTTGCAACTAATGTTCTTTTAGGCTTAGACAACTTCTTATTCACATTAGACTTTTTAAATTTAGTGTAACAACCCTTTGAATTATGTTTTTTATTTTTTTGGTAGTGGTTTTTGGAAGTCATCATTGTCCTTACCACATCCATCCACTTGGTTGGAAGCTATTTTTTTCTTGTTTGGTAAAGGATCTTCATCATCTTCACTTGATGCATCATGGCCTTCTTCAACCTCAACATCCTCTACCCTAAAAATTGTCACTACCATAAGATTCATTTTCATCATCATCATTTGCACCTTCCATACATAATTCCCTCCTTGTTAGTGGTGGTGTGACCAAAAGAAGGATCTTTGATTACCTCTGTAATATGAATGCCCAATTTGTTGTAAGGGTTTTTAGAGTTACGCCCGCCACCAAGTTCTTAATGAGAGCAGCGAGGTTTATCATTTTGGAGAGGAGGTTAGTGACGGTGTGCATGGGATGCATGGGGAAGTATTTCGCTGGATGTGTAGGATGTGAAGTACAAGAGGAATGACGACGGCTGAGGATGGGAGAAAGTAAGCTTGTAAATGAAGCTGGAAGGAGAAGTTAAGAAAAATGGAGTTGAAGTGGTAGATGAGGATAGAGGTGCATGGATAGATATGTTTAGATGTCAGTTTTTGAGGAAAACATATTAGTGAAAAAGTGGCAAGTTCGAGCAGACAGATAGACAGAGGAAGAGGAGAGGATTTCGTGGAGAGAAAGCAGAAGAGAACTTGTAGAAGATAGCAGCTTCAGGTTTGCAGGATAAGAAGTTTCAGGTCTAGAGGAGAGGGTGGCTGGTTTTTGGTGAGAGATGTGTAGATCAGCATTGGAGAGGAACCAGAAGAGAAAAAAAGAAGGAGAGAGCTTGGAAGAGCAGAGATTGACAAAGGAGAAGGAGGAGATTTTTGGAGAATGTAGAGGAGTTTAGAAGATGGCTAGTTGCTGATTTCTTCCATTGCGTTAGTAATTAGAGGATGGCTAGCTCCTGAATATGGTGAGAGTTAGGTCGAAATTAAGGTCGATGCTGTAGACAGGTGAAGTTTGGAAGGTGGTCCGAGTTGTAGAAATGCATGTAGAGGTTGTGTCTGTGCAAGTTCAGGGAGTGGGTTTTAGGATCCATGTTGTGTGCCTCTCTTTGGAGACTAACAGAGCCGGGAGCATATGAGCTGTGGACTTCAATTAGGATCAATGTAATATTGTCTAGTGTTGATGTATGCCTCTCTTTGGGGATTAGCAGAACTAGAAGTGTAGAGGTTGTGGATTTGAATTGGGACTACTGTAATGTTGTTTATTTATCAGAAGAGTACCCATTCACATTCTGTCAGAGTGAACTCATCAGAGGAGTCGAGTTGTTGTTTTGACCCTCCTGTTTTTGGTGACAGTGGTTTAACCACTAATTGATATTTTTGCTCTTCATTTTGATCATGTGCTTTTGTATCAACTGTTAATATATCCTAGTCTTTGTCCTTTAAAGGACTAGTGACCTCAACTTCCATCACATGTGGACTGGTTTGTTGCTTCATATGTATGTTACCCACATCACGGTTGATGTCTTGGGGCTTGTATAAACTACTTGGAAATACTTGGGAATGAGGACCTTTAAATGCAAAGGGTTGGGCTCCTAACAAACCAATGGATGCAAGTTCAAGCTTCAACCCCCTTGCACTTAGAAACATATTAGATAACCATACGTCTATATTAACATTTATACAAAAATCAACACACACACACACAAGGAATTGAAAGTGTTGCATAGATATGAAACAATATATTATATTTCAAATCTATGACACTTCAAAAGGACTATCCAAGTGCATAGATCTAAAAGTAATAGACCCAAGGTATTGAAAATGTCGCATAGACACTTTTATAGACTATCAAATTTCTTATAAACCACATGAAATTCATAATGTGTACATAAAGTCATGTTTCCAAGTTTTACATATATTTGAATCTACATTTAGACTTAAAAGGACTATCCAACTACTAAATTACATAAAAGTCTACTAAATTGTACACAAATCACACATATTTCTACATAAATCTGAACTTGTATACACCAAAAGGAAAATCTAAATATTGTGCAACATAAAAGACAACTTAATGTATACAAAATGTAAACAACTACCTAAATTAAATTTGCATATACACATAGGGAAATTACCAAGCACTCTAAAGTCTCTGATGTACATGGGGCTCACACCAATGTACATAACTTAGAATTGTAAGGACTTGGCCAATATTCTACCACATAAAAGACACCTTAAATGTACACAAGTTTAAATAACTACATAAATTTAAACCCACATATACACATAGGGATTTCCAAGCATTCTAAAGTCTCTCATGTACATGGGGTTCACATAAATGTACATAACTTAAAACTATAAAAACTTTACCAATATTTTGCCACATAAAAAGACACCTTAATGTACACAAACTGTAAATAATCACATAAATTTAAACCCACATGTAGTACACAGAAGGATTACTAAGTACTCTAAAATCACTCACGTGCATGGGGCTCACACAAATGAACCTAATTTAGAATTGTAAGGATTTTGCCATCATTAAACTCACTTAATGTATTTGAATCTTCCACATAACTACACAAACCATATAATTATAAATAATCAATAAGTATCCTCCATCACAAGATTAACACATGTGTACATGAATCTTTCACACAATTACACAAATCATGACTTACATGGATAGGTAAGTAGTATGCATGTCTCATACTTTACATAAACTATCATTTATTGTACATCCAACTCAAGATAATAAAGCAAGTTATAATTAGATTTGAATGTAATCAAATTGGCACAATTAAAGATTTATAATAAACAACCAATAATTTCACATGAATTTCATTGCTAACTTGGGATGGAAATTCAATACCCAGAAGTGGGGAAGTATGAAATGTACACCATTAAAATGCACTTTTACAACTAACTACTTATATACAAAAAGCCATTGGACATTTTTTCAACTGACTACTTGTGTACATTGTACACAAAGCAATATGGTAGCAATGCAAGTGTCAAGTTTCTATATATGTATTTTGTCCATGACTTCACCATGTCTCTTTGATGATAGGTTTTTGGGGGCTCTAACATTGTTCCATTCATGGGCTTAATGATTCCTACACAATTCCATCACCACTCCAAAATGTGGGTGTAGTTCACTAGTCCCCATTCACTAAACCAATGAATTCATTGCTTTCCAACTAGTTCCCATTTACTAATACTAGTGAATTCACTCAAAATATAGTGAAATCACTTCATACAAGGATACCTTTTGTTGTAGTCCACTAACTTTCATGCAATTCTTCCCCACACAAAACATCAATGCATTTTGTGGATTCACTAAAGTGGACAAATGTGCACCAACCATGGTAAATATGTTTATAAGATATAATTTGTCATGCCCACACATCTTTAAACCTTAATCCGCAAAAAGGGTAATTTTCAACCCATAAACAGGTTGGTTCATTGATAACCTCCAAAGTAGTTGATGGAAAGGGACTATAAGTTGAATTAACCAGTCCTTTTTGAACTTGCTAAAGATGGATTGCATAACATTGTCAGTTCTTTGGGCAATTGATAGTTTCCTTTCTAAGGCATGCAAGGCCCCACCTACACTATCTAAAGCCTTATTTAACTTTTCATAAGTAGAGATGCATTTTTTTGCAAAACCTTTGAATGAAATCATAGCCCGCTTTTGTGTGTTAATTTGTTATTATAGGTTTTCTATTTCCTCAAGGTTGTTATCCATTTTTGCAATTCAAGGTCATAGGGTTGCCTCTACCTCTAGCAAATGATTGGTTCAATCTTCCATTTGGCTGCACACCTTTTGTGTAGCCACAATAAAGGCATTTTTATTTGTTTTGGCAATGGCCAAGCTTTCTTTCGCCACTTTGAATTGAACTTTTGCCATTGCAATGTAGTGTTCTAATTATTCAACAACAACACCTGCCATCACAAAAAAATTGTTAACAAACTTTAAATAATAAACTGCATTCGCAGATTATTTTTTTGGAATTATTGAACTTAAAAACCATTGATTCACTCAAACACCTCCAAAGTTTTGATGATGTTGCATTTGATGTTCAAATGATTCAAACCCACTAACTTGAAGCTATTTGGGTTCAAAAATGTAAAACACAAGGTTTTTGAAGTAAATCAAAACACACAATGCACAATGAAAGCAATCATCGAAACTAAATAAATGTTCATTAGAATATTTAACATCGTTGAACAACTATTTATAGACAAATGAGGTGCAAGATCAACAAAAGTAGAACTAAAAGACTTGTTAAAAATCCCAAGCAACTATTAAGGCTTTGATGCCTTGAAAGTGATCAAGTTGACTTTGTAATAAAAAAAACCATGGAATAAACCATGGGGGTGCTATACTTGTGCATTTGACTACTAATTGGCCATGCATGTCTTCTGTCTAGAGCCTTTCAATCCCTTCTTCATCAAAGTTAATGACATGAATTCGCTCAAAGGATGACCTTGATTTATGATGTTGATATTCACTGTTAGTCCATTCGGCATACATAACCCAATTCATCTATTTCCCCATCTTCTTGCAAGTTAGTCCTCTTGCCATTCCTCAAAATATCAACCTTGATGCCGACATACAAGGTTTTTGGTGTGTCACCATCCACAAAGTTTTTATTTTTTTAATAAATAGAGGGTCCTTTGTGAACTCATAATTTTATTCATTCTTATTCACAATAGGACAAAAAATCTTATCAATGTCCTCCTAAGAAATGTCCCTTGGCACTTTGACACACTTTGGATTCAAATCTTCACAATAAAAGTCATATTTTTTTGCAAAATCATTTTTGGACATCAGACTACCATCTCCAAGCTTAGGTATAGGAGCATACAAGGGAGTGACGAAACCAAACCTATTTTGCCGTTTCAAATGTGTCTCACCCTTGTGCTTTACTTTTTGTGTCAAGCTAATAGATTTGTAAACATTTGAAAGTGGGCCCTACCATGTCATGATTCCTTTAGTACATTTCAAGCTACAACACAAAAATACGAAGTGATGTGAACCTAATCATGTGATGGACAATTTGAGTGTAAGAAGAGTGTTGAGGATCCTCATTATAATCAACACTTTACAATTTGAAGCATGTGCTAAATCACTAGTGTCTAATAAAAGAATGATCTAAATTGGGTAGACCTAGTAAATCCAATGGTTGTCCTTTCATGGATAGTCATATACCTTTTTTAAAACCACAGGTATGGACTCATTTATGAACAAACAACTATTCCACTCTAGCTTGCAAACACCCTAAAAGACTCAAAGGAGATTCTTATAAATCATGTAATACAAAATACCTTTGAAAACAAGGAGAAGGTAATGGATCAAAATTGGTGGGAATCATTGCATGGAAGAGTGATGAAGGAAATTATCCCTTTGACACAACACATAATGTGGAACCATGGATGATCACATGTTTTTTCCATTTCGATGTTTCAAAATATGTAGCTAAAAGACCTATTTGGAACAAGGGTGTTTGTTTCAAAGGAAGATTTGCATCATGTTCTAATGTCCATAAGCATGAACCATTTCAAGAAATGAAGTTAGCAATGTAAAAGATTAAATTCATGGAAAAATAGTTAAGAATGCAACTTGAACATATGCTCGTACTTTGAATGATGTTGGTCACACTTTGAATCCTCAATATCACACTTTAGTCAATTGTGACCTTAGCTCTCACTAACCATTATTGTATTAATTATAAAACAATAGGCTTTTCAAGCACACTTTGAAACATGATGTGTTACCAAGTATGCAAATAGTTAGGTGTAACAAATGTCAGTTATTACTTGGCATAATCATTTCAACTTTGTTTGTTTTTTGCAAAAATGTCAAGCACCGTCCAATCATCATGTTTGATCATCTCTCACCCGTTTTAGGTGTACAAAATTAAGAAAGAAAACCCAATTGTTGGACTTGATGTGGTTTCACAAACTTGCAATTGATGAATCCAAACCCCTCAGTTTCCACCTTGTTGCATTTGTAAACGATTAGTTCATATAATGATGTGCATCGTAGCTTGGCTGACAATTATGGATACAAATTTGCATTCACATAGTTGTGCATTGAATCCACGACCACGTGGGTTGACACATGCACAAGAATCAAAACTAGTTTCCTAACACTAGCTAATGACCAATTTTGTATGTTAGCTAATAGTGACAAAGACACATCCTTATCACAAATGAACCATGCAATGGACATTGGGTCCTTGTAAGCCTATATTAATACATTGTCACAACTTTCAAATATTGCACATATTTTTCTTTTACACAAATTCAAGATATTATTATTTATATTTCATAATTTGAAAGAGGATGGGGTGGCAAGTCTAGTTCAAATTTTTAATTTAAATATTATTTAAGTAGAATTCATGGGCGAATTGAATTTTAACATTTAAAAGAGAAATAAGTATCTTCATAAATATTTACATGTTATTTTTTTGTCTGCCTTTTATTTATTGAAGAAAATCGAAATGAAAGGAGGGGATGAAATCATTCATCACTAAAGCGGTGGATGGAGCCCGGACTAGTTGTGGATGTGGATGACAGTCATCCACGAAGAACGGAAGAACCAGCCAGCCAGCAAGCGCCTCCCCTTACCAGGCACGCGCATGGCGCTGCTGCTGCTGCTCCTGGTGGCCGCTCCTCTCCCTCCTCAGCGATGGCACGCGCAAGCTCGACCCTATTCTGAACATGTTTCTCCTCTTCATCGCTAAAGAAATGTGCATTTCGTGAGCTC
Source organism: Sphagnum contortum (assembly GCA_963920785.1). Lineage (NCBI taxonomy): Eukaryota > Viridiplantae > Streptophyta > Sphagnopsida > Sphagnales > Sphagnaceae > Sphagnum > Sphagnum contortum. The sequence goes on from OY987278.1 coordinate 9,449,598, forward strand.
TCTATTGAAACCAGGTTCTCCCAAATCCGTTTTCAGTATACCCAGTTCGTTTGCCTGCCAGTTGCTGTTGCTGCTTCTGCCTTTTGTTCTCTCTGTCTCTGTCTCTCTCTAAACCTAAATCCCTAAAAAAAAAATTCTCTCGTCCCGAGGCTCAGCGGTGGGTGGGGGAGGAGGCAGTCGCTCTTTCTTCTGTTCCTGTCTCTCGTGTTCCTGTCTCCCCTTGTGAGAGGTATGTGTACCGATCTCTCTCCTGTTTTCGCTTTTCTTCTCATCGTTTGTGTGGTTCCTTTTTCTCTCTCCCCTCTCTCTTGTTGATTTTCTGAGGATTTGGTTACGAATTCGAGGCAGGTTGGTGAGAAACTGAGCTGTGGAGGCTGCTGCAGCTGAAGAGAATGAAGAAAAAGGAGAGGATTCCGAGGAGGGGACACAGCTAGTGGGCAATAGGGCGGGTGGGTGGGGGGATGAGAATGAAGGTTATGATATTTCTATTGCGTAGGGGAAGTGTGCAAGGATTGAAAGGGGCTTTTTCCAAAGCTGCAGGAGACTGGTTGGGATTCAAGGAACGGGGAAATTTAGTCCAGTAAGGTTTGCCTGGCTATGGAGTTTCAATGGCAGCAGCTGCATGGAGGTTTTTGTATGGCATGGAGAGTAGTAGTAGGGTAGTATGATCTGGGGACCTAATGGAGGAGAAGGACACAAACGTCCAGATACTTCAGATGGCACCAGAGAATTTCATCTCTGTCCCATCGACCATCTCGCGAGTTACCCTGGACTCGCATCATTTACTAGACTCTTATTCCAAGCCGTTCTGTCCTAGTGGTGTTGCTGGTGAAGACACCACCACCACTGGGAGCAGCAATCTACATGCTTCCAAGTTGCATAATGGAATCTCCATTTCTCAGGAAACTTCAAGTGATAAAGTTTTAGAGACCCTGGATGTACTGCATGAAGCGGCATCAGCAGTGGCAATGGATCTGTCCAAATTGGTGGCTGCAAGCAAGGAAGAAGGTGATGGAGGAAACAGTGGAATAATGACCTTATCCTTGGTTAAAGAAGATTTGGATAAGTCTGACAGACAGTTGGATGGAGGAGGGTACAGTTCCATGAATGCAAGTCAAGTTCTAAAGGCTCCCAAGCTTCTTCAAGGCTCTAGTTGTGATGAGTTGTTATCTGTGTCATTGGCTCCTTCTGCTGCTGATCTTCAAACCCTAATCAAGCCTGAAAATCCTGAAAGCACCACCGATTCAAAGGTGCCAAGGGATCTGAAAGACTATAAAGAGAATTGCTTGCTGTCAACTCCACTCAAAAGGGGAACTATGGATTTAAAATCTTCAACAAGGGAACTCCAGCAGAACTCTTCTGTGTCACCTGTTGGTCTGGAGCAACATAAATCAGATCTAACAAACAGGCCAGAGTACACAAATGGGGTTTCTACACATCTTCATTCAAATGGAGTAGGGGTGGCCATTGAAGGAGCTATGGCTATGGCTGTTTTGAAAACCACTCCAAACACAATTAATGAAAGAAGTGCCAGGAAGATTTCAGAAGGTCGGCGTGCCTCTCGTCAAGTTAAGAAGCGGAGGTATGATCTCAAGCTTTAAACTAGGCAAACATACAGAAGGCTACTTCTGGTCAATGTATCTTCTAAATTCTTTTGGGAAATAACAAGACATTATATGTTGTTGTTAAGGATGGGAGTCTGCAAGGTGCAGATTGCAGTTACGTTTTGAGTACTTGCTCCCTCTTTGCCTACAGCATGTTTACCAAATGGAATGGCGTGGTTTGATATTGCTTCAATTATTTGGCACATTTGAGTGGCAGGCATGAAGATATGGCATACGAGGGAGACATGGAGTGGGATGTTATTATGGGGGAGGCAGAGGCCCCTGCTGATTGGAACTGGCACCCCGAGAAAGACAGATTGAGTAGGGGACGCAGTAGGACTGGCTTGATAAGCCTGTCTCAAGGTCAGGTGCTACCAGGGGAGGTGGCTGCTGTAGCTGCTGGGCTTCGAGCTCGAGCTCCTAATGCTGCTGAACGGATCTGCTTTAAAGATGCCTTGAGGCGGCGGGGGGGCCTTCAAGAATATCTTGAGTGCAGGTTCCAGACTAATTTACCTATCTAGTATGTTGCTTGGTAGACATGTTGCATGTTTGTCTTTCTTTCTTCACTTGAAGCAAGGATTTCTAACACAAAGTTTGATGGATTGGACTATATCACAGATGTATAAGCAGGATTATGTTGCCTGTGCATTTCTACACTTCAGGGTGACTATGGAACATATCCTACTATATATTCTTGCTAAGACAGTGACAACAGTCACCACTAAAACTAGAACACTTCTTGGATATTGCTGGTGCACAATATCAAAGGTTTGGGATAAGTTTATTGTTGTGAATATGGGACAAGCTAAAGTCACAGGGTGCTGCTAGCCTTCTGTTTATGACAGTATTTTGGACCCATGGTGCATCATACTGGACATTACCAAAGGAAATCTGGTTGGGGTTGTTGTAGCTTCTGGGGTTTGTGGTATCCATAAAGTGGGTTATTTTTTGTTGTTCGGATTTTGAAATGGCCTCAAATGCTGGTGGTTACAGGAATCTGGTCCTGGGGTTATGGGAAAGGAATGTGAAGCATTTGCTGATGGTCACTGACTGTGGTGTATTATCTTCACCTACAAGTGATGAACCCCCTCGGGCTTCTCTCATACGTGAGATCCACAAGTTCTTGGATTACCATGTACGCTTCCCTTCTTTTTGGTTGCTTAGCAGGAACTTGTGTTTTAGGTTGCTTAGTTACTTATTCAATGCTCTTTCACATTCATAGCACTTCTTGGATATATCTTGTTTAACTTCTTCAGTCTTTCAAGTATTATTGTCTGCTTGTATACCAGGGGTACATCAATATAGGTGTGGCAACTAAGCGACTAAAGAGAACAACACCAGAAGAAGGCCAGGGTCCTTTTGGTGGCAGCCAAAGTGAAGATGGTGAACGAGAGTTGATGTTTGAAGGAGCAGAGATGGAGGCTGCGGAGGAGGTGGCTTTGATACTTGGTCAGTTGTATTCTCTCCTTTGGCATTCAGTTGTTATTCTTGATGAAGAAGATTCTTGCAGTTTCTGTGTGGGTCAACACTTATCTAGGCTTGTGCTGACTTTGTGACACTCTTAGTACATCCCCAAACCACAACTGTATGTAATTGACATTGGACAGCATTCTTCAACAGGACAAATACGAGGAGAACCGGGTGTAGCAACCACTAAAGAGGAGGTTGATAATGATTGTTTGAATCTGCAAAGAGCTGGAATCTTTGACAGGAACATGATAGGAACAGGTGAAGGGGTTGAGGGCAAGCTCGCTGACTCACTGAAGAATACTTCAAGTGATAGGGAGACTGTCCCCATGGACATTGATGTGACTCTGAATGTGGGTGTGGAAACAATTTTTTCACACATCAATAAAGATGAAAATGACCATTCCAAGACTTCACTCACTCTGCCCAAACAGGAAGCAGGCAAAATCTTGGAGCTGGTGGTGAAAGTCGAAGAACCTATGGAGGAAACTGAGATTGATGATATGGCCACTCTTGACCAAGTTTTTACTCGGAAACGCCCAGGGCTCAATCACAAGAAGGAAATCAAGGTTGCTCCTAAATCAGAGCTTATGGACCCAATGGAAGCCCCTTTGAGTAGGGATGAACTTGATGAATTCAAGAGTGCAGAAGTGTTGCAAAATCTACATAAGTGTGATACAACTGTAGAGGGTTTAGTGGCCTTACGGGCAGCAACCCAATTAGAAAGAGAGCGTAGCATGAATGGAGATCATGAGGCAGCAAAGCATGTGATTATTGTGGGGGCAGGGCCTGCTGGTTTATCTGCTGCTAGACATATGCAACGGATGGGTTTCCGTGTCACTGTTCTGGAGGCACGTGATCGTGTGGGTGGTCGTGTGTATACTGACCGTTCAACATTTTCAGCACCTGTTGATTTGGGTGCCAGCATTATTACAGGTTTGCTCACTCTCTCCCTTTGTATTGTTAGCACCGGGGCTCACGAGATGCTCATTACTCATACTGTTGAATGAGTCATTAACCTAATATGAAGTTGATGTCATGTTTCGAGTATCAGGGGTGGAGGCAGACGTAGCAACAGAAAGGAGGGCTGACCCATCCGCGCTTTTGTGCAAGCAACTTGGTCTAGCACTCACAACACTACGGGGAGATTGTCCACTATATGATTCTGTGACTGGACAGAAAGTTTCAGCAGATATAGATGCTGCCCTAGAGGCAGAGTATAACAGCCTGTTGGATGATACAGTCACTTTGGTGGCTCAAAATGGTGACACGGCAATGAGGATGTCCCTTGAAGAAGGCCTAGAGCAATCTTTGAAAAGGCGAAGATCCAGTATTCCAGTTCAATCTTTGTCTTTATCAGTCCCTGCAACAGTCAACAAGGAAACACCTTCTGAAACATATCTTTCACTTCAGACCCTTACGATTGATGAGAATGCAGCAATTCCGTCAACAAGTGATGTCATTGACAGGACACTTTCTGCAATTAACCCATCGCGTGATTCACTGGTGGAAGAAGAGGTTACCAATGAGGATTTGAGCAGGCCTGCAGATGTCTTACTGAATAATGGTTTTCTGGGAGCACTCAAATGCCTAGATGGACAGAACTTAAGCCAGTTAGAGCGCAGGATTATGGACTGGCATTTTGCGAATTTAGAATATGGTTGTGCTGCAGAATTGAAGGAGGTCTCTCTCCCATATTGGAACCAGGATGATGTTTATGGTGGATTTGGTGGTCCTCATTGCATGATCAAGGAAGGATACAGTACTGCAATTGAGGCATTAGGTGAGGGTTTGGACATCCGCCTCAGTCAAACTGTAACAGAAATTGCCTATACTGTAAAAGAGGGGAAGATCAAAGGAGATGTGAGGCGGGAAGTAAAGGTTGTGACTTCATGTGGGGATGAATTTGAAGGTGATGCAGTTTTAGTCACTGTTCCATTGGGCTGTTTGAAGGCAGAAACCATCCGCTTTGAACCCCAACTTCCTGACTGGAAACTTGCCTCCATCAAGCGTCTTGGGTTTGGACTTCTGAATAAAGTTGTCATGGAGTTCACTGTCCCATTCTGGGATGAAACTGTTGACTATTTTGGTGCAGCTGCTGAGTGCACAGAATTAAGAGGTCGATGCTTTATGTTTTGGAATTTGAAGAGAACCAGTGGTGCTCCAATTTTGTTAGCCCTTGTGGTTGGAAAAGCAGCGTATGAGGTTGAGCATCAAGAGAGTTCTGATCTTATCGAGCATGCCCTTATCATATTGAGGAAGCTCTTTGGGGAGACTGCAGTTCCCAACCCAATAGCATCTGTTGTAACCAATTGGGGCTTGGATCCCTTCAGTCGAGGAGCCTACTCTTATGTGGCTTTGGGGGCATCGGGTGAGGATTATGATATTCTTGCGAGGCCTGTGGATAACTGTGTTTTCTTTGCTGGAGAGGCAACTTGTAAGGAGCATCCAGATACAGTCGGGGGTGCCATGATGAGTGGGCTTCGGGAGGCAGTTAGGATTGTGGACATTCTTGAGAATCGTGGAGATACAACTGCCGAGGCTGAAGCTTTAGCAGCTGCTCAGCGCCAGTCAGATAGTGAGAGAAATGAGGTACAACACTTAATGACAAGAAAATCTCTCATCTTTTGTGCCTCTGTTTTTGACTGCAATGTCAGCTTTTGAAGTCACTATTTGTATAGGCTATGGTGCAACTAGTGCATTATCATAGCAGGTGTGGTGAAAATTGTCCACTTATTGGTGTATGCCACCAATTAGTTTCTGCAGTGTGAATAGCATCTCTGTGAGGTGTATGATGAAGTTGTATGAATGCTTCAGGTTCGGGATATGGTCAAAAGGCTAGCAGCAGGTGAGCTTTCGAATGTACTGAGGGGGGACACAGTTCTGGGTGAGGGTGAGCAAGGCCCACTGAGCCGTGCAGATTTAGTGAAAGACATGTTTGGGAATGCCAAGACCACAGCTGGACGTCTTTTGCTGATCAAAGAGATGCTTCAACTGCCTGTCACTTCTCTGAAGGGCTTTGCTGGCACAAAGTCTGGTCTCACTGTCCTCAATAACTGGATTCTGGTATGTTTTTGTTTAAGGATCACAAAATGAGCTTTTCTTTTCTTACTGGCCCTGGCTGGCAACTCTTCATGTGTGGGCAATTATAAATGTGTATCATAGTAACAGTTTTCTAACAAATGGATTGACATCTTATGCTGCTGGGTGCAAGCTCAAATCAGTTCTTGTGGATAGTTTTCTGGTGGATTGGGTGTGTCTCCCATGTCCATGTCATGAAACTCCTGTGCTGAACAGCCCCTAAATCAACAACCTGAAATCCTCTTGCTTCTGCTCTATAATGTGACAAGGAGTGGCATGGGTGAGCTTCACAGGACTCTATGGGGAAAGATGGAACACAGCTTCTCCGGCACTGTGTGCGCCTGCTTCTTGTTGTGGCCACCGACCTGCTTTCTATCCGACAATCTGGTACCCATCACCTATGGCCATGTGGTTAAGGGATTTCCTTCCTGAGTTTTGGTCTGTTGGCTTTCCTTCCAAGTCCTGCTGTTTCTGTGCTGTCTATTGACCCACTCTGGAGTAGTGAATAATTTTCACTTCCTACCAAGATCTTTCTTCAAGATTAGAAGCTGCAAAAAATTATGTATTCTACTTTGCTTATTCCTTGTATCTTGGGCAGAACTAATTAAATCTTTCTTTGTTCTCCATGAGAGCTCAGGGCTTGCCCTTTCAGAAACAGGATGTTGGCACAAAATATGTGCAATGGTTGCGTCATCTGCAGACATATCAATTATGCTGAAAATCTGCAATTGATCTCCTGTATGTTGCAGGTGTTGGGCGAACAGTGAAGGAAAAGGTCTGTGTTCACACAAGCCGAGATATACGCGCAGTTGCAGGGCAGTTGGTCAAACTTTGGATTGAAGTTTTCCGTAAAGAGAAAGCAACCCATGGTTTGATCAAACCCACCAAGAAGCCAACCAGTAGCTCACCAAATGCCACAGTTGGCACTGCCAAGGCAAGCTCAAAAGACACTCAAAAGACACCTACCATCGGAGATTCAAAGACCTGGCCTTCTACCCATTTAGCATCACCATCTAGTGACTCCCTTTCTGCTGGTCAGAGCAAGGTAAGATTACTGTAATCCTAATGATACTCTATTGATGTTTTAGAGAAACTATTGAGGAGCTTACATTGTGATTTGCAGATCTTTTGAATCATTAGATATGTGTAGCAATTGTTTTTCCACTTTTATTTCTTTCACAAATGAGAGAGGTAAAGCTAGCAGTTAAGGGTTAAAAAGATGACATGTGTTGGTGTGGCACAGGTGTCAGGTGGTGATGAACCAAGAAATGAGGAATTCCAGGCCAACAATCATAGCCCTGCTGTGGAAGCCTGTGGAAGAGGCCTTGATGTTGAAGTTCTGTCAGATGTAGAACTCGTGGCAATAGCTGCAGCAGAAGCAGCACAGGCAGCTGCAGAGGTAAAGAAACTTCTGACAACAACCACCTCATTAGCTACAGCACCCGCCTCTTTACCTTCCCAGTAAATACATGTTGCCTTCATGTCTGACCTAATTTAATGCTTTTGATATGTGAACTCAGGCATATGCAAGTGTAGAAGCACGGCGAAATTCACTTCCAGATCTCCCCAAAATCATGTCATTCCACAAGTTTGCAAAGCGAGAGAAGGATGAGACAATGGAGTGGAAGAAGAGATGGCTGGCTGCTCCTGAAAAGCTGCTAACATCCACCACCTCAAAACATGCAACTGGTGAGGAGGATTAGAATGTAAATATGTTGTAAATTCTCTTTTCAACGGCTGACTAAATGTGTGGAATTTTTCTGAACCAGGATGTCTATGTCCTCTTTTCAGTTTGATGAATGCTCTTCTAGTCTCTTCTTCACAGGATGTTTGGCTGAGTTTGAATAGGCAAAGTCTCAGATAGATCAGATCCTGGGCAGGAACGACCTTAGCTGGTTACACAGGTCCTAGTTGGTAGACAGTCATGTGCAGCTAGTCACTGCTATTTGTGATGCAGGTGACAGTTTGATGTTTTCTGAATCATTCTCATAAGGTGGTAGATTTAGTTTTGCTGGAACTGACTTGATGGTATCTTCAAAAAGTGTTTATGTGGAGTTTTCTCTTGAGCAGTAGCCAACATGATGACTGAGTTTTCCTGTTTGCTTCTGGAAATGTGACAGAAACTTGGGTCACAGCTTGTGTATAAAGGTTCAATTTCTCTGGTGATCTTTATACATAGAGTGGAATTATTGGAGTTACTTCTACCTTATGTTGTAGATTGCTTTTAATGAATTTTTTCCCCCCCTGTGCAGGAGGTGATGATGGTGTCCTCCATCAAAATAGTGCCCGCTCATGTGAAACTGAAGCAAGCCCAAGCAAGTTCCTGCCTTCCTCAAAGCTTATGCCTGTTTCATCTACTCAGAATTGCTCCCCTGCAGGTCAATGTCAAGATGTTACAAGTAGGGATGAGACAGATTTTCAGTCTTCTGAGGTTTTGGAGCCCATGGTGGAGACAGCTGATGAGAGGGGTAGTGAAATTAGAGCATCTGAGGGGAAGGAAATATGTGCAAATGATATCGGACAAGGACAAGAAATGCCCGGTAATCAGACACATGAGTCAATTTCAGCGAACAAAGAGGTTATGGATAGAAGGGAAGAGGCCAATGGTAGGCTTCAACATGAGGTGAGAACTCACCCTGGCCATGGATCTGTGGGCACTTTAAGTCTGGGTGAGCAGAGGGCTGGAGAGGCACTGAAAAGGGCTGTGTCAGACTATGTGGTCCAATTACTCACTCCCCTGTACAAGACCAGAAAGATACAAAAAGATGACTTCAAAGCCATTGTGAAGAAGACCACAGCTAAGGTGAGCTTTTGTAGTTGAAACCCTATTTCATGTCAGCCATTGATCCTTTGGAATAATTTTTGCAGTCACTGTGTATATGAAGATCAGCTATTGTTGTGAGTGTTTTCTCTCAATTCCTCCCAGCTTCATATCAGGAAGCTTGTGTCATCTCTCAAGGAAATGGTTGCAGGTAATGGAGCGCAACACAGCAAAGGATCATGCAGTGGAAGTCTCTGAGTTTCTGAACTGCAAACGGAAGAACAAGGTACAGACTTTTGTCTTGTTTTGGATCAGGAACAGATTTTAGTATAACCTGATTTGTAGCATGAGTTTCATGAGCCAACATGCTCAGCAATCAGTTGAGCAGGCTCAGCACAAGGGTCTCTCTTTCTTTCTCATCATTCTGTAGTCTGGTAATGCTGAGGTTTGATGGTAGCTGTCTGAATTCAGTTCATGATCTAAACTGACAGGGGACACTTGTGGATCTGCAGATACGGTCTCTGGTTGATATTTTTATAGAGAAGCATATGAAAGGTGAGTCACATTAGCAGGTTTCCTTTTCAAGGTGAGTGCCCTTAAGGGCCCCTCTATGTATTGAGAGTTTCATGTAGGGCAGTTGGGAGTCAGCTGTGTGTGAGGAGTATGGCCTTGGCTTGCAAAGATTTCATGTCCAGGGCAACAAATTCCACAAAGTGAATTCAAACTTTTTCCACATGTTCCACACAGATAATGCATTGCAAGGTTGCCTCAAATTCTTGTCATTCCCTATGCATCTGCCCATTGTATGAATTTGCTTCCAACAGTTTTGTAGGTGTGAGGTGTGTGTGTGGATATGTCCATTCTTTGATTGTCTTTTGCTATTTTGTATGTCATCATTTTCTTCTGAAGTGACTAATGACTAACAGTGGAATATGGTTCTTTCTTTCTCCAATTCAAGACTGTACATGTGGTCTGATAGATCCTAGGCAGTTATACAGTCAGTTACGGGTGAGCAATTTGGCATGAAAAAAACAGCCTTCAGTGCAGTCCCAGGTGACTGCTTTCTTAATGACACTCGTTGACAGAGACCTCAAGGGTTGGTGTAAAAGAACATGGTGGATGGCAGGCATTGTGATATGCCCAAGTTTTTGAATCGCAGAGAAATCTTGTCTGGCTTTCTGATAGATTGACTCTCAAGGATGAGCAAATATGGAACATTCACTGTGGCCTCTGGAGGAATTTCCTATCAAATCTTGGATGTTACCTGTGAGTTGGATACTAGGTTTTGCATGGAACTGAGGTGGATCTAGATGAAACTTGTGAAGCCATTAACCTTTCAAGGTCGAGGCAGCAATTTTGGGCAGCTCCCCTAGGCTTTCAGGCCTGGGAAAAAAAATTGCAACTTGGCTGCCAAGCCTCCCCAAAACACCTAACCAGACTTGGTGCAAGTGCCTTGACTTATACAGGTGGCTGTAAGTTTTCTAAGCTGAGTGCTTGGGGACATTTGCAGCCCAGGCATCCTTTAGGGGTCAAAGCAAAGCCATGAATGACATTGAACTTGTGTGTTTAGTGGGAACTTGAACTTCTTGCAGACAAAACTTCAATATTAGAATCACTCATGCAAAAGCCCTTAAAATGGCCTTTGCAATGGGCAGGGAACCGGAAAGCGACAGAGATGTTCTGTTACAGGAATTTCCTCAAGGGCAGTGTTGTTTCATTCTACTGAGAAAATAAAGGAAAGGAGTGCAGAGTATTCTCCTTTTGTGATTGACCTAAAAGTGCAACAAGGCAACGAAGTGCTCAATTGATTCTGACCACTGCTGAGAGAGTGGGCAACCTTTGCTCAAACCCTTTTCAATTTTGAGAGTGAAGTGGTGTACAGTTTTCCCTTTGGATTCTGTTCTTTTCTCATATCACTTGGAAGTCAGGTACCTGATTCTCTCTCTCCCTCCATACATTTTCTGTTTATGTTATTGTTGGGTCATGTGGTGATTGGGGTTCAGATTGCACTAGAGCTAGATCTTCCTCCATTATAGTCAACCCCAGCTATGCTGGGAAGAACTGTGACTAGGCATGCAAATGCGCACACCCAATTTGGTTTCTGTGGAACAAATTAAGCTACCAAATAAAGCCCATCTGCAGTTCTTTTGCTGGTCCAACTCCAATGCAGCCAGCCACCAACAAGAATATTAAAATAGAACATGTATTGCCTGTTTAAAGTAGGCTTTTATGAAACTGCCTACCAAAGGAAGAACTTTGAACTTCATAGGAATAAAAGCACATCTGCAGTTCTTTGCTGCTTGATCTCGTGTTCATCCAGCCATTCACAAGCTCATTAAAACAGAATTGTGTATTGCGTGTTCAAAGTAGACTTTTGTGAAGCCACCCACCAAAGGAAGAAAGGATGGTCACCTACCTACTATGGAGAAGGGCTACTTGAACTCAGTTCGGACTACCTATCATAAAAAGTTTTTTTCAAAAAAGAAAAAAAGACTGCACTTCAAGTGAGCTTTTATATGGTGGTAACATTTCCTTTGTCTTAATCTTCACTAAACCCTAAACCCTAAATCCTAAACCCTTAAACCCCACAACTCTTGAACAACTTATCACCTTGAAGTTGCAACATATATTCCTAATTCTACCTAGAGAATTTTCCAATCACATTGTCATGGAGCTCACAATTCCAAATTGCTATAAATCATGACCATATTGTCAAGGCTGAAAAAAAGCTCACAAGAAAAGTACACATATAGAAAGATTATATCATTGAGTAACACTCTCAAAGTTTTAATAAAGAAAAACTTACAGCCATCCAAAAATCTCTTTTGTCTATGGCACATTTTTTTTTGCTCAATAATTGTTGTTGGCCCACCTAAAGCCCACATCCTCAAAATCTTTTGGGAAAGAACTCCATTTAGATGAACTGGTTTTCTTCCTCTCTTAATAAAAAGCTACACCAGAGATTTATTAGCAATCAAAACCATAAAGTCCATAACTCAAATGAGGTGATGCTATAGTTTACCTTTACAAAGCAAAACAAATTGAAACTCTAAGGACAAACTTTAGATGCATTAATTTAACATGAAGGATACAATCAACCAACTTCTAAAATGAAAATCAATGTGGAGAAAAAGACCAACTAATTCTTACAATTAAAGCAACCAAGACAAGGGGTTCAACCCTTTATTTTTTTGGTCACCTAACCAAACGCAACCACAAACTTAGGTGCCTTAAAACCATTGGAACCCGTACACAACAAGAAGCACATGCCATCAAATAAGAATACGTTGAATGTTGGTTCCATGTTTGGATTCCATAAACCTCCAATAACTAACTATCTAGGCAAACAATACATTACCATCTTCAAATAGGTTTGGAATGCCCACACAATGCAAAGGGCAAGCCATTGAACCACTATCAAAACACTTAGTGAACAGATTTTAAACCCAATTAAAACAAATTGTTAGGTGAAGGTTCTTATAGGCTTAATACATTTTCAAGTTGCCCTTCCTTTTCTTTTTACAATATGCTTCTTCTGTCCTATATTGTTTGTCATCCTTTCCAAATGATGAGCAATATAAATAGATACACCATAAACATCCAAGCCATAAGAAATGTTTATGTGCAAACATTAAAAAGAAGGTCACTTGGGATGAGCCAATTGAAAAAGTTCGACTGTAAAGGCCAAATTCAAAATGAAATAGGATTTTCCTACCTAGGTCATCTAGGTGTAAGTATAATCTAGACGGTGTACATTTAAACCTAGTAGAGGTCATAGTTTAGGTTGCATTAACCTACTTTAGGCTTCTATATCTAGTTGTTAGTTATAGGCTCATAGATCTAAACTTGGGAGTTTAGGTTGTAGGTTCTTAAATATAGAGACCTTAGGAGTAGGTATTAATTTTGGGTCTAACCTAGGTTATTTAGGTCCTATCCATGTGGCATAACCTAAATGGTAATGTTCAAATGCCACGTGGCATTTGCATAGTCAAAATGGTGTTTGACTAGTTAAAAAATCATTTGATTATTATATTGACTTGTCAAAAGTACTAATCAAAATAACTAGTCAAAAATACTAGTCGAAATGACTAATAAAAAATGCCAAATTAGGCTTGGTCAAAAAGTACATGGCCCAGTCACAATGGACATGTTCAAAATGATTTGTCCAAAATGATTGGGAGGTTTTTTTACGCCTTTCCAAAAAGGGTTTTTTATACCAAAATTTATAGTTAAAAAGAAAAGGAATTCCAGTATTGATAGAATGCCCACCAAAATTGCCTTGAGTAGCCGTTAACACCACCACTGATATATCCACCTCCAACTCCTTTTATTACTAGGTTAAATGTGTTTGGTTAGCCCACCTTCTCATGATGCAGCCTTTTCCTACATGCTTGCCTCCTCGTGACATACCCAATCCCACTAGTTCTCACATTATTCATCATCACATTTCATTCCCCTCTAACTACTTCACACCCCATTCATCATTCAGAAGAATGAAGGTGGCCAACAAATTATAGGAAGAAAGAAAGTCGTTGTCTCAACCTAACCCTAATATCTAGCACTTTCCTAAAAGCCTTAGCCGCAATATCCATACCCTCTTATTCGAAAGGTTGACTAGGCCCAAGCCAAGATAGGATAACCTTATCTTAATGAGCTTACCCTCCCCCCACCTTATTTTGTCTAGGCCACCCATTTTTAATAATTCATTTTAGATAAAATCCTCATATTATCCTACTCCATAAAGCTCCAATTAAAACCCCCAAAACTTCATTAACCAACCTACTTAAGCTTAACCCAAATTGGGTTAAGGTAATTATTGCCCAACAGGGAGAACATGTGTTTGTTTGTGCAAAGCATGGAACATGACATCATTAGCAATGGAAACAAAAGAATATCGAATTACATCATGTGTGGCCATGTGTTCTCCCCCATGAGCATAAGGAAGTAGGTGTATCCCTATTGTATCTATGGTCTGGTCGCAATTGCATTGAGAAAGACCATGAGCTATAAGATGCGAAAGGCCCAATTTGGTGCGTAATGTTGAATAGAAAATGTCAAAGGTCATCCTACAAGATGGGATAATTGGGTGGGGAAAAAAACCAAACATTTGAACTTGGGTCTACACGATATTTCAATCATGCACAATGACAATTTGAAAACAACTTTGAAATGATGCTGGAAAATGAATGTTTATGCATGTTCTATGAGATATTCTCCTAAAAAAAATCCACTTTTCTTTTTTATAGTTGCTCACATGGTGGGATGGAAGCTTGAACAACTTGAGGTAGAAGGTCACAAGCCCACTTAAAGTGAATTGGGAATGGAAGTGAACTTAAACTATTGGCCCTTATAGCCCCCAATACAAATGGGCGACTATCTTACAAACATTTGGATGTGATGATTGGGGTGATAAGCCCCCGACTCCCCAACTACATTGCTAGGGCAACAACTTGCACATAAACAAAACATGTCCCCCTTTTGGAGATGGGAAAAAAAGTTTGTCAACAAACTAGGGGAGCTTTCAGTTTATTTGTTTGTTTGTTTTATTTGCAAAGGAATGATGCGTGTGCAAGCTTTATAAGCATCAATAGGCAACATAAAGGAACAACATTACATGTGCATGCAGTTTGAGTTTGTGGACAAGTTCCAATCAAGTTCTTTTCATTTATCAAAAAAGAAAAGTTTATTCATGCACATTTGCACTATTAATTTTATTAAAAAAATTGGGTGAATTTAGCACTACAACTACAATTGTTTTTGGGTTTTTGTAATAAGGTAAATTGTCAAAGTTTGGAGAACAAAAAAAATGGAATAATAAATAATGAATAAAAATAGTTTATTTTAAAAACATGGTCATAATACTACTCTACTATCACCTTTCCTATGATGGGAAATTTATCATGCATGGTTATCAATCCCTTGCAATGTGCCTCCTCCCACTAATGGAGGCATGAAGGCCTTTAGGGCCCTAGTGGATCATTAATAATAGCAAGCTTAAGGGCAGTAGGTAGGGTTGAATGCTTTTTTTTAATAATTCGGGTTTGAAAGAGATACGTCGCCCCACATTCTAAAGTCATTGTGGGGGCATAAGCTTATTCTCCATAACACCTTCCTTTATATAAACTATCATTTTTAATTTAATTTTTTGTTATTGGTTGTTGTGTGTTGTTGAATTCTTGCGTTGTTATTTGCATTTTTAGATCAATATTTACCCTCTAGTTTTCTTTGTGCAAGTCTAAAAGGAGCTCTTGCTATAGGTTAAAAAAAAACTTTTTCTACAAGTTTAGAGGAGCTCCTTTCCATTACAACAAACATTTCCAACCACGTTCAACAATTATGTTTTATTTTGTCTATATTTGTTTATTTTGTTTATTTAGTCTTTTTCTTTTATTTTATTTTTTTGGTGTTATATAATTTTTCTTTTGTTTCCTTTGTGTCTAGTCTTTTTTCTTTTTTTTTTTCGTTTGTTTTTGTTCCATTCCATCATGGGTTTTTTCTTCCTTTTTCTTTTTTTGGGCAATTTTTATGGTTTTATGGTTTTTTCCTTTATATATAATTTTTTATTCATTTTTTTAAAAAGTTCTTTTGTTTTTTGTTTGTGATTTTTTAAACATTAATCATGACATTGTTTGTTGTGTGTAGGCCTTGTTTTTCAAATGTTTTGCTCCTTTTACATTTGCATTTTTTTTTTTTTTTTGTTGTTACAATGATATTTCTAAGATAAAAAGAGAAAAATGAATTATTTGTCATTGTAATTGTTAGGATTTAATTTTCATGTAACATACATAATTTGAACTTTAAAAACAACCACATTTAGTAAAACATATATTTAAAATTTTCTCCACCTTGTTAAGTATTTTTCTTGTGAAAAATGTCAAGTGAAAATGAAAATGTAATGATAATTGAAAATGAACATGAAATATATTTCCATGGCATATATATGGAAGAAGTTGTGAAAGGAAGTTTTCGAACAAAAAATAGTAAAACAAGAAATATATAAAAGCAAATGGAAATAAAATTACGACAATTGCATGTTCAAAGGAAAATGTGGAAAGGTTATAATAGAAGTGCATTATGTTGGTCTTTCTATTGTGTTAATGATGGAAAAGATATTGGAAGGGGAGTCCTCAAATCATGAGATGTATCATTTGTTATAGTAATCATGTAAATGCACTTAATATAAGCACTAAAAAAAAGGTCTAATAACATAATAAAACTTATGGAATAATAGCTTTGAAAAAAATATGAATGCATATCATGGATGATTGCAAAAACATTTGAGGAAGAAATTAATAGTTTAGTGAGAAAAAATGTGAAAAAAATAGTGAAAAAAGGCCTAATGTGTTTACCAATGCATTATTTATGTATTTTGATATGAAAGATCCTTTAAAAAGGGATGATGCACAACCAAAATATTTTTTGCAAGATCTTGGCTTCTTAATGGTGAAAAATCCATTGCCCTTGTAGTTTGTGGAAAGTGATGGTTCGAGCAAATGGTTTTACACTTATGTTCAGAAGTTGTCTTCTTGTCTATTCAAGAAGTATTACTTAATTTGGTGGATACAATTAAATATAAATATTTGTCAAAATTGGTACATGACATCTATGCAATATTAAGTTTTAACTTATGGATGTCTAAAGGAACGCATGACAAATTTGCCTTTGTGATTAGTTTTTTTGAGAATTTAAACATCTAACTATTAGTTTGTTTAAGGCCACAAAGACAATTAATCAAGCCTTGGCCAATAATTTGACAAATTTTCTTGATCAATATGGGTTGAGAAGAAAAATCATTTTTTATGTCAAAAATGAAAAGTCAAATTTGAATGCCATGATAATTATTGTAAAATCCATTAGGAAATGTGAAGTTTTTTGGTTTGGATGGAAGCTTTCAAAGGACTTGGTTTTTCCATGTTATTTTTCTAAAGCATGCTAACCTGCTACAACTAATGAAAAAATATCTAGAAATTTGAAATATGTTTCAATCAAATTTGCATAGTCAAATTTGCAAAAATGCATAACTTGGCCCAAAAATCGAAGAAAAAAAAGAAGGAATGGAACAAGACTTGTGAAAATTATAATATTTTCCCCATAAAATAAAATACTTCAATAAAGACAAGGTATATGGAAATTTATTTTTTTATTTTTCATTTTTCTATTTACTATTGAATATGTGTTATTCTATTACATTCTGCTACAGTTTGCACATAAAAAACACAACTTTATTCTTATTATTTTTGAGTTTTTCTTCAATTATTTAGACATGTACTTTTTCATACAATGAAAAAACTTCAAGAAAAACAAAATTTGGAAAAAAATTCACAAAGAAAAATTCAGTCAAGCTTTCTTATGCTTTTGAAATCTCCTCTATTTTTACCACTTAATTCCTTTTTAAATTACAATGGAAAGAGCTTGCAAAAACATTTCATCATTCAAATTGTGGTTGATAAAGTTTAAAATATATCAAGAATGACAATTCAAATTCGTTATGCCTTGAAAATGTCTTAATCAAAGTTTAATTTCAAACTAACATTTTCACTAATAAAATGTAAATAGTATTTGACAATAAAAGAAAAGTAAAAAAAATTAAAAAATTAAAAAAAAAATTGTTGGAAGATTTTGATTAACATTACCCCTTTTGTACATTGGATTCATCTTTGTAATCCATGAAAGTAAGGCAAAAAAATTAATCTATTGATTTATTGATTCAATATTATCAATATCTATCGAATTAACAACTCATGATTCAATAGTATCGATAATTGCTTCTAATTGAACTTCAAAAAAATGTGGTTCAATAGTTACAAATTGGATCTATGGGCTTGTACTTATAGGGTAATGTTTTGTAGGTAATTGAGAGTTTTTAGGGCATGCACCCATCATAGTTTTGTAGGTGTTGGCATTGGTTTTTTAACAATTTCAAATTTGAAACTTTGAAACTTGGTCCTAGTTGTGATGTAGTTGGTGACCCTATATTCCTTGGTGATTGAGGATTTCAATGTGGTGGCATGTATGTGAATTTTAAAATGCTTGTATAAGCTTTGAACTTATGGTGATATAAATTTTCATATGTTTTATAAACCATCAAATCTTCCTTAATTTCATCCACACAAATACATCATGACATTAATTCAAGTGTTTTGAGCAAAACTTGTGGGTTGAGTCAGAACAAACTTGCATGTTGATTCCAATGTTCATTCGATACCATTTCCTCATACTCCTACATTTTATTAAAAGAAATAACATGACTAGTTTATTATAATTAAGTGATATGTTAATGTAAACATCATAAACTTCTACCTAGTTTTGCGCTTGCAATACAATTGAAGTATTTTCAAGCTAGCTTACTCAAATATGCAAATTTTTAATTTGATCTTGTAATTTGGTACATTGTGCTTTCAGTTGAATTAACTCACTGCCTTGGCAAACAATGCTTTCCAAAAGTCGATCGTGCTTTCAACTCAAGGTGTTATGATCATTAGTCGCATGTTGCAATTTGGCATTGAACTAATCATTTTTGTGATTGAATGACATCGTGTGTAATAATCATTGCCTAATATTGTGTTGTTATGCGTTCAAACCAATATAACCATTAATGAAGTTGTCAATATTTGTTGACATGCTCCTAGACTTTAGCATGCATAGCCCAAATGTGTGCCTCCTTGGCTTGAATCATCTTGTTCAACTCCTCACTTTGCTTAGCATATTTGGTAAGTTGTTCCTTTAGTTGGGTTCAATATTGGATAACTTTAGATTGGTCTAATGTCATACTATTAAAACATTGAGTGGGCCATTGAATTGCCTTGCAATGATAAAAATATTAGCAATTTTGTTGATCAATTGGACTCACTCCTCCTCATATGTTATTTCTAATAAAGGCGACTATGTCTATGAGCTTGGAATTGCAAAAGAAAGATTTTCCCTTTTAATTACACCCACTCTAACTAATTGTGGTTTTAAAAAAGAAGTTGGAATTTGTATAGGGATTTCTAGGGATGCTATTCTATGAGTGGGTGAGCATGAGCATGAGTGGGTAAAGCGTGAACAAAGAGGAACATTTCTATAAGACCATAGACATATTTGAATTTTATTCTATTTATAAAGAAATTAACAACATTTTTATGAATAATATAATTAGTGAATTTTCGAGCAATTGAGAGAGCCAAGATGGGGTGTGGAAGTGGGTGATTGGACTTGAAAGGAAACCGATAAGACGACCATTGCAATGACCACAAATGTTTGGAATAACGAGCAAGCAAAAAGAGTGTGAATCGATGTATGTACACACAGTCACAACGTATTTACAAAAAACAACATTTATCATTAAATTCCCAAGTAAGCTCAAAAAATTCATGACCTACACTCAAACTTTGGGGTTCCAATTATTGAATACATTGACCTTTTAGACGAATGAAAAAAAAAAAGGTCATCATTGGAACCTCACTAATTACAGTTTTGATCCCCACTTCTTCCCTCCATCCCTCCCATCCTTCCTTCCCTTTCCAAAAGTAAACCTCAAATTTGACCACACCATCAAACAAAAATCACTGGAACCTAATTTTAGCAAGAACGAGCTCAATGTAAAATACAAGTAAATTTCAACACAAAAACCACTTTAGTGTACATAGCCCCAATTTAGTGCAAAACTCTACAAACTCCATTAGGCTACTCGATTACGTCCTTGGAAAGTCATTTGGCATGTATGGAAAGGTTAATATCATATATATTAATTCACTTGGTATGTGCGTCTCTCTTGGGCATGGGCATGGGCATGGGCACGGGCGAGTTGGGCCCGGGAGAGGGGCATGACACGAACGGATTGGGCACAAGCGAACTAGACACAGGTGGGCACGGCACGGGTGGATTGGGCACGGACTGGGCACGAACACAGGTGGATTGGGCACAGACTGGGCACGGACACGGGTGGATTGGGCACGGACTGGGCACGAACACGGGTGGATTGGGCACAGACTGGGCACGGACACGGGTGGATTGGGCACGGACTGGGCACGGACACAGGCACGGGCACGAGCACGAGCGAACTGGGCACGGGCGGGTTGGGCACGATCGGATTGTGTCCGAACGTCATGGGTACCCACTAGTATATATATAAAGCCATAATTTATATTTTGGTTTGCTTGCCATTGTCAAAATGCTATAAAGGATGAAAAGCCCAACTTGTTTATTTTTCAATTATGCTGAATTGAAAGAAAGGGAATACACCATAATACACTTTGTTGTTTAATACTTTTATTGTGTGTAAAGTTTAACTTTGATCCATAGACTTTGTCTGGATTTGTCCATATTTTGAATCTAGGTGGTGGTCATGCATGTTTGTTTAAAATTTGAGACTTATGAGAAGTGCTCATTCATGCATCATCTAAACAAACTCTGGAAGATGTGACCCATTCAAATACTATTATGGTTCAAAGTGGGCTTGGGCTTTAAGAGTTCTTATGGAAACTCTGCTAAATTAATTATATGTAATTTTCATCAATGGAAAATAATTATAAATTCAACATCTTTTGCTCCATTGTTTCAAAACTTATGAAACAACAAGGGTTTTGTCACATTGTGGCCTTGCCATTTACATTAAAAAATATCTTAAAGGAAAAATAAGAATTTATGGAAACTCAAGTATTTCAATAGAAAAAATATAATCTTCAAAAAAATCATGTTTAAGAAACCAAAAGCCTTCAAGATATTATAACTCTATTATAACTAATCTCAAGTTTCAACACAAGCTAAAATATCATCTTAAAAAAAAATCCTCATATAAAAATAGACCTATTACCTAGGGGCCTATAAAAATCCCTTAATTACCATACACAATGAATTTAAGCACAATATCCTTGCCTTGGTTTTGGGGCTTAGTGACCATGCATTCGATTAATAATGGCCTTGACATTTCAAGACTTTTGGTAGACGAGTAATCTAAACACCAATAGAAATGTTTTTAGACTTAAAATCAAGTTTAAAATTGCAAAAGTTGAGGCATCCCGAAATTGGTGGGGTCTTTGAAAAAAAAAACCCCTCATAGAACACACTCTTAACATATCGGGTATTTTACAAACTTCATAAAACACATTCTAGCATATCGAGGGTACTAGTGGAATCAAAGCCCATGCACCCCTCCTCCTCCTTGAGAGCTTTCCCAAAGAGATTAAGAACACGATCTGAAGCATCCCAGTTCGATGGATCTCATAACTATAAAACAAACTATGCGTTTCCTTCATAGATAGATTTACAAATCTCATAAATAAAACATATTTTAGCATGTTAGGTATTCATTTTAAGACAACTAGTTTTTGTAATTTGTCATGTGTTGGTTAGAATTTTGTGCAATGTGAACAAAAATTCTTTCTCCTTGTCCTTCTTTTGTGCCTTTTTTTTGCACTTTTTAAAATTATGTGTTTTTATTTTGGTTTTTTTTTTAAATTTTAGTTTTTCAATTTCTTTTAATTTGTGTATGTGTGTGTGTGTGTGTGTTTTTTTTCTTTACATGTATATTTTGTTTCTTATGTTTATGTGTTGTTTTTTTTATAAAAAAAACCTTGAAACCCTTATTTACTAATGCACGTTTGTATTTGTGAATTAAATTGTGTGGAACCACCAAGGATGAGTTTGTGATCAACATAATTTATTTTCACATTTAGCACTAACAATTGTACATGTATTACCATGTCACAAAGGCGATTGAAAACATTGCAACTTACCACAAAGCTTGTGACATTATAAATGAATAGGTTAATGATGGAAGGGATCTTCTATGAAGAGGGAGTAGCATGTCATTATTTCTCTTTTTGTATTAACATGGACTTGTTGATTTGCAATTTTTTCGACACAATTCTAATGGTTTGGTGCATTTTGCATGTAGCTTATGTGTATGTAAAAACAAAAAAAGTAGTTTATGCCATGTGTCTTATGGCAACCAATGACATGTGAATTATTTTCAAAAGATCTTAATGAATTTTTGAATTTCAAATTTATTTCAAAATTTTCATTAATTCGTGTAAATATTGCTTCTTTATAAATTCAAATTTTATTGCGTTAATCAAACAATTTTTTTGAAACATTACCAATAATCATAACATTTGTTTAAACATGCAATACTTACATATAGTGCTTTCACTTCATCATACTTGCATCAACCTCCCAAATTTTTCATTAGTTTCTTTTTGCTAACCATGCAATAATCACATCCACAATTGTTAAATTCCATTTTGTAATGTTGTCGCCCCACAATACCCACATTATGTTTCCAAATTTTGCAATACTTTTTTTTGGTTGATTAAGCATTGTTTACATATGGGCCTTGAAATGTCCATTGTTGTATTAATTAATTATGTAATATTTGTATACCTACATGTTTTCCCAATTAAATATTCACTTATATGTGAATATTGCATGTGTCATGTTTGACATGTGGTTTTGGCATAATACCAATGTGAGTATTGCATTTTGAAAGTTGAAGGTCCACTTAAGGTAAGTTTGGACCAACAAATGTTAGTTTTGATGTAGGTATTACATATTATATACTTAGTACAACTTGTAATACTTGCTTGGTTTTCTAATTCATAATTGTTTTAGATGTGGGTATTACATGTTCAGTAATTAATATAACTTGTTAATGGTGGATGAAGGTATTACATTATGATTTAAAGTGGGTTAATGAATTTTATCCATTTAAAAGGTATTGAAAAATCATTTCAAAAGTGTGTTGAAATTCCATTCAACCCTAAATGCATTGATTTTTGCAATACCTTCATTGACAATAATCATCACCTTCCAAAATACCTTTAGGATTTTCTTGTGTGTGTGAACAATCTTATATATAAAGTCGCTTGTCTGTGCTTGCGTGCGTCTGCGACCACTGGACGCAGAGAAAAGTGATGGTGGACGCAAAAAAAAGTGACGGGAAAAAGAAAAGTGACAGTGGACGTAGAGAAAAGTGACAGGAAAAAGATGAGACGACCGTAGGATGGAGAGCTTTCGGTGTCCTATATCTGTGCGTCTGTCGAAGTCCTGAAACCCATGTCCTAAGAGCCAAATATCGAGGTCCTGAAACCCAGGTCCTGAGAGCCAAATGCAGCAACACTTCGCTATGTAAAAACGCGGCGGCAACAACAGAAGAAGAGAGTCACAAAGAACAGTAGGCAGTAGTGCATATGCTGAACAGTTTGTAGTTACGGCATGCACAAGAATGGGCATTGTATTGTGCGCAAGTTTGTTTTGTTGCTGAGCAAAGGAAGAAGAAGAAGCAGGAGGAGGAGGAGGAGAACGAAAAGAGAGTGGAAAACAAAGAGAGAGAAAGGAAGGGAGGGGAGACAAGAGGAGGAGGAGAATGAAAAGAGAGGGGAGGGTAATAGGAGATTCGAAGGCCCAACACGGCGGATTCGATTAACTGCAAGATTCTCTGTATGGCTAAATTTCTCTCTCTCTCTCGCTCTCTTTCACCCTCTCATCCTGCTCTCTCCAAACCAACTTCGCAGCTGCCTGGCAAAACAAGTAGTGCATCATAAATTTCCCATTTACCTACGAAATTTACAGAAACAAAAAGAGAATTGCACCGCAAGTCTCGCAGCTCCTTAACTTGTAGATCATGCAAGTTCGCACCGACCAACGTAACATAGTTTTGCGCCCTAAAATTTCACATGAAGATTCTGCACACAAAATTGAGAAGATGAAGTTCAACGAAGTTTGGCCTTGGAAATCATAATAAATAAACAAATAAATAAATAGATTCATGAGGACCTAGACCTCTAGAAGGACCATAAGAAGAGAATGAACATTGAACACAAAAGAGAGGGGGAGCGGGAACCAAAAAAATTATAAATAAAACAGAAAACAAACTGAAATAATAGCTGCAAGCAAATCACAGAACCCTTGAACGGTGTGTTGCTTGAACACTTTGGCTGTTGGAAACCCGTCTCACCTCTTGTGTATTTTATGTGTCGAATTAGATGTGGGGCTCGGTGGTGGGTGGGGTTAGTGGCCAAATGCTTGCTTCGGGTTAATGTCTCTTTCTTTCTGCTTTGGATGGGTTGTTGAGCTGGGGTTTGAAGAAAGTTAGGGTTTCCGTCTTTTCTTTCTGTGTTGAAGTAATGGGTTGTGTACCACCATGCTATGTGGCTGAGATTGTTAGGGTTTTGGAAAGCATATGAGTAAGTTTGTAAGTGGCTTTGAAATGACTCCTATTAGAGGCCTAACTTTTGTACAAATTAGGGCTAGAAGTGGTCATTTTGGGAGTCAACAACCCAGTTTGGTTTTGGTTTCATGCAAGATTGGTTTTGGTCTTGGAAGCAAAATCAAGTTATTTTTTCCAAAATTCCTGGCACCACTTAGGAATTTGAGGCCTTTTTTTGTTTTCTCTTCTTTAGATAGGACACCTAGAGAGAAATGGCCCTGTGAGGTGTTTTTTCCAAAGTCTCCAAGGAGAGAAGGAAAGCAGGATAGGGGAAAGAAAACCTGGGTGGTTTTGGGACAACTTAAAAATTATTTTTAAATGTCCAAATTATTATTATTATTATTTTTGGAAAGACAAACAATTTATGGAGGAAAATGAAGAATGTTTTGAAATAATATGACAATGGCCTAAGATCACAATTAGAAATGTTTTGTATTGTACTTTATTAATGGCGCCCTGAAAATTTAGATTGCGTTTTGAAGCCTTAGGCCTACCTCCACTAATAAGGTAAATAAATAAATAAAGGAAAAACACCCAGAAAAGGAATAAGAGAAGAAAAAATAAACGATCTAAGTCCAAATACTTTCCTTTGGTTAGAAAATCAAGTTTTGAGAAACTAGTGATAGCATAGTCCATGGCAGTTTTAATTATGTTTGCCACATAATTAATTAATTAATTTTGAGAATTCCATTTCATAAGAAACAAATATTCCAGAGTGTGTGCCCTAATTGTGATTGAAACTAAAGTGTTCTGTATGACCAGTTGGAAATTGAACCCAAAGACCCATGTCCATTGCAACCTGGCAGCAACAGCGGGACCACGACCGCGAGCAGCATGCTGAGGCCTGTGCCTGGCTGACAAACCAGGAGCGGCACCGCCACCGCGAGCAACAGGCCGAGGCCCGTGCCCGGTTGATAGACTAGGAGCGGCAGTAGGCGAAGGCCCGTGCCCGGTTGACAGACCAGGGGCGGTAGCAATAGTGCGACTACGACCGCGAGTAGCATGCGAAGGCCCGTGCCCGGCTAACGCGGGATTGCCACCGCGAGCGGCATTGGCAAGCACGGGGTCAGTAAGATTTGCACACAACAACCTGCGTCCCCCTTTCAGAATTTGATGAGGCCACTGTTCCGGTGCTTATCATAGGGGGTAGGACAGCTGAGTGCTAGCATTGCCGAGCTATGATTTGGCCTGATGAGGCTTCCCGGGGACATGTAGACCTTTGCTGTGCTAAAGGTAGATCTTGCAGTTGTGAGGCCCTCTTCCCAATTCCTCCTCCTCAACCATTGCGGGACTTGCTCACTTCTGAGCCTGCCCTTGGTGCACGCCTCCCCCCGACCATCGTATCTTTTCGCAAGCACATACGGAAATACAATTCCTCCTTGCAAATGACCTCCTTTGGCGTTAACATCCAGTCACCCGTAGATGGGGTCAATATGATTGCCATAAGGGGCGTTGTGCATCATTTGTTGGGGCCATTATCACCTCTTCAAGGGAACCCCCATCAATTTGCCCAACTATATATCATAGACAATGCGGATGCTTAGACTACTGCCCGTTTTGTTGCTTTCGGTCAAGGCAATGTAGACCTGGATCGTCGCACTTTACAAGAGCTACAACATATGCTTTTGGGGAGCAATGTCTATGTTCAGCGCTTTGTACAGGCCATGGATTTGCCGCCTCAAGACCTGGCTAACTATGAGATTGTCATCTGTGTTGATGGCAGCGTTGATCGTCGTCGTTACAACGCCCCCACATCCAACGAGGTGGCTGGCATGATGCCTGGTGAGTGAATGGGGTGGCTGCATGGCTGTTTTTTGGTGCCCCATTTTGTGCTGTTTTTGATGGTGCTGGGCGTCTTAATTGTTACGTTCCTCAACAACACGTTCCTTCCATCATCCAAGCAATTGTCTCCACTATGCCTAATTTGTCTTCCCTTTTATGCATGTTCACAGGCGATGGTGATAGCAATCCACGAGACATCAGGGTGCGGGCTAGGAGCGGAGGTTATGGAGGATTAGTGATGCCCACTGTGCTTATGACCCTTTGCATTTTGTTTTGTTCCACCCACACGGAGAGCCCGGCTGGCACCCAAATATTACTAGCGCTACCCCTACGGTTGTGGATGGGTTAAACTTTGAGGACGAGCAACAATAGCCATCTAAAGATGAGCATCAGCCTGTTGTAGAACCGGTAGTGGACCCCGGGCGTGGTGGAAGTAAGGGCAGGGGTAGGGGCAGGGGCCAAAGCAGAGGAACTACCGCATGGCACATTGCTTGCAAGGTTACTGTTAGGGAATATGCGGTCTACTTCATGCATGATCACAACCCTCCCACCAACAGCATGTTCACTTATGGCAAGAGGCTATATCAAGAGTGGGTGGTTGACCAGTACTCCAAGGTTAAGGGCCAGCGGTTGCGGTGGGTGCGCCTCAATCAGACCACCTTGCGTGCTGACCAATATAAAGGAATGGTAGATGCCATGCAGCAAGACGGGGTTAACAACACCAACTTTGGGTGCATGGTGATCCTTCCAGCCACTTTTGCTCGTAGCCCCCGCGACATGAACCAGCTCTACCAGAATTCCATGGCCTTAGTAAGAAAGTTTGGGAGACCTGATCTATTTATAACCATGACATGCAACCCAAATTGACCAGAGATTTTGCATGAGCTGAGGGCTGGGGAGGAAGCCAACGGCTGCCTTGACTTGACATCTAGGGTGTTCAACATGAAGCTCAATGCCCTCCTCAAAGACCTTTTGTAGAATGGTCTTTTGGGCACTACGGTGGTGGACATCCATGTGGTAGAATGGTGGAAGTGGGGCTTGCCGCACGGTCACATTTTGATCATTCTATGTAGCCAGGACAAGCCGCGTGACAACAACGATTATGATTCGATCGTGTGTGTCGAGCTTCCAGACAAATCCACCCACCCTGAGCTTTACAACATTGTGACATCTCGCATGTTGAATGGGCCTTGTGGGGCCTTACATCCCTCATGTGCTTGCATGGTGAATGGGGCTTGCAACAAGGGTTATCCCAAGACTTTCTAGCCCCAAACTGAGGACTCCACCGGCAACTACCCAACTTACCGGTGACGGGACGACGGCAGGACCTTCACCCACCTCACGTAAGTGCAGCTGTTGGAAATTTAGCAAGTGAGTTGTTGTCATGTGCACTTGGCCATGAGTGTTTAAAAGACCAAAGCAGCTTAAAACCAGATGATTAACAACTTTTTGTTGTTGCCCCCTCCCCCTTGTAGCTCGGGCTTTGTCTTTGACAATCGTTGGGTCGTCCCGTACAACCCCTACCTGACCATGCGGTACCAGTGCCACATCAATGTTGAGGTCTGTAGCTCCATCACGCTTGTGAAATACCTCTACAAGTATGTTTACAAGGGTCACAATCGTGCTTTGGTAGTGGTGCAACTGGAAGCTGGGGTTCTGCCGGCTGTAGTGCCTTAGGCGGCTACAGGTGGGGCCGATGGGAATAATGTGCCTGCCGCCCGGGATGAAGTCCAAAATTACTTCGATGGGTGGTATGTTAGTGCCAACGAAGCTTGCCATCGACTTTTTGCCTTTGATTTGCAT
Source organism: Sphagnum contortum (assembly GCA_963920785.1). Lineage (NCBI taxonomy): Eukaryota > Viridiplantae > Streptophyta > Sphagnopsida > Sphagnales > Sphagnaceae > Sphagnum > Sphagnum contortum. Next base: position 9,477,283 of record OY987278.1, read on the forward strand.
GGCATGCACCCCAATGTTTACCGCTTGGCTGTTCATCTGCCTAATGAGCAGATCACTTACTTTCCTGAGGGGACCACGGTTGGGGAAGCCATGATGCGCAACAACTCCACCACTTTGACTGGGTGGTGTGACTTCAACTGAAAGGCCAAATTTGAATACGTGGTTGCAGCCACTTTGGCTTGCAATAGCAACGACCTTGCACTGCCACTCCCTGTTGTGCTAACCACACTATACCCTGATTATCCCGAAATCGCTGTGTGGAGCAAATCCAAAAAGGCGTGGCACCTCCGGAAAAGGGCAGCGGGGCGGCGGGGTGCAGGCCGAAACAATCATGTCACATTGGGAATTGTGGGGCGCATGTACTTTGTGTAACCCTCAGAAGGTGAGCGTTATTATCTGCGAGTTTTGCTTACTCACGTTGTAGGGGCCACATGCTTTGAGGACCTCAGAACTACCCACTGGCCCCACACGCCTACCACAGTTGTGCACCCCACTTTTAAAGTTGCATGCCTTGCACGTGGCTTGCTGCAAGATGATGTTAAATGGGACCAGTGCCTTTCAGAAACTGCTGACGTGCAACTGTTTAGGAGCTTGCTGCAGCTTTTTGCCAGCCTGTTGATTTTCAATAACGTCACCAATCCTAGGCGGTTGTAGGACAAGCATAAGGGAGTCCTTACGGAGGATTTCCTTCACCAAGCACGCCAGGTGAGTGGCCAAAAGGCCTCCACAAAGGAAGTGTATATTGCAAGCCTCCCTTTCGTTGGGTTGTGATGGTATAAGTTGTGCTCTGTTGTCTTCTTTGAACTGTTGCCTGGAAACTTTTCTATTGAATGGTTGATTTCCTTGCCAGCTGTAAGCATGAATAAATGTGCCCTTCTGGATTATAACCCCCCCCCCTCGCCCTCGATTGTGTCGTGCAGGTAACGCCCAACCAGCAGCTGGACCAGGCCATCCTTGACCAGGGCTTGCGGGAACTGGAGCAACTGTTGCAGGCCCGAGGGGGGAAAACCCTAGAGGATTTTGAGTTGCCTATCCCTACACAGCTGGCTACCCTGGGGGAAGTCGTTATATTCGAGGAGTGGGCTAGGTACAATGTGACGTGGCAAGCTTAGCAGCTTGCTCGGGATGTGCCTTTGCTAGATCAGCACCATCGTTCCATTTATGACAATGTGATTGACGCGATCCATGACCCCAGGCCGTTGGACAAAACCTTTTTTGTTGATGGGTTGGGAGGGGCTAGCAAGACTTTCCTCTACGGGTGCCTACTCAGCAGGGTGCGCTCTACTGGTGACATAACGTTGTTGATGACATCTTCTGGCATTGCAGCCCTGCTTTTGGAGGGTGGCTGCACAGCTCATTCATGTTTCAAAATTCCCGTAGCAAACCTTTGTGGCTCCTCTGCTTGCTATGTTCCCTTGAACAGTCCATAAGCGGCCTTGATTCGGGCTACACGCTTCATTGTGTGGGATGAGGCAACCATGGCCCACAAGCATGTGTTTGAGGCTGTGAACCGCACGCTCTAGCATGTTATGGGTGTTGTTGACGCTGCCTTAAAGGACATGCTTTTTGGGGGTAAGGTTGTTGTCGTGGGAGGTGATTTTAGGTAGATATTGCCTGTGGTTCCCGGGGCAAGAGAGGCCAAATTGTGGATGCCAGTTTCAAGAGGTCCGCAGTGCTTTGGCACCGTGTTAAAGTGTGTCACCTGCATGAAAACATGCATGTCCAGAGGCTTTTAGCACAGGGCGGAGCCAACGTTGCGGCCAATGCCCAACAACAACAAGCTTGGGCAGACTACTTGTAGCGCATTGGGGAGGGCACATAGCAAGTCTTTCCTGAGGTTGGGGAGGAGGCTGTTTTGATCCCAGAAGACATGTGCTGCCAGGAAGACATGTGCTGCCAGGGTGACACCATTGATAGCCTGGTGGATGAAGTTTACGGCAACTTTGGCCGTTTCATAGACTCGTAGTCATGCAATGAACACATCATCCAAAGGGCCATTTTAACTCCTCTGAACAAGGACGTTGACAACATCAACACCGCCATCATGAATCGGTTTGACCTCACCACACCTGATGGAACACCAACACAGCGCCGCACGTACCACAACGCTGATTCTGTTGTGTAAGGCGAACAGAGAGGAGTTTTCCCCACCGAGTTTCTAAACTCCTTCAACATGTTAGGGGTGCCACCCCACACTTTGACCCTATAGGAAGGCTGTCCGGTGATTTTGTTGCGGAATATGTCGGGCGGCCTTGCAAATGGCACTCGACTTATTATGGTCAAGCTGATGCAACACATAATTAATGTTGAGATTGCCATAGGACTGGACAAAGGGCAAGCATGTTTTCATTCCCCGCCTCAGCATCATTCCCTTTGACACGAAGATGATGTCTTTTACTCTCCGCCGACGGCAGTTCCTATTGTGGCCCGCATTTGCCATGACTATCAACAAGGCCCAAGGGCAGACACTGCAAACAGTGCGGGTGTACCTGCCCAAGCCTGTTTTTTTGCCACGGGCAGCTTTATGTGGCTTTCTTTCGGTGCGGTTCACGGTGGGGCGCGTCCGGGTGTTGGTCCGGGGTGGTAGCAGGGCTGGTCTAAATGGGGCCCCTGTTGGCGTTTATACCAGTAATGTGGTCTACTGCGAGGTGCTGAAATGATTCTTCTTGTGTGGTTAATATGTATATTAATCCTATAAGTCTGTCAGTCAGTCAGTGACCCCTTTGGGTTTTAAGTTTGTCTTTCTTTCTTCCCACCCGCAATCGTGCCTTGATGACGATCGGGAGTTGACCGTTAGATGCTGATCACCTACAACCGAACGTTCTCATCACCGTCCAATCTCTGACGGATGAGTGACCAAACATGTAACTGTTAGACGCTTCAATTTGGGCCTTTTCTGGTGATTTTTTTTTTCCCACTTTTCTGGCTTCCGTTACAAAATTGGAGCCGGATAGGTTAGTAACTAGCAGCCTATTTTTCTATTGACAAAATTTCGTCAAAAAGAGACATTACAAATTTAAAATGTGAAAATGAAATGATTTTGGGAGGATTCTAATCACTAGAAGCAATGGGAAAAAAAAAGGAAATTTCCCAGATTTTCTTTTTTTGAAAAATCCAAAAATATACAAGGATGATTAAAGATTTGTAGTTCACATTTGGTTGAATAACCATAATATTTGCCTAAATCTTCCTAAGGATGCTCGCCACTTGTGGCTACAAATAAAATTTTTCTAAAGAAAACCTTAACCAGCACGCACGGGCGGATTGTGTCCGACCGTCACGGGTACCCACTAATATCAAAGAAGTAGTGATTTAGTCAAAAACATAAAAGGTTTTGTTGAAACATAAAAGTTTATCCAAAAAAAGATATGGGTTTTGCCAAAAGGTGGAGGATTAGTTAGGAAATAAAAAGGATGTATTGAGAAGTGAAAGTTTAGCCAAAAAAAGATATTAAGGTTTCCAAAATATAAAGGTTTAACCCAAAAAATATTGATTTTGTTAAAAAGAAGATGTTCAACCAAGAGAAGTAAGGGGGTTTTGTCAAGAAGTGGAAGTTTATCCAAGAAAAATTAGTTTTGCTAAAAGATAGGGGTTTAGCTAGGAAAATGTAAAGGCTTTGCTAAATGGTAGTGGTTTAACCAATAAATATAGAGGTTTTTTCAAAAGTTAAAAGTTTAACCAAGAAAAGAGATTGGTTGTCAAGAGGTAGAATTTTTGCCAAAAAAAAAAAAAGTTTTGCTAAGAGGTGAAAGTTTAGCGATGTAAAAATATTAGTTTTGTAGAGAGATAAAGGTTTAACCAAGAAAAGGTAAAAAATAGCGGCTTCGTTTATAAGTAAAAAGGATTTGCCGAAAATTAAAAGTTTAAATTAAAAAAAAAATTTGCCAAGAGGTAGAGGTCTAATCAAGAAGTCAAAAGGTGCCAGGAAATAAAAATTTAACTAAGAAGTATAAAGGTTTTCTTGAGAACTAATGTTTAGCTTGGAAGTAGTAAGCTTTGCTAATATATAAAAGTTTAACCAAGAAAAGATAAGAGTTTTGTCAAGAGGTAGAGAAAAGGTAAATGTTTAACCAAAAAATAAAGAGGTTTTTGTCGAAAAACAAAATTAGGTTTTTGCCCAAAAACAAAGGTTTAACCAAGAAAAGATAAAGGCTTTTGCCTATAGGGTAAAAGTTTAGCCAATGGCAAAATAGAGGGTAAGTAAGTAGGTAGGAGGGGGGTGTGTTGTTAGTTGGTAGGTAGGTAGGTTAGTAGGGTAGCTACGCCAAAAAAGATAACTAGGTCAGCAGGGTAACTAGGTGGGAATGTACTATCACGGTCAGGGTTGAGAAAAAAACAGCCCCAAAAAAAAACTCATTGGTCAGAAACCAAAAAAAAAGTTGACTCACTGAAGCTGGATGAAAAAATGCAGCCCATCCTATGGACAGAACGTTCCCTCTGGCCCAAAAAGAAATCTTTACAGTCCGACAGGGCCGGCGGTTGTTCTGACACTTCTGTTGCCGCTAAACTGCTGTTGCTTTTTCTCAACCAGTCCGCCGCGACGAGTCTCAACTCGCCTTGTTGTGCAGCCACGTATAAGCCTCATGTACCGCACAATCCTCACGCTTTTCCCCCCTCTCTCCCATCCGGCGGATGCGAACTAGTGAGTAAAAGCCAAAAAGAAAAAGAGTCCAGTGAAGGCAAGCCGTGGATGCTACCTGATCCCAAACACTCCTGACCGTTCGATCGCATTTCACCACAGTAAATTTCAGTAAACGACAAGTTAACGGAACCGAGGAAACGGACGAAAAAGACGGACGAGAAAAGTGCACGCCATGAGAATCCGCGCTGTCAGATGTGGGGTCAAGTAAAGACGCTGAGGCGACGAGGCGCAATCTGGAGCGTTGGTAAGGAAAGAAACGACGGAAAAAGAGAAAGATGAGGTGTGGATGAAGCAGAAAAAGGACCAAAAAGATGGACGAGAAAAGTGCACGCACAGAGAATCACGTGGGGTCAGGTAAAGACGCTGAGGCGACGAGGTTCAATCTGGAGCGTTGGTAGGGAAAGAGACGACGAAAAAATAAAAAGCTGAGCTCTTGGATGAATCAGAGACGGACGAGAAAAGTGCACGCAAAAAGAATCCGCTTGTCAGATGCGGAGTGGGGGAAAGACGCTGAGACGACGAGGCTCAATCTGGAGCGTTGGTAGTGAAAGAGACGACGATAAGAGAGAGAGAGAGAGATGAGGCGTGGATGAATCGGGAAACGGACGAGAAAAGTGCACGCAAAGAGAATCTGCGCTTTCCGGTTCGGGGTCAGGTAAGGACTAAAAGACGCTGTGGCGACGAGGCTCAATCTGGATCGTTCGTAGGAAAAGAGACGACGAAAAAAAGAGAAAGATGAGGTGTGGATGAAGCAGAAAACGGACGAAAAAGATGGACGAGAAAAGTTCAGGCCTGGAGAATCCGCGCTGTCAGGTGTGGGGTCAGGTAAAGAAACTGAGGTTACGAGGCTCAATCTGGAGCGTTGGTAGGAAAAGAGACGAAGACTAAAGACAAAGATGAGGTGTGGATGAAGCAGTTAGCGGACGCGCAACGGACGCGAGCGCAAGAGAGTGCGTGTGGCACAGAGAGAGAGAGAGAGAGAAAGAAAGAGGAGATGAGATTGCGAGCGCTTTTCTTGACGAAATCGGAGAGGATTGTGGCGATGGGTGGGTCACAAGAAACGAATGAAAATACGAGCTAGGTCTCGAAGAAAACAGAGAAAGAAATACAACGAGATTTCGTTGTCGATCGAGAGAGAAGGAGGGAACGAAGAACCGAACGCACGCACGCTTTCGTGGTTTGGTGGTGTTCGTTGCGCTGGGCCGCGGGGAGCGGCGCTGTTGTCGCACATCGATGCGGATGATGATGATGATGGGCGGCGGCGGCGGCGGCAATATGGATGGAAGAAGCTCTGATGAGCATCATGTAGTTGTGGGTAGGATGGAAATGGGTCCTGAGGGGTTACGTCTGCTGGAGGACAACGGAAACCGGATCTTGTATGGCGAGAAGGTGATGGTGGTAGAGAAGGCGGAAGAGGAAGAGGAGGAGGAGGAAGAGGAGGAGGAAGAAGAAGATGATGGCGATGGCCATGTTCATAGCAATAAACTGGCGAATAGGGTTTATACTTTGCAACAGGAGCAGCTTCCGGGGGAGAATGGAGCTGAGGAGCACCAAGGCGGCGGCGTTGCCGTTACTGGGGTTTATGGCGTTGGGGTGATGGGAAATGGTGGTGGTGTTGGTGGAGTGCAGCAGCAGCTGCACCACGCTTATCACCATCATGACGAGCTGGTAGTAGAACCCAAGCTCGGAGAGCTCGGGAACTCGATGCTTAGGGTTGGAGGAGACTCCAAGGCGGAGAGGCCGGCGGCGAGTGAGGGGGACGTAGTCGGGACGACGCAGAGTCCGCGTACTGCCAAATCCAGCAGAGGGAGGTCGTCTAGGGATCCGGCCATAGAATGGAGCGAGAGTGCAACCACGGTTCTGTTGCAAGCTTTCGGTGAGAAATATCGGGCTCTAGATCGCGGCAACTTTACCAGCAAGATTTGGGCCGACATCGCTGCGCGCGTGAACGCTTACGGAATGGTAAGAAAGAAAAAAAAACCTTGAAAAAAAAAGAGGAATTTGCGTCTTCTTCTTCTCCATAGTGTGTTTTGTGGGATTTTTATTGAATGGGGGTTTTCTTTCTCTTTTTTTTCTTGGGGGGCTGTTGTTTTTTCCATATCCTCTGCAGAGTATTGATGGTGGAGGAATTGGAGAAGGCACGCCCAAGACTCAGGAGCAATGTCGTATCAAAGTAGACAATTTGAAGAAACGCTTTAAGGTGGAGAAGGAGAAGAAACGAGTGTCAGGATCGACTACATCCAAGTGGCCATTCTTTGAAACAATGGAGGAGCTCATAGGTTCAAATCCAAGGCTCATGCGAGGAGGAGCAGCAGGTGGTAGCAGTGGAGGAGATTTAGCTCTATATGGCTTAGAGAATGGTGGTGGTGCTGCTCAGCAGCACCAGCAACAGCCCCTTGCCATCCGGTCTTCTTTGGAAGAAGCTGCAGCAAGGATATACTATCTGGAGGCACCACACAGTGGAGAGGGTGACCAGACATCAGAAACTGTTCCCAAGATTTCACCAGTTGAAAGGGGCAAGAGGAAAAGAGCATTGAAGGATCTGGAACGAGAGAATGTGAATGCGGTTGTGTTGCGAGCTCTCTTTGATGGGTTCAACATTCCTGCGAGTATAATCGATGCAATGGTGCAGGAGGACATGGATGAGAGCACTCTCATCAATTCAAAGGATATTACAGGGTTGATTGATCAAGTGCGCATCAAGCATCGTCTACACATCAAACTTGGCCCTGCTGAACGAATCAAGCAGGCTATTGAGGAGGCTAGGGAGAAGAGGAAGCATGCAGCTCTATAACAATTGATTTCTGGCAGATGTAATGGTAGGAGGTGCAGACCTTGTGGGAGAAACCCTTAAGTGATCTTGTGGATGTGGTTTTACTCAAAAAGAGGCTGAGAGAGAAGGAATTTACTCATGTGTGTGCATGCATGCGCACATGCACACACATGCACGATAGGGTATGGCAAGAAAGAAAGGGATTGTCTACACAGAGACCTTATTCCCTACACTGTCATTAGAACTAGAAGTTGTAGGAATTTTTGGGTTTGAATAGGTGATGACTGTGGGAGAGTTTGAAAGCTAATACAAGAGTTTTATCCAGGTGGTCCAGTTTTTGCTGTGTGTTGTCAATGTCTTACAGCTTTTGCTTTGAGCTGAAGCAGTGGTGGTGGGGCTCTTCAATAGATTTGCTGTGATCAACACCATGCTAGAAGGAAGAAAGAATTCATGTGATGTTGGAGTTTGGGGGAAATGGACTGTTGGTGCAACTTCCTTCACACACTCACACAGAAGACAAAATTCTACAAAACAAGAGAGAGTTGAAGTATTTTAAAGCAAACCCCAGATTGTGATTGGCTGTTACAAAATTTACAGCAATCACGAAACTACTCTGCTTCTCAGCTAAAAAGTTTTGATTCCTGCCTGTCTTTGCAAACATGAGATTTCTCTTCAGGGTTTTTTGCAACAAATAATTGGAGGTTCTGCTGGTTGGAGCTGTCCAAGACAATTGTCTGAAGCTGGTGAAAAGGATAAAGCTGGTGACCCTGAGAAGGTACACTCATATTCAGTTCTGCTTTATGGAATTTTCTTTTTATGTTGCTGCTTTGAGCAAATATTGGAATTCAGACGAGGTGTAGCTGCTGGGTGTTTTAGAAGGGTGGTCAAATAGCAAGCTTAAGCTTAAGCTAATTGCCTTGTCCCTGTGTTCTAACAGAGACAAAGATGGTGATTGATTGAATCAGTGTTGGACTTTGTTAGGCTACTACTATCTATAGGACTTGTTACAGTATATGGATGAGTTTTAATGCTCCTGGTAGGTAGTTGTTTCAAGAGATTTTTCCTTGTTTGAATGTTTAGTATGATAGTCTATACTCATGTGCTTCCCTGGTAGATGATGAAACTCTACTTGTCTTGACACAGATTATGTTTGATGCAGACTCAAGTTTTGGGAACAGCAGACTGACACTTCGATGTTTCTTTCTGCAGCCAGAGGGGATAATGGCCCCAGTGCCTAACTGTAACCAGTGCCAGGTATTCTCAGCATGTTTGGACATGCTAATGCCAACCCATTGGAGTTCTTATGTAATGCCACCCACCCATCACCCAACATTCAGCACACTCATGGATCTTCAGGTGCCACCAAGACTGTGACACTTCCAGCTTAGAGAACCCTGATACAGGTGGCACAAGAAGACTTGCTACCTCTGAAGATGAGATTAGATGTAGGTTGAGAGCAGGATGTAGTATATTATACCTAGCCTCAAATTGTACAACAACACTTAGCAAAGAGGAAAAACAACTGTTTAAACCTCAGTCTCTTCTGATGATGATGTTTCCAAGCAAATTGTTAATTGTTTTCTCCAATAACAGTATTGTTCTGGCTTTTTAAAATCATGAGTATAGAGATTTCTTGATTCTCATGAGAGATATTGCCACTAATGGTACTTAGTGTTGCATTACACATGCTATATGAATCTGCAAGTGTAAGTCCAATAACTCAGTTCAGCCTTACGACATTTACCTCCTTGGAGTATGTTCACACAACTTGCTGTCTGTCACCTGATCTTGGTTTACCCATGTCCTGTTCAGGTACTTGTTGTACAGATGCCCAATGAAATGATAGTCCATCGGGTTCGTGAAGGCATCATCAACTAGAGTCCTTGTCTTGTAAGGTTTGATCCGCTAGACCTAATCTACAGACAACTTTCTGTATTTCTGGATGAGGTTGGGATGGGTCTTGGCAAGAATAGGTTTTTTGGGTGCATTTTAATTATTATGGGATCAGCCAGTGAGTTCTGAAGCACCTGCTTCAAAAGGTCTCCAATATTACATGATTGGGTTTCTGGGAAACATCACTATGTGTGTGACATGTGTGTTTGAGTTCCGAAAGTATTCATTTGTAATTTCAAGCTCTAATGCTAGGGGTATGTGAACAAGGTCCAGTTGTGTAGCACATTTGATTCCTGATGAGTGGTGTGATTTGTCATTATGCTCATTTGGCTTGGTCACTGATGTATCATTACCATGAACATGTCATTGTTGTTTTTTCTTGTTTACGGCAATTTTTTTTTGTAATGTGTAAATAAGTCATGTGTGAAGGAAAAGGCCTTGCAGTCAGTTGAGGGTGGAGCCCAAGGTTTAGGGCATAATGCTCTGATAACAATGCCTTCCCTAGCATAAAGTATGAGGCAAGATATAGGTAGCTTACAACCTACTTTGCAAGCCCAAGAGAGAACTTACACCGCTGACTTACACCTACTTTGCAGGCGCATGAAGCACCTTATACTTATTAAGTAGGTGTCAGTTGCTTCCTCTTTTCAAGGATGCTATAATCCTAGATTTAATGTCTTCTGCGTTACCACTAAATTTTTTAGCTGAGTACTTCATGATTAGATATTTGGATAATGCACATCACATTGAGTAAAAGGTTAATTGTTTTTTAATAGTTTATTTTAAATTGATATGGTGTCATGAGTGTCTTGGTGAAATTGATTAAACAATTTTACACAATCAAAAGAGGTTTGGTTAATTTGGCAACAAGTTTGGGATATTTGTGGCCATTGTTAGTTAGTTGCCAAATTTTTCAATAAAAATTCCAGTAACCCAATTCATTTGAGCTGATCTGGTTTCTTTAGGTTCCATTAGTGGTTGTCCTTTTGGATGATAGTTTCAAGGGACAATTCCCCATCACAACCCTTTAAAATTTGCAATTTTTTTATTTGAATGTTTTTGTCCTCCCAAGGAACACCGACACATAATTGAATTCAACTTAGGTTATATCACATTGAATAAAAGATTAATTGTGTTAAATCTTATCTTTGAAATTTCTTGAGGTAATCATATACATAATTTTTTTTAAAAATGTTTTCAAAAGGGCAAAGATTGAATTTCATATTATAGAATTAGTGGAAGTGGAAATGATTTCATGGATTATTTATATGATCATGGAATTTTGATTTGATATTGTAGGATTCAAACAATACATATTTGGGTTCAATGTAGGTCACATCACATTGAATAAAAGGTTAATCCTTTGGTCAAATCTTCTTTTGGATGATGACCAATTTGGCTACATCATAAAATTGGTAATTTAAAAAAAAATCAAATCTATAAAAAATAAATTCAATTGCTACATGAACACTTAGAAAAAGAGTGGCCATCCCAAATCCATCAAAAACAATTTGCTTAAAATTCAACTTGGGCTCCATTGCTACTTTGCACTACCAATGGCGATCAACCTAACATAAGGTTGAAATATTAATATATCTTCATTTTTTCTTTCAATTTTACAATATCAAAATAATAATTCCATGAGCATATAGATTTTCCATGAAATCATTTCCATTGCCATTAATTCTATAACATGAAATTCAATCTTCATCTATTGAAAACATGATTAAATTTTTATTTTATTTTTTATTACACCAATAAACTCATGAAACCATATTAATCCCAAAGAAAAGAATAGACAAAATATGGAAGGATAAAAATTTAATAATCCTTTTTTTTATTTTGGCTACATGCTTGAAATTGCTGTCGAAAATTGGTGATTAGATTTTTGTTTTTCCAAAAATTGGAAAATTACACTTGTTTCTTCACAAAAATCCTTTGTATGTCTTGAAATCATACTTTTTAAGGGTTGGAAAAACTGCAAAAATGCACTAAAAAATCAATGGATAGACAAGTAATAGATAGGCACTTTCCTTTCGATTTAATTTTAGCCTAACTTGGCAGGCAAGTGTAGTAACAACACCCAAGAGCAAGCATATGAATTGGTTGCAAGAGATTGCAAGAATCTTGTTCCAAGGGAGTAAAAATAGAAGAAGATGCTAACAACACCTCAACAAGAACGAAAGAGGCAAAGGGCCCAACAAGGTTAAAAGTATCCTATTCTACTTCCATGTCCATAGGATCCTTTCTGATTTCTTTTAAGCATTTGATGGAAACACCCATGAAAATATTTTGGGAGATAGAATAAAGCACAACAAACAATCTTCACCTTTTACAAATTTCATCCTTATATGTAAATATTATCCATGACTTCAATCCACCTTGTTAGTCAGCATGAAGTACCAAATTCATTAGTCACAATATACTAGTCCAAATTTTGTCTTTATATGTGAGTATCATCCCTAACTGCAATGCCTGTCATTGATTCCATGCAACAGAATCTGAACTTATGCATATAATGAAACATAAGCGCATAAGTGAACAGAAGGTTGCAAGAATGTAGGGCAAGATAGGTGATGGTAAGGCCCAAGGAAATAGGGCTGGATATGCACAAACCAACCCAAAAGATGCAACCCAAATTTGCCATAAGTTAGAAAATGTGAAAAAAATCCAGGCCTTGAATTTTCAAGAAATAGGCAAGGTTGAGTCTCCGATACACTTGAGGAGATGGAATGTCTAAAAGTGTCACATTGTGTAATGCCAGGAGGAAATATCAAAACTCTTCTCTTTTTGAGTCTCAGCCACACAAAAGAAGATAGCAGTAGTTACATGATGGCATTCACCTCCCTGAATGGGAACTGCAGCAGTATAGCCTGATTGACTTAAGAGGAAGTTACCAAGTTTACTCATAGAAGAACCCACCAAAATGAGAACATTCCACAAGATTCCAATCAAAGAGGCTCCATAATCTCAGCTGGAAGGTCTCTGTGGTGGTCTCCTGGAGGGACGATAAGGAACTCAGAAGGTGTCGACGCAGGATCAAGTTCCCAAGATCCAACAGGTACACCAGGACTCTCATTACCAAGCATACGGTGTTCTGGTATACGGTGAGAAAACCTGCCCAGCAGCTGCTTTGCTGCAATCCAGTATTCCAATCCAGAGTGCCCTGCAGTGAACAAGGTTCGGAACCCTGAAACTTTGACAAGAGGTACAACTTTCAAGCCATGTTCTTTTGAAAAGTTGCTCCGTACTGCCACAAGATCATAGTCAAATTTCATGGCAGCATTGTCATCTTCTGTTTCTTTCCCTACTACTACCTCTGGTCGCTTCTTGTCCCAGTATTTATACAAAGCCCACACCTCTCCATCCATGGGATACAGCTTAAGGATGCCCTTCTCATCCCATTCAAACTCAACCCTGTGAGAGAACGCAGGAAGCTCTTGTAGTGACAAATCACCAGGTTTGAACTCCCCACATGAGGCTGACAGGCCTGCCGATTTCACCAACCATGATGAAGGAAATGATGGCCGGATGGGCTCTAGCCATTTCACCGAAACATGAAAGGGCTTAAGTGAAATCTCTGAGATGCGCCCATAGAATCTGGGCATGCCATCCTGGTCATCATATAGGGCCCAGAACTGATTGACTTCAAAGTCCTTCTCTGTGCGGTTCTCATCAAAATCATGAAAATCTGCACTCAAAACATTGATCTCCCTGTGGTTTTCTTCATCTGTTGGGCCACAATCCAGCTGATTTTGAGGAAAGAAATCCATCTCCATTTTCCCCACATTCTTATCAACCCCCTTGTTATGTACCTTCAAAGCTGCTGATTTGTGATTTCCTTTTTGTTGTGCAAGCACCTTCTTTCCTGGAGATGCTTTCGAACCCATCAATTCAGTCAACCTAGCACTTCTGCTGGGGGTAGTTCCAACAGCTGTGACAAGTTTAACCCCTTTCTCCACCTTATCATCTGCATTCACATTGGGCGAACCAGAAGAACCAGGCACTTGTTTCATCCCATCTGCTATCTTCTGCTTTTTGCCAGTGCGTTTCTCCCCGGGTGATTTACTTCGCACTGCTTTCTTCCCTTGCTCCTGGAAATCAGGGGATTTGTGTACATTTGTCAAAGATGCTCTTTTCCTTCCTTCTGCAGGTGAAAGGCTATGAAGCTCTTCAGGAGATAAATTGCTCGATGGATATGTGGTGGTGGCAGCAATTTTGTTGCGATTTGAAGGTGCTTGGATCTTCACATCAGACCATTGGCCTACATGCATCCGATCACTGCTACGATCACCTTTCTTATTTTCTTCATTGTCAGCAGCAGGACTCAGCTTCACTTTGTCCATCAAGCTTGGCTGATTTGCTGTGGCTTCTTTGCAACCATTTGTGAACAACTCTGCTGTTGTCCCAGGTGGCTTCCATCCCAAGCCACTGAGGGAAGCTCTCTTGGAAGAAGGTGATTCGTCATGCGTGGCTCTGAGAGAGGGCACATAACTTGAAGCACTCCCCCCTTGGACTGATTTTGGTGTGCTTGACCCATTCTCATTGCCCATAACATTTCCTTTATGCTTCCCTACAGTCTTGATAACTCTCTCTTCATCCATCTCACCCTTCAGATAACGAAGCTCCTGCTGCAGCTGCAGCTTCTCAGAGTTCAGATTCATCACTGTTTGTTCCAATGCAGCTTTGAGTCGCTCATGCGACCTTGCATTTCTTGCCACCTCTTCACCCAGGCAACTGTGGGCATCCACCATAAACTCCAACATCTCCATAGCTACATGAAGAGACTCTGCTCCAAACAGGGTAAGAGTTATACCTACTGACAGTGTCGAGTTCTCCTCCAGACACATCAGGTCCACAGTGCCATTCTTACCCATGCTCAGCTTGTATGTGACACCTGGTTGCTGCTTACTGAAATAAGTATGTGCCTTGTCAATATATTCACTCTCTGTGATCCCCAACTCTTTTGAGCAGAAGGTAACAATGCTTTCTGGCACAGATAAGTTCCATGCGGCAATGCCATCTGATATGCAGATCGAGAAGTGATCTGGAAACCATGTGCCTTTCACATACAGGGATGTGGTGGGAGTAAGATCTCGACTCTTTCTCTGGACATTCACCAACTTCACACACGTTCGATTTCCTGAGGCTGCAGCCATCTTCTAGACAAAAACTCCTCTCAGTCAGACTCCAAGCTTATACAGCCCCCCCTTGGACAGACCCTGTATAACATGTACCAGAAGCTGCTGATGCAGCAGCGAGCAGGAAGGATGTATGAATGAATCTCCACAGCTGCACCTGCAAAGGCATGCACACACACACACACACACACAAAGCACATGCACCCATGTATTACACCTGGTCATAACACATTCTCTCTCATGACATAGGCCTGCACCCCTGCAGCACACACAAGTCTTGAGGCAAAACCCTCTAAAAAAGCTCAAGTCCCTGAAATTACCCAACATGCTCTTACAACATACAGGTTCACAAATTAGCATTGTAAGACAAATAAGACAATAATGACCCATCTCTTATTCCTCATCCCACAAACAGTCACAACTTTGGAAAAAAAAAAATCCTTCTTCCATTTTGTAAAAAGCAACCTAGGAAAATAACCCAACAACCATGCTCTACCAACATACAGGTTCACGAATTAGGGTTACAACACAAATGGGACAATGACCCAGCTTAGAAACAGTCACAAATTAGCCCCAAAAGACCACAAAAAGAGCTTCCATTTTGTAAAACAACCCACCTAGCAAAATAAGAACCCACCATACTCTAGCAACATACAAGTTCACAAATTAGGGTTACAAGACAAATAAGACAAATGGCCCCATCTTTATTCATCCCAGAAAGTCACAAGTTAGGGGAAAGGGGCCAAAAACAAACAAAAGGGTTCCATTTTGTAAAACAACCTAACAAAGCAGCAAGATGGGTGAGACAGAAACTAAGTACCAGTCAGGAGGAGGAGCAGAGTTCTCCTCCTCCTCCTCCTCTTCTCCTGCTTCTTCTTTTTCCCACGGTCAGCTTTCTGTGCCTATCGGACAACAACACGTTTGTTTGCTTGCTTGCTGCACTTTCTTCCTCTTTGCCTCCGGTTATATGTGCAGAAAGTAGAAGTAGGTTATGTGGTGGTGGTGGTGTGAATTGGGGAGGAAGTGAGAGTTCAAGGCTGCTTCTTCTCTCAGTCATCATCAGCATGCTGCTGCTGTTAGCAAGCTCTAGTGCGCGAGAGAGAGAGAGAGAGAGAGAGAGAACAAACAGACAAGGCAAATGCAGCTCAGGCTCCAATGCAAAAATACACACAAAATTTCATTTTGGCATGCCCAGTAGTGATGCCCAAGAGAAAATAAAATTTTGCTCTAAATTTTTGTTACAAGTACCATATTACCCAGCCTTTTTTTTTGGCTGGCTTTTATATATAGCCAAATTGGGAAATTAAAAACTAAAAGCGCTAACTAAATTCAGGCGATTTTGGAGATTTTCAATAGCCATAATTCGAACAAAGAAAAGAGAAATCGCCAGATTTCAATTCATGGTTAAAGTAGGTAGCCAAAAGCATAGAAGGACGTCACAAATCTTGACCTCACAAATTTAATTTGGGCATGCCCAGTATTGATGATGCAAGTAAAATGCACCATTTAACTTGTCTGTTCATAGGGTTTGGAAGTCACTTGGGGTAGCCTGTACTAGCCTCCTCATCCTACAAATCTAAAAGCTTTGACGTGAAGAATTCCAAATCTTACAAAAAAATTAATGTTCTGCAATAAATACCTCGCATTTAAAACAATGTTCTACAATAAATTTCTCACATGCTTCACATGTCTTTGCTCAAGTGATAAATTCAATATACTTCACTTCAGTTTCTTGAGATTGCTCATGTGGCGCCGCAGGTGGGCAGCAAGTTGTTCACATGATAACACACAAAGTCATAAAGTTGTATAAAAGATATGTGCTAAACTAGTGATCACCTGTTGTGCAACACCAAATCTGACAAGATGGTTAAAAATCTACATACATTGTAATTGATATACATTGCACAAGTAAATTGCATTCTTTTAAAAACAATTTCAAAATCAAATCTAAATACATCTTTATAACAATTTTGTGAGCAATTCTGCAGATGGGTTCCACTCTGACAAAATTAGAGCATCTGGAACACAGGCTCCCAACATTTGGGCACCTTGGATTTGTAGTGAAATTGTGGG
The DNA here is from genome assembly GCA_963920785.1 of Sphagnum contortum. Lineage (NCBI taxonomy): Eukaryota > Viridiplantae > Streptophyta > Sphagnopsida > Sphagnales > Sphagnaceae > Sphagnum > Sphagnum contortum. The sequence goes on from OY987278.1 coordinate 9,493,805, forward strand.
CATTCATTAGACATATCAACTGCAGGTATTGTGAAGAGGGAATTGCTATCAAATAAATCACAAAGTTAAATGCCAAATTCTGACAGATAATTCTGTACTGTGGAATGGTCTCACCCTTGCCCACTATGTTGTATAAGGCACCAGGCAAGTCCATTAGGATGAGCTTTGACAATGCACCCAACCTAATGGGCAAAAGGCAAGAAAATTCCACATAGGGTGGCAGATTCAACAACTAAGAAAAAAATTCATGTTCAACAGAGATTTTGGTCACTCTTATGAGTGTATGATCATCACCGGAAGATTATGTCATATATAGTGGTCAAGAAAATGACATGATCTGCCACCCCAGACCTTAATGTGAATAGAGGAAGAGTTATGTCCAGTTGGAAGCTTGCATTAAATTTGCATCAAACACAAACACAGCCACTCAACCAAATGTAGTCAAAACTGAGGAGCTTGTTCCAGCTACATATCTAAAAAACTACACAGCAGCAACAGTAATACGACCAGCAACCTGGTCCAAATCCCGCTGCCCATTTGAAGTGATGCGCCTGCCTCTGTAAATTGACAGAAACACCAAGTTTCAAGATATGGGTTAGGAACCCAAGAATGCTCTGTAAATGGCAGAAGCATATAGGTAGCAGCCATGCCATTGTTAGCCCAACACAAGTCATCCACATGGAGCAATTGCCTTCAAATTTGACTAAAAACACGAAAGTGCAAAAAAATAACATAGAAAGTTTGTAATTGGATTTAAAATGCAAGGCAAAGGTTAAAAAATTGGAAATAAAAGGAGAAGACATAAAGATTGAGGTTTTTGACAAGATTTATAATGAGAAGTACACAAATAACAAGAGCCGTGAAAAACAACTCACCCCTTGGGATCCTTCTCTACAATATCCAGCCTCTCCAACTGTTTGAGACAGTCTCTGGCAATAGAACCACTGCTCCTCGCAAAATGAGAAGGTCTGACACCATTACTCTTCCGTCCACCATAAATCTTGCGAAATGCACCCACACCTATTCCTTGCCGCAGGTAGATCTTCCTTGCCATGGAAGCTTCACGAGCATGGAACAACAAAACAAGACACTATGAGACACCAAATTGAATCCTTGATATAGACAGCTGACAGAATAACCAGTGAACAAGAAGAACCAGCATATTCCTTGCAATGGAAGCTTCACATACATGGAACCACAAAACAACACCATGAGACAGCAAATTCAATATTCAGCTTGGGGTACAAAACCACTTGAAAACGTTTTGCATGAATATAATAGAGGAGTGAATTCTGGGGCGCATACATACCAGCTCTGATGTAGTACCAGTTTGCATCATAAGGAGCCAGCTCCTTGAAAGTTGCTGTTTTGACAAGATCAACCCATGATGGAACCTCAATCTGCAGACTTGAAAACCACCGCCCAAGATCAGTAAAGGATTCACTGTACCAACCCAAGACATTCTGAAAAACTTAATTGACCTGACATTGTTCAGGGTTTTCATGAGGACTAAGTCCTCATGCTGTCTAACATCTGTTTCCCCCATTGTGAATCAGTTTTCTTCCACAGCCATTACTACTACATATGCCCCAGCATTGTTGACATACATATCCCATAAATCATGGGGGCCCTGTAGAATAATAGCCTTCATACAAGACGATCACCGAGTTAAAACCTAATCTTGATGACTACAAAAATCCGCGAGAAAAAATTCCCGCCTCTCGAAGGTCATAAACGAAGGCACAGACAATAATACAAAAGGAATTTTTTTCCTTCTGTAAAGTCTCCACTGACTCGCTAGCGGGAGTTCAATACTCTCCTCCGCAAGTAATGCTCAGTAATTCAAACCGGCGGGGTTTTCACCAAACTAGTCGATCTCTCTTCGGCTAGTGAAACCCTAAAGAAGAACGAGAATATACTAGTAGTAGCGAGATGCATGCACGATGTCGCTGCATAACGTCACTCATCATCAAAGAATGAGACAAAGAAAGAAAACGCGACATCTTGCAAAAGAAAAGGCCGCTGTCATCTTCTTGTTCGTTACCTAGTCCTCTTCAAAAGAGAACTTCATAAGTTCTCAACACCCTTGTCAATCCTTTTTTCTTTTTTGCAAATATCGGAACGTTTACCTTGCCAGATCGCTTCAGATGGGCGGCGTAGGCGCGGACGAAGTCATGAGAAGGCACATCCTTCACAGTCTTGGCTGTGCTCGCCATCGCTTCTACAACGGCAAACAGGTCTCCGTCTCCAGTCTCGCGCGCACACGCAAAAGAACGACAACGCAGCACAGACGAGAATTTAAGCCCCAAACCCTAAGTCTATGTTGCATCGCACGGCTGCAAGTCTATCGACCAGATCGGACGGCTGAATGCTTGATTGATCCTACGGCTGAAATTCCGTTGAGTACAATCTGACGGTTCGATTTTGTGGATTGACAACTGCTTAAGCCAATGCCCTCTAGGGTTTTGAGTACGGGCAGAGGGGTCAGTTCTGCGGGTCTTTCTGACTGGAAAAGGGCCCCACATAGACCAAAATAAATTTGGGAATCAAAGGGTCCTTCGTAGGGGCTCATTTCCAAAGGGTCCGTCATAGGGGTCGTTCCAAAGGGTGCCAGATAAGTCAGGCCAATGAAATCCCGGTTTTTTTTTTTTCCCTGTTTTGTGATATAGCCAAATTGGCATTCATTAACAACAAGATTTAGCCAAAAAATTGACTATATGACAGTCTTTTTTTCATGGTTCATGATACCAAAATGCATGGTGTTTATAAGCATATGTTATGATTATATTTTTTTAATTATGATTTTTTCATGGTTCATGGTGTAGAATTCTAAGGTGTAGTAACACACAAATTTTTATGTTTGCAAAGGTTCTCTTCATCACAACAAAGGGCATTTAAATTAGTATTTAAATATGACATTTTGGAAAATCACAAGATTTGCACTTCATGACAATATAGCACCATTTGCTTGTTATAATATGTATATTGTATAATTTTGTCATAAACAATTTTTATGCTCTAAAATTTCAATGTAATAGATTTCATGGTGCATTTTTCATGATTATGGATGCAATTTTCCAACTTTTACTAGTTGCCAAATGTTATATCTAATGGCATTTTTGATGGATACAAGTGACATGTTTCATAGTGTTATGTTCCCTACCTACATAAACATTACCCTAAAACCCTAAACCCTAAACCCACCGAAAACGGTGTTGCCAACCAATAGCCAAAACATTATTACATGATACCCATCACCATATTCCCATAATTAGAGGTGGGAAGACCTTGGTTATTAAAAATATTCTTATTATGTCCATGATTAAAGCCCCTTAACCTTGGCTAAGGTTAACTTAGCTTGGGTTTTGGGGAATATTTTTTTCTGAAGCCCAACCTATCTTGCCCTTGGTAGTGGAATATTTCAAGTATTTCATGGATATCATTTCTTTCATTTTAATCCAAGTTCTATTTTAAAAGGTTAAAAAATTAAAACGTTTGGGAGTATTTTTTCAAAAGCCTAAGTTGTGTTCCTTGTGTTTGAATACCCATGTTTTTGAAAAATATTTTAAAAAAACGTAGCAAGTTTAACCTTGGTCAAGGTTAGGTAACTCCATCTTTTAAGTATATTCTTTTTAAAAGTTTGGGCTATTTTGAAAACATATTCCATAATATAATCCTTTCACAAATATATTTCATTGTAATTGAAGTTCTATGTCTAGGTTTAATAAAAAAGCTTTAATTTATTAACCATGGCCAAGGTAAGGTAGCCCAAGCTTTTAAACCTTAATCAAAGTGAAATAACTCATTTTTTCATCTTTGCTAAGGTTAGATAGTCTAGTTATTGAACCCTAACCAATGTTAGCTAGCCCAAACTATTGAACTTTAAGTAAGGTTAGCTAGCTTGTGTTTCATAAATACCTTGGTTAAGGTTACTTAACACAAGTTTTTAGGAATATCCATTTCAAAAGCTTATTATTATGTCTTGCCCTTAGTTGGGGAACACCCTTGTTATTGAAAATTATTTTAAAGTTTGGGTTCCTTAACCTTGGTCAAGGTTAATTAGCTTGAACTTTTTGGGATTTGTTTTTTTGAAAAATTAATTTATGTTACCCATGGCAGTAGAATACAAGTCAAGCTTTTCATGGATATTTTTTTTTTCATTTTAATCCAAGTTCTATTTCTAGGGCTAAAAAGCCCAAGCTTATAGGAATATCTTTTTGAAAAAAGTTTAAGTTATTTTGCCCTTGTTCCTTAAAAACTTAAGCTTCTTAACCTTGGCCAAGGTAGGTAGCTCTAGCTTTCAAAAAAAAAAAAAAAAAAAATTTGAAATTTTGAATTATCTTGTCTATGTTAATGGAATGCCTTCACGATGAAGAATATTTTTTAAATATTTGATCTTTCTAACCATCCTAAGGTCAAATAGCTTAGCTTTTGGGAATATTATTTTCAATTTAATATAGGTTATCTTGCATACGATAATGGAAAACCCTAATATATGAATACGATTTTTGAAAAGCGCATGTTTTTTAACCTTAGTATAGGAATATTCAAAAATCTCTATTTTACTTGAACCTTGACCATCAAAATATTCACATGGCCAAGGTTAAATAGCCTAGGCTTTCGAGAATATTCTCATAAAAAGCTCGTGTTATCTTGCCTAGACCTAATTGGCCATGAAAATATTCACATTTGGTTAGGGTCAAATGGCTTGGGTAGTTAGAAATGTTCTTTTTGATATTGAACATTGGAAATTTTTATAGACCGAGGTATTGTGATGCCTTGCATTACCATTAGCATTCAATTGGAACATTACATGTATGTATTTTTGTACATTGGAAATTTTGATCATCTACAAATATGATTAGGTTATGTTGTATTGATCAATGTATAATTTTTAATTTACCTAAATAAAGATATCCATATTTTGATTTTTTTAAACATGTATTTATTCACATATTTATTATTTTCATTTTTCCATGGCAATTTAACAACTAAACAATGTTTTATGCAACCATTCATGATAAGATTAAAATATTGTATTTATTCATTTTTTATAAAATGATAAATTTCATCATTTATATCTTGTGATTAAACTATTCAAATGATTTTTTAATATAATCTATTTCATTAAGAACAATGATTTTTCAAATCAAAAGGCAAACAACTTTTTTGTTTCAATAATTTGAAATTTCACATTTACCATATTATACACTTAGTCAATTCAAGCATAAAACAAAATTTTGCATCAATTGTTCACATATTTTGTCAATAGCTTGCCCCCCATGGTGACTAACCAATCAACAATAAACAATGGCAAATATAATCACCCATTAAATATCAAAAGTTAGATGATATTAAAGTAAAAAAATAAACACATAACATACATTAGTAATTATGACAATGGCTTTAGTAGTTCAATAACATGTTACCATGATAACACTTGAAAGCTTCATCTAAACTATTATATGAAAAATAAAAATAAAAATTCAATATATTTTTTGATTGTATATTTTTGTCATTTAATTACATAATCAAAATTGCATAATGTTCAAGAACATTCTTTCACAACAACAAAAATAATGAATTAAAACATTTTTTTCTAATGATTACCATAGTATTTTATCAAGGATGCCACATTGAGCTTGAAGAGCATGTTTTAAATGGTGTCATAGAATGGAATTTCAAGTTTTTTGGAACAAGTACATACTTGGGGGTATTTAGTTGTTGGCAATGTGGCATTTCCAACCATAGTAAAATGATCATATGCAAAATAAAGGTTATTTGTGATGAAAAGGTTGAAGCAATTATGTTATTTGTAAATCATTTTTGTTATTGTCATTCAAAACTGACCTTGCATATTTTATGCATATTCAATAATATATCATAATAAATACATTTCAACCTTAATTTTAAAAAAAAAATAGAGTTTAATACATCCACTATGTCGTGATTTGGTGATAAATCAAATCAAATACACTACAAGAAATCACAACTTTTCAAAAGGTTCAACTTGATTAAAGTGTGCACATTGACTAAAAGGATGTCCACTTCGATTAAAGACACGTGGCATGAAAAACACATGGTTTTTTTGGTTGGTTTTTTTGAGTAATTTGACCAAATGTTAAGCTATACATTTAGTCAAAAATAATAATATTTTAAAATGGTCCATTAAAATGCCCATGGCCTAATCAAATTGGTCATATTAATTTGGTTGGCTAACTTATTTATTATGCCTCATAGGTGTCACGAGCACGAAAAAACCAAATAGACAATATTTCCTAAATCAAGATGAGAAAAAGGGCATGCATAATGATAATCCAGATCATGAAATAAGAAAAACAAAAACAAAAACATGACAAATGCAAGATAAGAATTCAACAAGATTTTATTGCAAAAATGAAACAATAATAAAACAAGGTTGTGACAAGAAAACGTACCCAAAACTAGTGTTGAATAGACTAAAAAAATAAGGAATTATATTTTTATTTACACCCATTGGGCACCTAACTCAAAAAAAAATTCAATGAACTTCCAACCCAAATGTGCCAATGTGTGGCCCATGTGTACCTATGTGTAAATTGTGAATGAATTAAGACTCAAGTAAAAATGAAATGAAAAATAACTAAAAATGAATTTAAAATGGACTAAAAGTTATTTAGAAGTGAACTAAGAGTTAATTAAAATTGAATTAAAATGAATTAAAGGTTAACTAGAAATGAATTAAAAGTTAATTAGAAGTGAATTGAAAGTGACCTAAGACTTAACTATAAATAAACTAAAAATGAACTAAGAGTCAACTAGAAATGAATTAAGACTTAATTGGAAGTGAACCAAAACTGGATTACAACTTAAATAGAAACTAATTGAGAGTGAACTAAAATTAAATTAGGAGTTAAGTAAAAGTTCATTTTAAGTTACATACGAATGAACTCCATGGTGATGGCATCCATAACACTAACCTACTTATTTACGTATTTACTTAAAATAAACCTACCTACCTACCTACCTACCTACTTACTTACCTACCATCTACCTATCTAAGTCCTATTTATATCCTACCTACCTATCTACTATCTACCTATAGTTTACATAAGTAAGTATGTACATCTAAAAACACAAGTAGGTAGGCATGTGTATTAATCTATTTAATTAAATACCTACTTACTTTTGAAAAATTTTGAAATTCAAACCTTAAAAATTTCATGGAAGGTCAAGGAAACATGTTAAATGCATTTGGTATCATATTTTTTTATAAAGTGATGGAGTGGTTTGATGGCAAAAAATTGGTGTGGAACCAAAGAGACCAAGGTTTGGTCCACTTTACCAATATATATTATGCGAAATATGTTTATTCATATATATATATACCTTGTAATGGGTAGGTAGGTATGTATTTATTATTTATTAATTAAGTTATTTTTAATTTTTTGGTTGCCCAAATTTTTGTTTGATTTAAACATTCAAAAAGATCATTGTATGGCTAATTAAAAAAACCATCAATCAAGTTCGACATGTTCAAATTGATTTGTCCTATATGACTAAGTGGTCAAATTGACCAAATGTCAAAATGATTGTTTTTTGTTTAATTTTCAAGTCAAATAAACCATTATTTCTTGTAGTGATAGTTATTCCAATTGCTTTTTCATTCCCTCATAATGTCAAACTATGACATTGTTCCACCTCCATTCCATTTTCTATTCCAAAGATTGTTGTAATTGTGGTTGTAATAATTTCATTCATTTTTGAAAGAATTTATTTTTGAACTTGTAACAAAAATGTCTTTTAACCCTACGTAAACAACCAATTGGTAATAACTATCCAAAATAATAAGCATTCAAATTTGTATACGAGTTTCAAAATAATATCAAATCAAATATTCCTTACCATTGCCTTCTTTACTCTTGTTTTGGCATCTTGCCAAAATCCATGAAATGTAAGTGTGAACTTGTAAAAAGAATGCAAAGAATGGAATATTTAGATAACCACCATTAACTCAAAATGCAAACCTACAACAATAGCATTGGAAATTGAAATCCTTCAAATAAAACACGACTACAATTGTCACATCAACATTGTGGATGCTAGTTGGTGATCATCTTCCATAACATTCACTTTAACAAATTCTTGTACTTCAATATCATATATGCACAATTTGTTGATCTTTCTTTCACAACTTGAATTTCACTATTCTAAATTTGCCTCCCATATGGAGGAGTCTTCACCATGTTCAAGAGAAGGAATTTTGCCACATGCATGAACAATTGTTGTTGTAGTCATGCAATTGGAACACACACAACATGGAAACACAAATTGAAAAACAAGAATCCCATTAACTCAAAGTTTGATTTGTCTTTTGATCATAAAATTGTTGAAAACTTCAAGTGTTGAATAAAATTGTTTTTACCTATAATAAAGATTGCACCATATTCATACACAAATATTTTTATATGAATATCATGCATTCTAATTAATGGGTTACCAATTGTAAATATTATGAGTGTTTAGCATATCAACAAAATTAACCTTGTGTTGTATCTTGCATGAAATATTCAATGGTTAATAACAACACATTTCACTATTACAATTCATGGTTTCTCAAGGTAGTACACTCATTGTTTTGATGAAAATGTCCATTTTGACTATACGCTAGAGATCTAAAAAACATGTGTATTTTTTTACTAGTGAACTTGACTAAAACAACTTATTTGATTATTTGTCAAATTGAAAATCCAATCAAGTTGAACAAAGAATTGACCACCTTGGTCAAAATGGCCTAAGGGTTGTAATCATTTTGAGAAGTAAAATTAGTCCAAATGGCCTTTGATTTCAAAACAAAAGGAGACTCCATGTTTGCCCACCTATGTTTTCTTTGCATTTTGATATGAATATAAATTAATATCAACAAAAATAACCATCACATTCTAAGCTTAAATTAAAAACCACAAAACATAAAATGTGAATTAGTTAAAAGATTGATAATTTGTAATAACCTTTTGGGAAGAGTTGTTGGCTTTGTAGAATCATCCACCAACATGACCTAATCTAGGTATGTTGAAACTTTGAACCACCTTATTTGTAACAACATGTTGTCTTGTGCCTTGTTCAAATCCATTCATGTCATAACTACCTTCCTTAGGTGTTTTTCTTGGAACATACACTTCCAAAGGAAAAACCATGACACTTTTCACAATTGTTTTCAATGTTCCTCCATCTCCTTGAAAAGTTTCCAATTGTAAAGGCACATGGAATTCCCTCTTCATGCCACCTTTAGACTTGTGAAAATGTTAAGGCCGTTTTTAAGCCCATTGGTCGATTTGATCAAAATTCCAAAAACTGACATTGGTTGAAATCACAAAGTGTAAAATTGAAGTTGTAGTTCTTCCTTGTTCCCTTAACATTGGATTTTGATTTGTTTATTGATGTCCACCACTTTCAATCTTTGAGCAACATCTATTTTCATAAGTAGTGAAGGTGTAAACAACGAAGGTGTGGTGGCTCGATGACTTAGATCTACTAGTAATTTTCTCCCAATGGAGTTGAAGAAAACTCTTTGCATCAATGGGAGATCCCCTTGCTTCACCCACACCCTTGCTTTCTCTTTCCTTGCACTTATTATGGTGTGTTGTTAGAACTTGATGCCATGTTTATGCATTATTTAAACCATTCATCCACGTAAAAACACACATAAACCAACAAATGTCTTTTTATTATTTAAAAAAAGTTTAAAGATGTCTTAGTATATTTCATAATGTCAAGGAAGCTCAAATTAAAAACAATACAATATGTTTTAAATTTTTTGGTGTAGGATCACTTTAAAAACATTTCACTATACTTTATTTGATGGAAGTTCAATATACAAACAATGCATGACACTACAAAAATTGAAGCAATTTACAAATATGACATTACAAGTTATGAATTCAACCAAGTTAGTGACATTAATTGTAATATAATTGCTTTCAAAGAGGCTTGTTTTGTGTAAAGATTCTATGAAATATATGAGCAAACAATGCAAAATGAAAAATAAAACAAACGTCTCAAATTTAAAACATGAAAAGCTTTAGTAAATTTAGATTTCCATGAAAAATGGCCCAATGTTTGACAACTTTATGAATCATCATCACAACACAACGCAAGACATTGCAAACTTCCCAAATATGGGAAGCTTCAACAACAAGTTTAAACTTTCACAAGAATGAACGGATTTGTAATAGTAAAATGGAACACCTTTTTTCCAAGTTGTAACAAATTCTCCCTAGTGAGAATATGAAAAGCTTCACTTGGTAACTCAAAAGAAAAAAACTATTTAGTGTATAGTGGGTCAATTGTCATACCTTCAAATTTAGAGATTCAAGAGGATATCAATTGTGGAGAGAGAGATTGAAGATGCACCAACAAGAAAACACAACAACAACAACAAGGTCCAAAAGTAAATGTTGAGAAGATAGAAAAGGATTGATATATGATTGAAAGGCAACAAAAATTTGAAAAGTTTGCTTAGAAAAAATCGTAATCATAAGTTCATATTCCCTAAAACTTTATGAAAAAGCTATTGAATTAAGATTCTTGAAAATAGTAAAACATTCTAAATTTATGATGAACCTATTGAAATGTGTAAATGCTTTCATCCTTCAAGACCTAACCAATTAGTTTTATTTAGAATTCACTTTCAATTCACTTGATTTGAGAGTCTAGTTCACATAAGTTGAAAATAAAATAAAAATAAAAATGTTTGCAATCATAATTGATAACCATAATAGTTAACTTAAGGTTTTAAAAAATATTTTATTTGAATTCACTTCTAATTCTAGTTCATTAAGTTGACAATGACCTATTCCAATGCATGGCAAGCTACAATTAAACACTACATCAACGGCCATGGCTAGGAGTTTTACCAAACCCCAAAAACATATAGATTTATTTTCATCATCAAATGAAATTTAACTAAAAATAAAAAGAATTATTATTTGTCTTTTATGTGCAAAAACTTCTTGGGAAAAAAAACTATGTAAAAATAATTAAATTAAAGACTTTTGTGGTTGTTTTGTAAAGCAACTTTATCAAAAATAAAATAAAAATAAAAATCACCAAATAAAATATAATAAAAACTTGGAAAAGCACATAACCTAATTGCACAATTAACTAAGATTTTTTTTTTAATTTTATCGTCATGGATACGTGAAGATCACTATTTAAAAAAAAAAAAAAGAAGCCTCTGTCGAGATTTGTAATATATTTGGAGGAATGCTTATCGGGTGTAAGATACCCACCCATGTGTGAGCATTCCATTTTCCAGCATTTTTCATTTTTTTGAAAATAAATTTTTTGCCCATGATACTTATCAGATAGGCTATCACCGGAAACTTTTAAAATTAAAAAAAATAAAAATTATCAATTTTTACGCCATGTAATGCTCTTGGCCAGCGGCAGTAACTTACGAGTAGTGAGTTGCCAATTACACAGCCAGGAGTCTGACAATAACTTACCCAGTAGCCTCCCATTTCTCAAGTTTCTTACCAGATGGTAAAAAACTCTTTGTTTTGACACCTGGAGATGTTATCCAGAAATTGAGGTCCCAAAACTTGCCTTATCCTTTTGGCCAAGTAGGTGCCTACCTTTCAAATAGGTATATGCCTACAAAACCGTACTGTATTCGTATACATGAATACCATTCTAATACACGTATTGATACGGTGTGTGTGTGTGTCTCTCTCCCCTTTCGCCGGTGTCTTTGCACGCTCATCTTCTCTCTCTCTCTCTCTCTCTCTCTCTCTCTCTATTCTCTTTTAGTGTTTTGTTCGGGGTGGGGGCGGGAGAGTTTGCGGTTTTGTCATTTTTGCTGTTGCTCTGTTTCCTTTGCCTCCCTTTGCACTCCCATTGATTTTCTCTCTGTAAAGCAGCAGCAGCAGCTGCCTCAATAAATAGTATCTGCAAAATAGAATCAGGATATAAGCTGGGAGAGGCGACGAAGGAAGAGGAGAATATTCTGTGTGGAGTAGCAGGGGCTCAGACGGGGAAAAGAAGAAAGAACCAGGATGATGGCTAGTAGTGCATGTGCTGCAGTCGGGACTTCCGTTTCCGCCTTCCAACAACTGCGGCAGCCTTCGACCTCATCTTCCTTAGGTACGCTTCCTATTTTGCTTCGCTACTCAGATTTTAAATTTTTATTTAATGCTTCATGATCATCTCTATTTCTCGGTTCCCGTCTGCACTCGCCTTCCTGCTGACTGTTCGTCGTCATGTTAGCGATTCCTGGAAGTTGAAGAATATGTTGAGATCGTTTTTCTTTTTTCCCCTCAAAGGATTTGGATGGTAATTGAGAGTGATGAGCTCCCAGGTAAGCAAAGTAAACACCATGGAAGAAAGTGTTGGAGTGTGAACTCATGTTAGTCAGATGTCTGCTTGCGAATTACCAGAGTAAACTAAGTACTTTATGACAGTTTTCCTGTGCGGATTTCTCAATGCCTTTGTCTGGATTCATAGCATTCCGAGACAGCAAAGTAGGTCACAGCAGTTTGTGCCTGCATGGATTTGGAATGTGAAGAAGATGTTAAAGAGATGTGAAGAAGAAGTGGAAGAGATATTGAGTGAGGTAGGCAGTGTTCCTGATTCTCTTGTGGTCTACCTTTGGTATACGTTACATTATTGAGACAAACAAAGGGAAGTGAACTCACTGTCGGTCAGAAAATCCGTATGAGCATTGTCCTTGTCAGATATGCGGGCATTGATTCCATTACTGTGCGGTAGAGTTGCAAAGATGGTGTTTTTTTTCCTGATTCTTCTCTTTTGGACAGAATGACAGGCTTTAAGTTTAGCACTTAGTTACGAAGATGGTTTTGTTTCCTGATTCTTCTCTTTGGGACAGAATGACAGGATTTAGGGTTAGCACTGAGTTGCGAAGATGGTGTTGTTTCCTGATTCTTCTCTTTGGGACAGAATGGCAGGCTTTAGGGTTAGCACTGAGTTGTCAATGTTTCCTGATTCTTCTCTTTGGGATGGAATCACAGGCTTTAGGGTTAGCACTGAGTTATTCTTGAAGAGGAGGAATGGATATGTGAGGTGTCCTCAACACTCCTTGACTATCACTAATCTTTGGGGACAAAAGAAGGGTAATGAAAACCCTGAAGAAGCTTCCAAAAAGGTATGCTGTTAAACCATGACTATTTTTCTGTTCAGACCACCATTGAATATGGCCCTGTGAGGTTATACTCATTTTTCTTTTTTGGTTGATGATTTGAGATTCTTAAGTTTGTCTCCTGGCAGATGAACTCTCCCGGAAAAGCCTAACATTATGTGGATTTGTTGCAGCAAGGGTTGGGGATGTTTGGGAACATGCAAGGCTTGTATGATACAGTGAGGAAAGCCCAGCAAGTTGTTCAGGTTGAAGCTGTCCGTGTCCAGAAAGAGCTTGCTGCGTATGCTCTCGTGACTCTCTCTCTCTCATATGGTTTTTTCTGTCACCGAGTTCTGTCTAAATTGCAAATTTGATGTGGACATTGGTGTACAACATTATTTTGGACCTTACTATTGCAGAGCAGATTTTCAAGCATTTTATTTGATATAGTCAGAGTTATGTGGTTCTTGTAATCAGTTCTTCAGTTACAGTTTACAACATTGTCTTGCACCTTACTATTGCAGAGCGGAGTTTGATGGTTATTGTGATGATGAACTTGTGAAGGTCAGTTTGGTCCCTCATCATACACTACTAGACACAACTCTTTACTGTGATTTGTATTGGGTGCGTCTTCAAACGTCTTCAGGAAAAAATGTCTTAGGCTTCTGGATCATGTTAGTGTGAGGCATTTGCACTTTGGATGTGTCTTTTGGAGGGGAGGGTGGTGTATGGCAATCTGTTTTTGACAAATAAGATTATCATTTTCCAGGTCACTCTTTCTGGCAATCAAGAGCCAGTCCGTGTTGAGATTACTGAAGCTGCTTTAGGTGAAGGAGCTGAAGTAAGTTTGTTCTTCTGTGGATTGCATATCCTTCTCCAAAGTAACTATAGTCTTGCAAAGATAGTAAAGAGTTGCATCTAGAATTTTGGTGAAAGTTGCATTGCATGGTAGTTAGTTACAAACACCATGAAGTAGAAAATGCTGCAGTGTTTGGAATAAAAGTATGTGATAATCTTAATGTGCCTCCAGTGGGCTCAATTGAGGGAGGCAAACTTTTGATATTGCCTAACTCCTGCCTGGGCTACCAAGTGTGATTTTGTTGTAGTAACAAGGTGCACAGGGTATAGCACTTCAGAATTGAACAATGGCACAGAAGAGTAAAACTTTCTCAGTTGGAACCTGTGTAAATTAATTTAGACTGCTACAACCTGAAACTGGGGTTCTTCAATGTCATAATGGCCTGTATGTATGCAGAAACTATCATTGTTGGTGACTCAGGCATATAAGGATGCTCACACAAAAAGTGTTACGGTCAGTAATTCTTTCTTTCAACCCTCTTTGAAGCCAATATGAGCAGGGGAGATGAACAGAACTTGTTCACTGACTCTCAGGTTGCCAAGGATTTTATATCTTGTTGCAGAGATCTTCTTTTGTCTAGTGTGGCAGTATTGTTAAGTTGGGAGCCACTGAAGTCAGTGGGGAGTTGTGGCAGCTAGTCACTGTCATTCTATGATGGAGGTGATTGTTTGATACTTTTGTGAGTGATGTGGTTTTGAATGCACTCATTCTTGTCATGTTGTTTTGTTTGCCAGAACTAACTGGATGGTTTTCTTTCAAGTGCACTTTTCTCTGCTATCTTATTGCTACATACATTTGTGTGCATGTGTATTTGATATTAGCACTGTTCCACCCACATGTTTTGCAATAGTGGACACTCTGACAAAATTGTCCTTTGGGGTTCACATTGCCTAGTTTCCAGCTCAGAAGTTTTTCCTGAAGGTTATGATTCTAGAAATCTATCACATGCAGTAAGATATAGTCTCAGTTTAACAGAAATACTGGTGTAGTTTTAATGGCAGTAGTGGGTCATTGGGTTTACATGCAGTCCATGGGTAACACTCAGATTGTAATGATTAGTTTGAAGGTCTTCAGTTTCCCCCCTCTTGCTATTTGCAAAATACCACAATGTTACTGTCATCAAGCTGACTGATCACTAGAAGTCTCCTGCATGTGAATGATGTCCTCAAAGCCTTAACAGGATTCAATAAATCCCTTGGATGTGCAGGCAATGAAGGAGCGCATGAAGAATCTGGCAGAAAGCCTAGGCATGCCACCAGGGCTCAGTGGGGGCCCACCTGGTTCTTAGAAACAGTGTATTTACTCCTTTAAACATGTGGGATACCAGCCCACTGTAGCAAATTACGATCTTAGATGGCTCAAATTGTGCTCAATTTTGATGAGGTGGGTGGGTTTTTGTAATTCAGAGTTTTGCACTCAAAATTCTCTGCTTTGGTGTCAGAATGAAAGGAATCTTATTGCCAGACTGTTCCCCATGCAGGATGAAGAATTAACCTCATGCAGGTGCAATCCAGATGTGAAGAGAAAATAGCAAAACTCCTTTCCCAGGGAGTGATTGCTCCATGTCGATCGTTACATGTTACCAGTTCATCATCATCCTGGACATCTCTAGCACGAATGAGAAGTTGATCCAAACTTTGGTCCAGAACATTTGGAAATGGCAAGCACACAAATTTTCACTTTGAAAACTAGAATCAACACAATTGTTTGTGGTCATGATAAGGGAGGGGATACAGGCTTTCTGAAAACTTGTTTGATGAAGGCTTTTCAATTTGGATCATTACTCTAATTGTGGTTTTAGTGTGTGTCAGCAAGCCAGTGGAAGAGTAGCTCACAATGTGGGCTGCAACTCCTCTTAAGCTTGGTTTGCTGAACTATCACCTCTACATTCATAGTTTCTGCATCTTTCACAACAAAAAGTTCTTTCTCTTGACTCTTTAGATGTTGAGTTGGCATCCTAGTGAAGACATCAGTGGTGGAGGAATATGAGGAGGAAGTGGAAGTTCTCACAATGTGACTGGTGTTTTCATCAATGAGATCTCTCTTCCTCAATGAAGGATGTCTATCTGTAAATGTTGCTTTCATGAAGGCAATTGTTTATTACTGCAAATTTCAAATTGTCGGTAATTGTAATCTTGCTTTCAGCAGTGGTTAGCATTTTGGGTAGACCAAGTATTAATGTTTCAACATTGTGGTGAGGATTCTTGCTGCTATGGTTCAGGCCCTTCAGCACCGTCTTGGGGATCTCCCGGCTACAATTTCCATACAAACGGGTATGTCACCTTGGCTTCTCTATAACTGCTGGGGTTCAAGATCTGAATGCTTAGAGTATGGTGATGTTTCGGTCGTGTCTTTTTCTTTCTTGTGCTCCTTCCAGATTTAGTGTATGGTTTTGCTGCTGATTCCTTAACTGTCCACTCACAACTGGATCCTCAACTCAAGGATCTCCAGTTGTGAACAATGGACTAGCATTCCTGACTTTGCAAAGAAATAATGTCAAGATGTGGAAGACTATTGGGTTGCATTACGTTGGGAAAAACACTATTGAAAGCAGTTTGTTGGCCCTGCCTTGTTAGGCAGGGATATTGTGTTGAGAATCATTCTATAGTATAGTAGCTTCAAGGGATTTTGCCCTCTAGAAACTAGGAGAGATGATTCATCTCAAGTTGGTTGAAAAAAGATTCACATTCATCTTTGACACCATGTTTTCTGTGCCACCTCCTCAAAGGGGTGCACCCAGGCCTAAGTGACTTTGCTACCAACACATAATCTACAAAACTGAATATGAAAATACTTTCTCCAAAGTTGGCTATGGCACCCATCATCTGCAAAAATTCATGTGCTTTTTCCAAAATGTGACAATGTGATTGAAAACATTTAAGTACACATGTCGTGACAAGTCTTTTTTTTTCTTGGTTTGAAATTTGGTACAAATGTAAAAATAAACATGAAAAGCGAACATTTTATCATTTTCTTGGGAGAAAAAAAAGTCACTAGATTTGCAAAAAATTGAAAATCATGTCACAACATTTCCCTATTGGTTTTGGTTTGGTAACAATTTTAAAAAAATGTTTAGATAGGTTTGTAGAACATGTCATCATTAATGTGAGATCCCTTTTGGGTTCTTCATAATTAATGTGATGACAAATTTTCTTTTACAACAATATGGTGATGTGCATTAAAATAGGTCTTTAAAAATTTCCCCCCTAGCTATAACCAATTTATCATACAATATCAATTTGTTAATATTAAAATTAATGGTATGGCCATTGTGTATAACACACCTTGTTTTGTTCGTGGAGAATTATTGCATCTTGTCAAATTTCTTTTAAGAAATCAAAACCAAAAAAAAAAGAAAAAAAAAAGAAAAAAAAAGAATGATGTTCTTGAGGTTTTTTGGCCAACTTTTGACTGAGGTAGCCAGATAATAGCAGGAATCTTGAAAATGGCTACAATCCATACAACCCAGCAGTCCTTTTGGGGACCAAATTTTGGCACTTGGCAACCAAAAAAAAGGCAGTGCAAAATCCTATACACAGGATATTTTGGAAAAGAAGTCCCAAAGTTGCCATATATAGAAGTAAAAAGAAAAAGAAATCATATTTAGATAACAAGTTCGAAAGCACGTTGCCAACATACAGCAGGATTCCATGTCCTCTCTGACCTATAGCCAAAATTTGGCTAAGTCTTCTAGTGAATTAAGACCAACTCACCTCCTTCACAAAAATTGGATTAAAAAATAATAATAATAAATATTTTAAAAAAATTATAATTAAAAAAAAATAAATAAAAAAAACCCACCCTGATTCAAAGCTGTCACCACATCTACTCCTATATCTCTTGGGGGATCCTCACCATTGAAGCTACTTTAGGAAACTGAAAGAAAAACCCTACAAATTGCCCTAAAGAACAAGTGGTGTGTCACATTGTGGCCTTGCCATTTACATTAAAAAAAAGTGTATTCTTAAGGCAAAAGAAGAAGAATTTTGGAAACTCAAATATTTCACCATGCAAAAACGTAATCTCCAAAAACAAACCAAAATCCTTCAAGATATTATTATTATAGGACATTTTTAAATTCACACCTTTTTTGGTTAAATTCACACCCTTTCATGCTGAGCCAATCAGGGCACAACTCGAGAACTTGCCTGCAGAAGTAATTGAACTGATAAAGGAACATACTCGCAAAGGGTGTGAATTTAACCAAAGAAGGTGTGAATTAAAAAATTTCCTTATTTATAACTCTATAATAACTAATCTCAAGTTTCAACACAAGCCTGGCAAAATATCATCTTTCAAAAATCCCCATATAAAAAATAGACCTATTATTATTATTACCTAGGGGCCTAAATCCCTTGAGCTACTCTACTCTATAATGAATCTAAACACAATATCCTTGCCTGGGTAGGGATGGCCAACAAAGGCAAAACAACAATTGGCATTGTTACAGAATCTGCACTAAGTCCCAGATCATAACTAAATGGTCATTGTTGGCAACATTCCAGCCAGAACCATCAATAATACACAATTAAAGAGACAAGACTTTCTGTACTAAACAAACTGGGCATCCTATTCTGTCAGGTTTAATGACCAAGGTACTAAACCCTAAGGCCCTAAAGCCCTAAACCCTAGCTATAAAATTTGCCAAGTTTTTAATTTGGGACAAATATTTAGGGCACAAGTTTGAAAAGTTAGTTTATTTCTGTATTATTCACCTTGATTTTTTTTTTACTTTTTGTTTTGGGGGGGGGGGTTGCTTCTTGAATTCCCAGAAATCTTTCTCCCAAAGCAAATTGAGTTTTGGGGTTTACTTTACTTGCTGAAAAAAAATCAAATTTTATCAATTGACCCCAAATGATGTGATAAAATTTAAATAAAAAATGGGTTGTTTTGTTTTATGAAATATCAGATTATGGTCTATGAAAAATCTAATGGTGGATGTTTTGATTTAGAATATTTGACTTTTCTTCCACCTTCATTTGGAGCAGATTTTTAAAATCAAAATTATGAAAAAAACTCTTAGGTCAAATGTCTCTCAAATCATTATTTTTTTTCCCTGAAAGGTATTATTATTATTTGGATTAATATTTTCTGTGTAAAACGTTTGCAAAATAACTCCACAAAAAAACATAAATTCAATGACACTAAATCAAAGTTCTAGCTCCAAAACTTCCAATTTAGAACAGATGATAGAAACTGTAGAGGTTCACTTAACAGATTAGTTACTAAATTTTATAACTAAATTTAATAAGCTAAATAAATACTTGGGAGAATTCACTGTATTAAAAGAAAAAAATAATGGTAACGAGCAATTTTTTTTCATTTTTTGGATAAAAAAATTGGGAAAGTTTTGGAAATTTTTTTTGGTTTATGTTTTGAATTCGTCTTATTTTGCTATTTTTTGGGGGAAAATTCTTCAAAATATTTTACATCACAAAATTGAAAAAAGAAAAAGAAAAAGAAAAGAAACCCTACTGGAGCCTGATGATTACTAAATGGTTTGTTTAAGAAATAACTTTTGGGCAATTTTTAAATTCACACCTTTTTTGGTTAAATTCACACCCTTTCTTTCACCCTAAACGTGGAAGGACGCAAGTGTGGGGTCCGTGGTCAATCAGGGCACAACTCGAGAACTTGCCCACAGAAGTAATTGAACTGATAAATGAACATACTCTTAAAGTTTAATCTGCATAAAATCGGACGCGCAAAGGGTGTGAATTTAACCAAAAAAGGTTTGAATTAAAAAATTTCCTAACTTTTGTGATCACTTATTATTTTGCTACTGTTAGGAAATTTTCTTACGTTCTGCACGTCCAGACTCCATGCGTTACCCCACGTGAGCACAATAAATGACCACAAATTGGGCATTAAATGAATTTTGTCCTACATGGATTTAGAGCCAAAAATATGTGCTGTTCTTTCAAAGGCAAGGCCACACAAAATAATTGTCCTACTTATTAGTACTACTGCTACTGCACCCCTTAACTTACTTACTAGAGTTACCCATCAAGCCAGGCGATTAGGGGGGCGAGAACGACCAGTTTCAGCATAGTAGAGCATCGAATGCGTAACTTGTTGGAATGAAATCTTACAAAACAAACGAAAGAACTGGGACCCAAACTAAGTTTGTTTTCCTTCAATTCTGGTGGTAAATTGAGTTTCATTCCCTTTATCGTCTTTCTTGAGCTTCTCCACTGATGCTACATACCTATATTTTCACTGGTCCTACCTGTACAACTACTATAATTAGTTTCAAACCATGTGCATTAAAGAGTGAGGATTTCATATTGAGATTTGATAAAATTTTCTTAATTTGTGAATATTATTGAAAGAGGGGGGATAGGGGGCGAAAGAGAGGACGACTCTAGGAATAAATTTAATATTATGCCCAAAAGTATGAACACTCCATTTAGGGTATAAGTTTCACCCCAGAATGTATATAATCATGGTTATATCAAAGTAAAATGCCTTACTAGACTCCCCACACTTGTTTTTTGGCTCTCTCTCATTGCTTGGGTTTTTGACTCATCCCTTGCCTTTTTCCGGGGCTTATGGACTCTTTGCAAAGTCTTTTCTACCGTATGATACTTTGGTGGAATAATAATAAAAATCATTTCTATAGAGTGTTGTTTTTTTCAATGGAGATTTCTTAACGGGAGAGTATCTTAGGTGTACGGGATGAATGAGGGGCAATGGTTATATGGAGGTATTGGTTTCTAAACATTGCTTTGATGACAAGGTTGACCTAAACTATGAACGATGACAGCCCCAGAAATGAGTAGCAACAATCCAAGCATTTTATTGAAATCCATGTAAGACAAGGGATGCTCATTTTTATGAAGGCTACTCTGAAGCAGATCCAAGGCTGCTTTAGTTAGCAACAAATCTGTTTTTTCAAACCTTGATCACAATTTATTTTATCTTATTTTATTAGAGTTATTCTTAAAGTGATACCCAGTTCAGTTTTTGTTTTTTTGTTTTTTTTTTTTGGGTATGGATATTCTCTTCATTTTGTCACCCCCTCTTTGCTATTATCCATAAAGTCCAAAAAATTTAATCCAACAACAAAACCAATGATTTTTAATGTTATTACTTGGAGTCTTTCCACCTTGTTACTTATATGATGAGGGTTTAGGTCTTGAAAAAAATTTAAGGAAGTTTATTGTTTTTTGTTTCTGGTGACTGGGCTGGTGGGGGGTGGGAGAGGGAAAGTGGGGGAAGGTTGACACAAATGAAATGACGAGTGCAAAGTACAAGAAAGCAAAGCTAGTGATATGAACCTCGCACTCTAGACACATAAACCTTATAAAATTTCTAAACTCAGAAAACCATCAATTTTGGTAGTAAACTCAGTTTCATCGTGTCTTTCCTTTTTCCTGAGCGCCTCCACTGCTGCTACATATATTTTCACTTCTCTTATCTGTACAACTACTATAGTTTTAGTCTAGAACCTTGTGCATTAAATGCTGAGTTTGAGCATTTCATACTGAGATTTAATAAAATGTCCTTACTTTGCAGATACTACTGAGATAGGAGATAGGGGGCTGAAAGGAGGCCCAAAGACAGGGTGAAGAGAGAGTTACTTTACGGATAACTCTATTATGCATCAAACACTAGCAAAATTAATAAATCCTTCCTTCCTTCCTTCCAAACCCACCCTTGCCAAAACCCCCAATTCCCAGTTCATTATGAGACTCTTTCTATGTTCTCCATGATTGCAACAACCTCAGCTGAAAAATTTGCAGTGCAATCTGGGGGAGCTCAGCAAGAACAAGTGTCTGGTTTTTTCCTTTTGGCAACAAATGGACAGAAGATAGAGAGAGAGAGAGTTTTGCTGGATTGAACCATCTTTTTTTTTTTGGTTTTGCAACTCAGCTCATAATTATCAGCTGTAGAGCTGAGGAGGAGCAAGAGCTCCAAGGTTGTTAGCCTGGGAAAGGACTGGCTGGAAGGCATTACACCCTTGACCTCAGACTCCAACCTCAGTTCCAAGGGCATTACATGAACCCTAGTGGTGGATATAATACTTTAATGGTGCATTCACACTTAATGTTAAGTCACCGTTAAATGAAAATCTCCGTGACATCCTAGGTGGCACCCAATGTTAAATGGGTGATAGCTTAATGTTAAGTGAATGTTACCATAACATAAAATTATTTCATGATAACTAGGTCCAAGTCCTAAATGGTTAGCCTGGTGTTAGGGGACTCAACACTAGACTCCCTAACTCCAAGTGTGAACAGACCTTTAGACTTCAACCTGTGATTGGGGGAAGGGGAAAAAACACACACAAACACATTTTTGCACATCAATTACAAACAAATTTGAATACACAGCTCACAATGCTTGTATTTATGACACCTTACATTTGTCAAGTACAAAGTATATACTGATATTGCAAACTAAATTGTTTGTTGGGTGTACACTCTAGCTCTCTCTCTCTCTCTATGTGTGGCCATAGTAGTAGTAGTAGTAGTATCAAGTCATTTCATCAAGGATTTGTCTTTTCCAATCAATGCACAACAACAAGAAAAATAAATAAAATTACAAGTCAAGATTTGCACAGAATTTTTCATAATTTAAAATATTTATGTACAATTTGTTTTGGGGGTGAGGGGTGGAGGGTAGAATCGATTTTCACTTCTTTTAGACATGAAAAGTGTTATTTTAACATATAAAAAAAAATTCAGGGGAAAATGGCCTTTTGAAAGTCTTCACCCCATCAACCTCCACTACCATTGCTCTTCCTTTAGTAGGCACATGGTGCATCCCAAGTGTTCTCAACTTTTCCACCCAAGACCTTCCTCTCATCTTATTTGTTTTTTTCAATTAGGTACCAATCAATGTTGTACAATTAAAATAAAAAAAAAACCTCTAGTCCCAGTTTTGACATTGTCAAATTTATTTGAAGGTTTTCCAAGTGGGGGTTTTAGCCCAATTCTTTCAATTCTAAAACTTTTCGATTTTAGTTCCATGCACACATTACACACTCCCCATGCTAGAGATTCTATGGGCACAAAATTTTACAACAAAATTAAAATAGGGGTTTATGTAAGTATGGAATATAATAAATCTAAATATTAATCTCTCTTTATCAAAGAGATGATGAACCTAAACTAAAGAACCCAACCTAAATACCATAAGTAAAAAAAAAACCCTAGCCAAATCATCATGGGGAGGAATGACCTAAAAATGTAACATGTTAACATAAAAACAATTCAAACATTGGTAAAGGTATGGAAGACAATGAATTTTTGTGTAACATTTAGATAATGTGATAATGGCCAACAACAAACCATAATTGATAGTAACAAAAATAGATTGGAACAAATTTATAACACCTCCCCTCAAACTTGCAATCTTTCAAAATTGCAAATGAGATCTTAGAATGGTCAATCTTGTTTAAAACTTGATAGAATCTCAAAGTTTATATCATTTGAAAATTTGGCAATCATGTCTATTGATTTTTTGAGTCATTTATTTTTTGGTTTTAAAAGTTTTTGAGAATTTTCATCAATGGATAAAAGAGCCATACACTAGTGAATGCATTCAATTGAATTAACATGTTCAAAATATCAAGATGTGATGTTGCAAGAAAAGAAATTGCTCCAATGATTTAAAAGTTGTCAAAACATCAAGTTAGACCTTGTGAGAAATTTGTGGTATAACGTTGTGCGGCTTTTGGCATAATTCCCAAATGTCATATTGTTGAAGTTCATATCACCTTGTTTGTGCAAATATTTTCCTCCAATGCTATTGTAACCATTCGTCATATTAGTCTTAGTTGGCATAAAATGGTTGAAGTGTGGTTCGAGTGGTCAACCTTGAGCATGGTCTATCTCGACAATTCAAGTCATTATAAAACTTCTATACAAAGAGGTTTGCCACAAATCTTTTTCATTAAATAATTTTAATTCAAAGTTTTGTGTTTCTAAATTTATTTGATGAAAACATAAACCACATCAAAGCTATTCTATTACAATATACAAGTTTGAAAACAACTCCTACTTACATAAAACATGTTTCATTACCCTCTAGACCAAAAACTTCCCCTAGCCTACTATGATATTTAATTCTTTGAACAATTTGATGTTTCTACTTAAGCCCATTTTGTTTTTGAATTTCTTAGAGATTGTTTGGTTTAAAAGTTTAATTAAAATGTTAATTCATTGCTTTGAAGAAAGAACATGGTAGACTTAAATCTCTCCTTCCTAAACCTTTTTTTTGATAAAGTGATATTTGATGGCAATTGATTAAACTAGTGATGAAGTATTGAGTTTTTTGACAACTTGATAGCACTTTGGTTGTCCACCATTAATGAAGTTGGTTTGGATTGATGACAATTTGATTGTCTCCTACTAATTTCCTTAACCAAATTGCTTCCTTTGTGGCATTTGTCATGGCTACATACTTTGCTTCAATAGATGAAAGTGTTGTGAAAGATTGCTTCCTACTTCACCAAGTAACTGGGCTTGAATCAAATAAAAAAACATAGCCATTCATTAATTTCCTCCATACATATCCAAATGAGGCGTATGAGGTCAAAAAACCTACTCACTTGATTAATTGCAAATGATATGTTAAGTTTGGTGTGAATGAAATTTTTTAGTTTTTCAACCTTTTTTTGGTACATTTGAACATCGACATTATGGTGTTCCCATGTTAAAAAACAACTTGAACCCTAACATCATTGGTACCATTGTTGCGTCATAGTTTCCTCAACCAAATTCCTTAAGCATTGAGTTTCATAACCCCACTAAATCACCATGATTCCATTAGTTTGAAATAGACATTTCAAGATTAAAGAATGAGTTAACAAACCCATGTTTGTCATTTCGAATCATCCTTTGATTTCATGTTTAATACTATCTACCATGATGTTTTATGTTGATGATGTTTATTTCGCAAGAAACCATGCTACAAATACCATGGTAACCAACCATGTTTTCAACTTGGTAGTGCTATTATTTGCATGGGTTTTCAATTTGAATACCACTTGATGGTGATAGTTTTTTTGCAAGGAGATATGTAATGCAAAATCCTTGGAATTCCTTTTGATGGAATTCATTCCTATTACATTATGTTGACCCATTTTAGATTTGCACATCTTCAACAAAAGTTTTGGGTTTCGATGGTAGTGTGGAAAAACCAATCATTGTTATTTTCAATGATGTCTTAAGCCTTATTAAAACTTCAAAAATGCCAACTACAAAATCTTGGAAATATCAAGGTGTTTCAACCATCTTCTTAACACAAGTTATGATAAGACATTTTTTATTTAATACATCCATTTGTTTCAAATTTTATGAGTCAAGTTTCTTTCATTGATGGGATTCAAGCACAAAATCTAGTTGTCACCTTGAATCTATGGGTTAATGCCTGTAAATGTTGATCGACTTGTAAAGTTTCTATTATAATTGTTGATTTACTTCTTGGTAGGTGCACAAAAATAATGATATTGTCCTTTGGAAGTTTGGCTTTAGTTGAGGTCAATTTCATGCAATTTTCATTGAAGGTTACATTTTTAAAGAAAATAACTTTGGGGTGCAAATATAATAAAACAAGTCACTTTAAGAGTAACCAATGGTTAATTTTACATGTATTTATGTGGTAAAAGAAATAATTTTGAAATTTTTTATTGTACTTACACAAAAATCTTTTTAACATATTATGGGAGAATATGAAAAAAAATTTGAAATGAATATAATGAATGTAAATTACCCAAATTTTTTTTTAGAATATTGTAACTAGTCATTTTAAGTAGTAGAAAGAATTTTTAAAAATTGAAAAGATTTGAGAATGACACATTTTTAATAAAAAACTTAATATCAATATATCCTAACATAGTAGTATAAACAAAAATTTCAAGATTTAAAAAAAATCCTCAAGACTATTCCAAAAATATTTAAAGAATATTTCAAAGTAGGCATAAGACAATAATTGGCCATGGGTCATTTTATTGTATTGCACCCTTTGTTAGGTTTTGGTTGGAAACACTTATAGCCTTCAATGGTAGAATCATAGCCTAAAAACAAACAACTTTTGGCTTTTGGTGACCATTTTGTTCTAGTGGTGTTAACGTGCACACAACACCCCAGCCAACAATTTTGAAGTGTTCAACATTAAAGAATAAATCATAGAATTTTTGGTAGTAAGTAATTTCATGATTAGTCATGGTAGAAGAAATACTACTAAAATAATTTGCAGAATTAACACATTATACTTAAAGCTTAATTGGAGTACATGCACAAGTTAAGCCTTTGGCCTTTTCAAACAAGGTGTGATTTTTTCATTTAACCACATTGTTTTGGTGTGGAGTGTGTTTGAATCAATTGTAGCCTTATGCCTTGCTCCTTGCAAAAAAAAAAAAAAAACCTTAAAATTATATTCCACCCTTTGTCTAACTTTACTACTTGGATTTTCTTGTTTTGTTTCAAAAGCTTGGCATGAAAATACTTGAAATGCTCTAAAGTTTCATTCGTTTGAGGAAATACACCTAGTAGATTTGCTATAATCATCTCTTGCTAAGGATTTTGATTACGAAAGGCCCACATAGATCAATATGGATAAGCTCAAAAACATGACTTTTTTAATGTATGGTTTTCTTGAGAACTTTCAAAATTGATTACTTTCATTTTGGCAAATTTAAGATGAGGCCTTAATTTTAGGCTTTCAAAATTTAAATGTTTGAATCTTTGGTGCTAGATCTTGATGAAATTTTATGTGTTGGTCACAAATCTAGGTAAATTTATTTAGGGACATTTAAAACATAAAAGCTATTTCTTATCCTAATCACCTTTTGTCAAAATCAAAAATGCCTTGTCCAAGGGAATTATAGGGTGTGCAAGGATAGTGCCTAGAATTATAATTTTTTCTTGTTGAAAAATCACAAGTCCACAACATAATAAGTTAGATTGTCATTTTATTTTTCTTTTTTGGTTCCATTACTTGCAAAGTTTCAATGTTCAAAATTTGATGCAAATTGATGTTTCAAGAGTCCTTTTGCATGTTCAAAGCAATGTTATTATTTTCAAACATTTTTTTCATTATCAATTGTGCACCATTCCTCCTCAAAATTAAAAAGGATCTTAATGTTGATGATTAGAAAGTCAAATGCACTTAGAATGGGTGAATTTCATTTAAAAACACATTTGAACACATTTGCTTCAAATGTGTTCTTGACCTTGAAAACTATGGATTTTGAAAATATATCTTTAAAAAAATTATTCATTTTTATGCTACTCAAAGCATGGATGCATAATATAAATTACATAGACCAAGATATAGTAAGATATAGATTTAACACATTGTTGTAAATTGGTTATGAAAAATGTAAAATAAGAAAATAAACCAACACAAGAATTCAAAGTGTCAAATGCAATCCTTGGAAAGGACTTTGACTTTGGTGTCCTTGGTTCTTTTTTAGTGTGTTTGCACCCAAATATAAACAATCTGGGCATCGAATAGAACTTGAAATCCTTGTCAACTAACGATCCTATAAACAAAAGGTTATTTGAAACACCTAAAACATAGAAAACATTCTCTTTTATCACATCATCCTTGAAAGAAATTACAATTTTGCTAATTTCGATGATTCCATGAAACTTCCCCCCTATTATTTTGACTTTAGTAGAGCCATGTACTTCCATGAAATTAATGATTATGTCAACATTAATAGGGACATGCTTATTTGCACTTCTATCCAAAAACCATTTTCCTATATTTTGCTTAGCAAGGTTGAGCTCTAAGAAGTTTGTGGCTAAATGTGGTTGAATTGAATTGATGATCTTGAAAGTTGTTTATTTCCTTCTCGCTTCTACTTTCCAATAAATTCACTGTGGCCTTTTGACGCATTTGCTTTCAATCATGTTTTATTGCACGTTGCTTGATCTTGTTCAAGAGTTGAATGCAATTTCACATCCAATGATTTTGGTTTCTACAAAAGTTACAACTTCTTTCTTGCTTCAAATGAATGCCCTTTCAACCTTTATCCCTATGGATCTCTTTCTTGGCTTCATCATGAAACAAGATTCCAATTATTCCATTCAAAGTTTGGTAGCTTTATTTCATAAATTAACATGTTCACTAATGCTTCATAGTTTTTAAGAAGTGCTACTAGGATTTGTTCAACTTGTTCATCCTACCATATTGTTTTACCAATGTTGACCAATTGAATTATGAAGTCTTTGACGTGTTTGAAAAATTTAACAACTAAGCCTCATTCCTTCAATTGAAAATTTGTTAACTTGGTCTTAACAACATTTGTTGAACACTATTTTGTTGTTTTATGTTTTCGAAAGTTTGTTATATTTGTGTCAAATCAATGATCTTAGATATAAGATGGTATGGTGTTTTCTTAATTAACAACTTGATTGTTGCCAAGGTTTTCTTCTTCCAATGTTTAAAATTGGTCGAAGTTCAACCACTCTAATGACATTGGGTTTTAAAACATTCAACAAATCATCTTTCAATAGGAAACTAAATATTTAGAATGTTAAAATATTGTCGATGGATTGTCCTCCAATTTGGAGCTCTTTGATATATTACTACGATTTACTTGGGCCATGGGAAGAAAACAACTATGAATTTTGTATGTTTGATTTTTGCAAATCATGGCACTAAGCAATTTGCTCTAATACCATGTAGTGAATATAAGTGGTAGTTATTTTTTATTAGGGAGGTCATAAACCCAAGCCATTTAGATACCAACCTAAATACCAAAAATAAAAAATCAAGAACCTTAGCCAAACCATCATGGGGAGGGGTGAACTAATAACCTAAAATTTTAATAACAAGAATAATTCAAACAACAATAAAAGGATTAAGGACAATGGATCCTTGTGTAAGGATCAAATCATATGAACCCTAATTAATGGTAATGAGAAAAGCTTGGAATAGACTCATAACACATAGTTTAACAATTAACTAAAACTAAAATTTAATTATAAAGTCTAGCCTACTTATTATTTTTTAATTTAAAAAATCAAATTTCTTACTTTAAGATCTTCACATTGTTTTCTTGAATATTTTTTCGTAGTTTTGGTTCTAGTTTTGGATCTAACAAAAGACTAGTTTCAAAATTTGATTCTTGTGCTACTTCCAACAAAATGGTATCAACTCGAATTTGGGTCAAAAAAACTTGAACCCTTGAGTTTTACCTTTTCAAACCAAAGACCTTCACAACATTACCAACATAGGGACAAAAACTTCATATGGAGTTTCTCAAATAAGTTTTCATGGCATGTTTTCATTTGCCCATGTTCATATATTTTGACCTAGAGAATGTCCAAGGTATCCATTCTCAAGCCTTTAATAGTGTTGTTAATGTAAGTCCACATTCTCAAGCCCTAAGTAATGTTCTCAAGGTAGATTCCTATTTTCTAGCACAAATTATTGTTCTTAAGCTAGGTTCCCATTCTAAAGCCCTAACTAAAATGTAGTCAAGTTGAGGTCTGTGTTTACAAGCCCGTTGAAATAAATTAATGTTCCTAGATGGGTAGGTACCTATTTTCAAGCCCAAAGAATTGAAATGTTCACAAAAGGTAGGTCGGCATTCTCAAATCCTAAGTAAAATGTTACCAAAGACCTATAGGTTCACATTCTCAAGCCCTAGTTAGTAGGCTAACTACTAGTTTTCAAGGTATGTATTTTCAAGCCTCTTGAATTGAACATTCGAGATCAATGACTAGTGCTATTAATGTTCCCAAGATTTAGGGTTTCACATTAATGCAAACAAATTACATATAGTAAAAGATGTCATGGTCGTTTTTCGTGAAGCTTTTCATCCATTCAAATAGCATCATATAGGGAAGAAAACCCTGGTAGAAATAAATTACCCCCCCCGCCCCCCCCCCCCCCCCCCCCTCTGTGCATGTGTTGTTGTCTAAGAAAAGCATGCCCGGCCCCAAGGGGAAGGGCACCCCCAAGATTTTGATATCAATATCAACAACAAACCCAACATATATTTGTCGTCTTTCCCCATGGTCAGCTATATGTTGCTATCTCACGGGTCACAAGTAGCGCAAACATCAAGATTTTCAGCGGCCAGGGTCCCGATGGATACATGCGAAAAGTGGTATATAGAGAGGTTTTGGAAATGTAGTTTGTAGTTGTAATTTTGTAATATGTACTGTCAAATATACACACCTGTGCATTAGGCACAGGGTGCAAACTAGTATAAGGAATTAGGAGTGGTGTTTTTTATTAAAAAATTTGGGTTGTTTAGGTTGACCAAAAATGTTGGAATTTTTTTGAGAAATGTGTTTTTGTACAATAATATTCAAGTACTTTTGTTAATTTTTTAAAACAATTTGCTAGAGTTTCAACATTATGAAACTTCGTCAAAAAGAGAATTTTAAATTTTAAATTTTTTGATAATCAAATGATTTTTGAGGTGTCATTTTATTTTTTCAGATTTTTAGAAATTGGTGCTAAAAAGAGCAACCAGTTGAAATGTGATGACTAAGTGTCACAGGATTTAAAAATGTGTTTAAGTAGGGTGATTTTTTTTTTCAAAATTTTCAACAGATTTGGTGAAAATTACAATTTTTTGGTGAGAAAATCAAGGGGTTAAACGGCAGAATATTCTCTTTTTCTTTTAAGATGCAAAAAATTTCCCCAAAAAAGAAAATTCTGGTTTCAATCACCAGAAGTGGAAATATTAGAATGTTAAAAATTGCCAGATTTTTATATATTTGGTTTTCAGTAGGTAGCCAAAAAATATTGAAGGATGATCAAAGATTTATACTTTTAGCCAGATTTGGCTAAATCTTCCAACATATCATAATCGCCACCCCCTTTTTAACATCCCTCCTATGAATGATTCACCACTAAATTGGCTGCATCAAAAAATCCCTTGCAAGTAAGACGGATGATATCTCTCCATCTGTCTAGTTTGTGGAGAACATTCTAGAAATTTCTAGATGGGGATTCATTCATCGGTTAGTCGAGCAATCGATGATATTCATTTACAGATTGGCTTGGATGAATTCATGTCTGGGTGGATGACATTCGGTCGGGACTGTACAACAGCTGGAGGCTTTAAAAAAAAATCTCAGATCAAATACTCATTAGCCTTTTTTTCTTCTTTTTTTTCATGGGCTAAATATGAGAGTTTTTGGGTTTTCAACTAGCTAGATTTTCAAATGTGAAAAAACACTTCTAGCCAAAAATGTGAAAAAAATGTGAATTTTCAAAATTTTCATACATGTTCTATAGCCAAATTTGGCTATATTTTCTTGTTGATGATCATCCGTTTGGCTACATCACAAAATTTGAAAAAGAAAAAAACCCAGTAGTACTACCCTACTCTCATGTGTAGTGATTTTTTTACTAGAAAAATTCAACATATTGCTAGATAATAATAATAATAATAATAATAATAACAATAATTGTCAAACAACATGGCCAAGGGAACTTTTTGGAAAAATTCAAAAAAATTGTCACATTTGAAAGAACAAAGTTATGAAATGGCCAAGATATATTTAGAGGATTTGGGTTAGATTTATAGCTTGCTCCTTTTGAAATTGCCATATATTTATTTAAATTTAAGTTCTAGTGGTTCACCAACATGTAATAGTACAGTAGAACCTGTCTAAGTTAATACTGTCGGGACGGGGGGTTCTGTATTAATTTAGACAGGATATTAATAAGGAGAGGGTCATTAAATAGTTCTTCGCTTGCCCATTTGTAACATTTGTATAGTAGAACCTGTCTAAATTAATATTGCCTAAATTAATAACTTGTGATAATTAATATGTGCCTGTGGAGTTCACTATAAAAAATTTTGGGACCGCCTATGGAGTATCAATTATTAACTATTGGAGGTTTATTGATAAATGTATGGGGCCCAACTTGGGACTGGACCACATATATTAATTATCACAGGTTATTAATTATTAATTTAGGCAGTATTAATTTAGACAGGTTCTATTGTATTCCTAAATTTTCATTCTTCTCTTATTTGTCTTGTAGCCAGATTTGGCTAAATCCTGGTGCAGCTGATCGCCATTTTTGGTGTTGCAACATGAATTTTTTAAAAAAATTCTTCTCCTGGAAATTTGATCTAGTAACTAGCTTCCAAGAAGTTCTAGAAACAAGCAGTGTTTGTTGGAAATAATTATTTGGATATTATTGTTTCTAGAGAAAGAAGTTCTTTGCTTGTTTCTAGAGAAGAAAAGTAGTAGTGGACAAGCAGCAGCAGCTGATCAGCATTCAATCCAGCAGGAACTTTAGAAACTGGATTTGAAGTTTTCAGGGAAGTTTTGGGGGCTGTGATCAACTTGTTGAATGTAATGCGAGTTTTCTAATCTGGTATAGATCTAGTTCCAGCATGCTCCTGCAGGAAAGAAGTTGCAAGACAACCTCCCCAACATAGCAAGATTATGTAAGAATCGAAGTGGCAGCCTTCTTGCAATGATTCCATATTGTCTGGTTCTGTCGAAGATCGACTAAGATCAGCGGATCTGCTAACTTATGATATTATTCCAGTCCTGCCTGTCGACTTGATGCTTGTGCAGGACTGTATCAGATCGAAGCTCATGTGATCATTCCCGAGTTCAGAAGCAGAGCTAGATGATTCCGACGAGACTTCTTCGATAGTGTCGCAGCAGCAGCAGCAGCGGAAGCAGGGCTTCACGCAGTCTTGTATCCAGGCACAGAAGTCCGGGGTCTTCATGAACTTATACGGACCGGAGTACAGCAGCAGCTGTAGCCGAACTGTGCACGGCTTACCGAACTGGGATTTGTTATACGATGGAGCTAGTACATTCGCGCCGGCTGCAACGTCATTTCTCTACCTTCCGAATGATCAGTCGTCGATGCAATCCTTAGTCGACTCGGATGATGAGTATCAGTTTAATCTCCAACAGCTGAAAGCTCGGGGTTCGACCACGGCGTGCTGTAGCATCACTTGCACTAGCGCAGCAGCAACTCCAGTGATGCATCCGAACCTGGTGAGCACCCTGAAACACATGGTTATTACTCCCGTGCGAGTTGGTGATGATCTCAATATGGCACCGGGATCATCTGATCCGTCGAGTTTATATCATCAAATGAGCAACGCCACAATCTTCATGTCCAGCGCCCTACTGCAAGCTGCTGCACCGGCTATCGATCAGGAATATTCTCATGATTTGCTGCCAAATATTGGAACTAGTTGTGGCTTCTTTGATTGCGCGCTTCAGCTGCATTGCGATGAGATCACCAATAATATTATTATACCCGAGAACCATATGATCGACTTACTGCAACTCCAGCATGACACAGATCATGATCACACGGGGAACGCATGCACAACTACTACAGCGTCGTCATCAAAGCTCGTATCTACAACTGATCATGAGCATGCCGAGCGTGAAATAACCATGCTCGGAAAGCAGCAGCAGGTGTGCAGCTAGCACTTGTACTCATCACTCTCGAAAACTATAATATTATTACATTTGGATCCGTCAATTAGATTCTGTTATCGGCAGTAAAAATCATATACAACCATTTAATTGCGCATTATAACAACAGTACTAGCGAATTCGAACTAGTAGTAGTACGTGCTACTGCAGCTGCTTCTCCTGCTGATGGTTTCTATTCTAGTGTTGGGTACAGCCGGAGCAGCTCGTTCATGATTCTGCAAAGCCATTAGAATCATTTGGAGATGAAGCTGCTTTAGTACTAGCTGATCCAGACCTGATGAAGAAGAAGTCGATGCAGCAGCTGCACAAAACCATGGGATCGTCTTCTTCTTCCTCTTCTTCGCAGCTTCCGTCCATGAAGGCGGGAGGAGGCGCGGGGGGCGGCGGGCAGACCGTGAAAAAGAAGAAGATCCCTTGCGGCTGGCCCAAGTGCAAGAAGACTTTCGTGGGACTCTACGAACTGCATCGACATTACGGTCGCAAGCACTCGGAAGGGGACAAGCCATTCTGCTGCAGGAAATGCGACAAGAAATTCTACATCCAGGTAATGAATGAATGAAGGAAGGAAGGAATGAATGAATGGATGAATGGATGCAGTTACTACTCGTAATACGCCTATAGTTTAATTTAAATCATTTTAAATAATTTTTTCCATATCTTCTTTTTTCCCCGATTTCTGCAGGTTCTTCTGTATAGACAGAAATCATTCATTCATTCTGGGACCATCTTAGAACTTTGATTCCCATGAGTCCCATCTTGTAAAAATCATCCATTCGAGGAATTTAACCATGGTGAACAATTAAACTAAACACCCTACACCTTCCTTCATCTGGAGGGTTCTTATTTGGGTTTGTTTTACTGAAGAATTTTCATCAAAATTTGACCTGAAAATTTTGATTTTTAACTTATACAAATGACTTTTTTAATTAATCCGTGAATTATGTAACCTATCAAGGTTTCTTTTGATGGCCAAATTTTGGCCCAAATTTTGACCTGAAAAATATGATTGCAACCTATACAAAGGATTTTAAATTAATCTGTGAATAATGTGCCTTATCAGGGTTTTTCTTTTACTGGTGAATTTTCACCAAATTTTTTGTCTTGAAAAAATATGTTTTCAACCTATACAGAGGAGCATTTTGGATGGAAAAAAATGGGGGCCCAAACTGTCTTGTGAAGAAAGAATCTTGACTGAAAGAACACTAGAGAAATTTTTGAGAGCAAATGTCATGCAAGGAACTAGAGGTAAAATTGGGTGTTGGAGCCAGTTAGCCATTTGGATGAACAAGATGTTCGTGCATGTTTAATCATAGTTTGTGTACTGGGGTGGGTTAGTTAGTATGATGAAGGGAGAATTTTAGTGGGTGTGTGTATAAATAAATAACTAAAGGGCACAGAAATGAAGCATTTTGACATCGCTGGTGGTCTGAGGAGAACAATTTAACAACCGGAGAACAGGAGTAGCAATAATTTGTGTGCGAGATGGATGGATGGATGGATGTAGGTGGATGTGCGAGATCACCAGAAGCTTTGTGGACAGCCAGTGGAGTGCTGCAAATGTGGTCTCGAATTCGCCTTCAAGTGCAACTTGGTGGCACACAACAAGAAGGCACACCCAGCACCACCAGCAGCAGCATGCAGCTGAGACATGACCGATAATTTTTAAGAAATTATTAAGGTGCACTTTGGTTTACTTGTTAAGTAGTACCTACACCTTAATAATTTCTCAAGAGTTCTGAATTGATTTTTTTCCCCTCATAATATTCTTTAGCTGTGCTGAACCAGCTGCTAGGTTACTATGGTATTATATAGTAATATATTGCAGGTCTTTTAATTATTTGAATAAAATTAAGCAAGTTCAATAGTGACACAACACTAGAACATGACACTAGAGTTGTCACCAGTGTTACCAATATTGCTGTTCTGCCTTCTGAGTACTTGACACCATTTTATGTGTGTACTCAAGCCTTACCCTATGTATGTATGTATGTTTGTATATGTCAAGAATTATGTTACCTAACCCTAAGCCTAAGAATCTTACATGCTACTACTTCTCTCTAGTCTTCTTGTTGAAAATATATTTTATTTCATTTTCCCATGCAGTTGATCCATGGGAAGTTTTAAACCGATTAGTGACAAGTGAACCAAACTTTCTAGCTCCTCCTTGCAAGTGGTTCTCCGATTCTGAAAATTTTCAGAAACCCAGATAGAAATGGCAGTTATTAAAAAATCAAATTTGCACCCAACACCGGTTTATACTTTCAGTCACTTATTTCAAGTTTTCAGTCAAGGAAACAAATTAAAAACTCATTCATGAAAGTTGTCTTTTTCAGTTGGTAAAACTACTTCCCCAGAGTTAGTTATATATGTCCATTCCTCAATCTTTGGTTTTATAGGGAAAATATTGTAATTTTGAAACATTCAAATTGAAGCTGCTAGATCCTGTTTCTTACAATGTTATAATTTACTTATTTCATTAGAAGATGCCCATTCTCAGTGACAAGTACAGTATAGTGTACATTCCTTAGATGAAGAAAAACCCTGCAAAAAAAATCAAGGATGTGAACCTGTGCGTCAAAAGTACAAGGCAAATGAGAACACAAGTAGACCCAACCCAAAGAAAAAGCAAAAGCAAACAACCAACAAGAATCAGGTAAAGACCCAATGCAAAGAGGACTCAAGGCATGCGTTGTGATCTCGCTTCATGCTCATCATGGTGCAGCTCATGCAGCCTCCTCCGCCCATCTGAGCCATGCCTGCACTGATGATGGTATTCTCTCAAGCACAATTATATTTCCACACTCTTAAAATGTTGCATTGACAATTATCTCATCATCAATGCTGTAATGCTCTAAGAAAAATTTTGTGTGAGGAGATTTGTTTTTAGGGGAGCTGTAGCTTGAAATTTTAGATGCATTTTGGGTGACATCAAATTTCAAACTTGATAATTGTTTAAATTGAGATCTCAAGTTTGTTTTCAAGAGACAAAATAAAAATTCCCAAATCTTCATACAACTGGAAAATTTTCCTTTTTTTCTGAAGGGCTTTTTACATCCTACATATCAATTTTTGGTGTTGTCAAATTCCAAATTTGTTGAATTTAATTATTCCAAAGTTAGGTCTGAAGCTTGTTTCAGGTGCTGCAATGGTCAAGTCTCGATGCAACCTAAAGGAACAAAATTGTTTTCTGGAGCGAAATGTGAAATTCTGGTGATAAACTGACACCCTTGATGAACTTGGCTCATTTCATAACATCTCACATTCCAAAAGGAAAGCAAAATTTTCAAACATTTGAAGAAATTTTGTTTGATTTGAAGAAACCATGAAAACACAAGTTCAATTTTTCTTCAAAGCTCCTAACTTTTCAAAACAAAGCATTTATTCTCAACCTTTTGAAGAACAAATTCCTTCAATGTTTCTTCAAAGGCGCTCCTACCTTTCAAAACAAAACCCATTCAAGACACAAAACCATTCAAACAACCCACATGGAAAAAAAATAAAAAATCTGTCATGCAAAGTTTCCTTTGAATTCCTAAAAGGATCACCACCCACCCCACTCATCCTCAAAGGATGCATTCTCATATATTTGAGCGATTCTCAACTTCCCAACCCAGAAGCAAAGTCTACATTTGGAGTGTTGACAAATGCTTCATTTTGGAAGGTGAATTGTTGTCCCAATGCAGAGGGTGTGCAAGGGTTTTGTATGGGTCTGCCTTTCAACCATGGAATGATGTAGTTCTCAATTGGTCTCATATTTTGAGGAATGTTCGTTCACCAGGTGTTATTCTGAACTGTGATTCCATCTTTTCAGAACTTCATGGAACATTTGGTATGTTATTAAGTGTGGGCCATCCTTTTAGTAATAATGCCCTTGAGTACTTTGACATTACCCTATGCACCAAAATCCCAAGGGTCATTTGGTTTTGTACCCACCAACACTAAGTAATAGAAGCCTATTTTTTTGCAATTTGTCCAAAGCAAATCAAAAATGTCATTTACAACACCAAATTTTAGTCACAAAAGACAATTTTTAGTTGCCTTCGACGACAAGTCACAAAATGAGGGTTTTTTTTTTTTGGGTTACTAGTGCATGCAATGGGGTAATGCATTTGAATGGTCTCTTTTGGTGTGTAAAAAGAGGGGTAGGGAGAGTTGAGAAGCCAATGATGCTACCACGTGCACCTTCTACTAGTGGGCTTGTATGGCTTTCGTGTTTCATGGCATTTAGCTTGTTGACACAATTGAATTGAAGTGTTGGGTACTACGGTATCATATATAACATCATATATAACATCGGTTGTGTGTTTGTCCCTATCCCTTCTCAAATCGACCATCTCAAATTTCATTTGTCAAACATGTGTCCCGTGTGAAGGTTAGTTAATATATCTATTTTTTAAAGTAAAAAAACTCCAAAGGAAGTGCAGCCATACATGTTTTAACAAGGGCTGTGTCATACGGTGGGGCACCTTGCCATTTACATTAAAAAGGATCTTATAAGGCATAAAAAGAATTATGGAAACTCAAATATTTCACCATGGAAAAATATAATCAACTATTTGTAAAGTTAACATAATTACAATTTCATATTTTCAAATTATACAACTTTTATAATATTGATATTGATATCAAAAATATATATTTATATAAGCTTTTTGACTATGAATTTTTTGTCAATCAATAGAGAATTTATAATAATTTGTTATATTTAACTATTGATAGAATTTTTGTACTTGTTGTAAATAAAAAATATTTTTTTAGGATTTAGAGGTTTTTTTTATTTGTTGTTCATACTACTTTAAGGTTAATATTGAATTGTCAATTCAAGTTAAAATTTTGAATTAAAATTTACCTATTAAGTTTAAATTTGGGTTATAATAAAAACATGAACAATATTATAAAAAAATTCAATGACAATGTCACCTATCAAGTCTTATGATATTAGGGTTTTGAGATATAATTTAATATAATTTAATGTTATGTAAAAATAAAAAATTGCATTTAAATCTAAGCATTCCATTAATCACAAGATTATGAAATGGCTTCGATTTGACAAAACAAACAATGTATAGATAAATTACAAAAAGATAGCAAGATTGTGCACTGGAAGCTCAGTTCTTTGTACATACCTCCTCTACCATTGTGTCCTTGAGAGCCTTATCATCAGCACTCTCAATCCACACACATGGTGGTGTCTATATAACCATTTGCCTTTTCAAGCAACTCCCTCTGCGTCTGGTTACTATTCTCATCCTTCAGTTCAGAGCCTGCCTGGAAGTTTAGATCTCCAGCCACCAGCACTTTCAGTGGTTGTGCCTCAGAATTCGGCATCAACATTACCCAATACCAAACTGGAGCCAGAAATAAAACTATTGATTCCAAGTATGCCCCCCATCATCAGATGCAACACCAGCAGCTATCTCTGCAAATGATTGCAAACCTGCACCCTGTTCAATGAAGGGGTCTTCAACAACAATAGTTGAGCACTCTGTCACCTGCATCATCTGCTACCTTGTGGGCTCTGTTTCCTGGGAGAAGAGGACCATCCACTATTGTGTCCATAACAGAACTGCTCCCTTCCATATCTTTCTTGCCCCTCCACTGTCTATTGATGATTTGATTGGATGCCGCTTTCTTCCAAGATCTCGGAAGTTTCGTTCCTGCTCACCACAACCAGTTCTGTCGCACAACACATTGCATTGTCCATGAGACCCACTCCTTCAAAACCATCTCCCTCAACAGCTGTGGTGGTCTCAGAGGCTGTAGTTGACACCATAAAATCTTCAACATTTTCTAAAGTTGATGATAGAGGTGGAGATTCCTCACCACTCACTCTGACTTGATGGCCCGAGTCAGGCTTGCAATCTGACTTGCTCAATGTGTTGCCAAATTCACCAACCACTTGACCATTCATTAAACCTTCTGGATCATATATGCATGACCCACCAAGTACAGGAGGTCCCTCCTTTTGTCTTGTTTGATGTACAACAGACACCTCCTCTAATCTCGGAGCTGCTACTGCAATGGCAGCAGTAGTGGGATTATCAATATCTACACTATCTTGGATGCCAGAAGGAAGTGAATTGGAGGGGTGAATCTGATCCACCCCCAAATGTGAATTTGTTACTACCACAGCTGGAATCAATGCAGATTCTGCTGGTACTGGAAACACTTCAGTCTAGGTCAAATCCAGGCATGAGAATTTGTGTGTTACAACATGCTCATGCTCCTCAGCCTGTCATGAAGGATATCTGTTCATGATTGATGATGGAGCCTGATGCTGGTGTGAAACCCCACCCAATAGGCTGCCAGGGACTCTGTACTGATGTGGTGGCTTATGGCTAGGGTTTACTCTTGCCAGAGGAAAAGCAGGACCAGGATGCTTCTGTAAATGACCACTCTCATTATGAAAAAAATTCCGCTCTTCACCTTTAGTGTGGGACCAAAGTTCCTCCTTAGTTCCCAGGTGGACAAGATGATGGGTAGCCTTGCTCAGGTGTAGTTGCATGACTTGGTCTATTGAAGGAAGAAGAGGAGGATGGCCATACTGAGAAGAACCTGGGAGTCCTGGGGGAGGAGGCTTCCCTGTCAAACTATGGCTCATATGTAGGATTGGAGGAGGAGCATGGTGGTGGGTTTGCAGAGGCAATGTTGATTAATTAAAAAATTTCATTGTCTGACTTGAGCTTTGTTGTAGGATCCTTTGCTGGTGAGGATGATACTGCTGCTACACTCATGGTGGTTCTACAAATGCAGCCGTCAAGGATGTTGTTGGTTCCTGCATACTGGCTTGCATTCACTGATGTCCAGGTGCCACAGCCCAAGCTCATCTCTACCAACATAGAATTCCTCATGCACTTATAGGGAATTTAAAAAGCAAGGCAAAAGTCTTCATGATAGGATGGATGCTCTTGCAGGAGTCACTGATTGTTTACCTGTTGAGGAATCAGCTCATAAAAGTTAGGAGGTGCCGAACTTGTCCTTTTTGGAATCTGCAGGGAAAAATCAGACATGTCATAAGCGTCAAGCATTTGATCGCAGTTCAAACCTTGGCATCAAAATATACTTGGCACCTTCTTGATCTGAGATATGCCCCAAGTCCATATTACAGAGCAACAGTTGCATCAGAAACTAGAAACTGTGATCTTAATTTTGCAGGAAGTGATGAGGCTAGATGATGATGATGATGATGATGATAAGAGTAGACAGATAATGCAAAATCGTAATGACATCATCACTAAATTTGGTGTTCCTTCACAAATAATGAACACACCTTCATAACACTTGGCCGATGCTTCATGAGGGCCACGAAGGCTCTGCTGCTGTGTCAAGTCTTTCTGTTGGCAACTCACTGCAACCAGTAGCAAGTCCTATCAAACAAAAAGCTGGAAAATGAGTGCATGGGTACATCATTGAAAATAAGTTGTTTTCAATCAGCAATCTCCTGCTGTGGTTGGCTTCAAAGAATTGACAATACCAAACTAGACACAAATTTCTACATGGGAGGAGGAGGTGGTTACACCTTGTTGCTACTGCTACTGCGATGCAGTTGTTGGTCATTGTGTCTTAAAGAAGGCAGGTTCATCTTTCATGTTTTGAGATTTCAAAACATACAATAAAAACATGTGATTGTCTTGTGTGTTTTGAACTTGGATTCCAGAATTTGCAAATGAATTTTCCTTAAACATGAAAGATTTATCTAACCTATTGATTAGCATTGGGGAAAAGGTTATAGGAAGAAGTTGTTGCAATAGGGGAAAAATTGCAATAGGATGCCAACATTGGTTTGAAGAAGTTACAAAGATTATTTTAGTTTCGATTTTCATTTATTTCCTAATGGGGAGTTCAACCCCAATTTGGGCTTTAACTTTAGGTGTTTGAAGCATTGGAGATTAAACAACATATTCTTGTAATATTAGTGTGCAGTGCCAAAAATGGGTAGGCCACACAATTTAACACCTTTGAGTACATAGCAAGCAAATCACTCAATCAAAGGTTGTTGAATGCACAAGGTTCATGTGCTACACAAAAATAATGGGATGTGGACAACAATGTGGTCACTAGTCACATAATCACATGGCTCTCGTTTTCTAATAGGTGTTGTGGATGAAATGGTGATGTAATAAAGGCATCAACATTGTAGGCCAACTACCAACCATTGTCATAAGCTTGTAGAATGAAAGGAAGTTCAAGTCAAGAAGTTCAATGTTAGTTGAAAACATTTAAAAGCAAGGTGAGGCCAAGACCTACTAGGCATGGTGTTGGAGCTTGCTACAATTTGTGCATTTGAGCTTGAAAGTGATGGTGGCAGATGTTTCTACCATCGTTCCAAGTGTGCAAATTTTCATCCAAACTTTGGGAAATAAAATGTTTGCATGGTTTGACATTTAGACCTAAACAAAAGCTTTGGGCTCAAGGTTCACCATTTTTATTTTTATTTTTTGGGATATTCATCCATGATGACAAACATCTATCCATAGTTTGGATGAAATTTATTATTCGTCCATTGTAATAGTTGAACATGAGAACATATAGGGAAACAACATTTAAACCAAACAACTTGGCCTTGGTGAGTGAATGGACTAATTGGTGAATGAGAATGGGTTATAAACATTACACCAAAAATGTCATTTTATGACTAATCTTATACAATTACAAGTGGATAAACTATTAAAAATGGCATAAATGACAAGTCTAAATCAATTACAAATGGCATAAACAACTAGTGTTATGGGTAAAAAATTATTCTATCTTGGTTAAACCTCATGGGTGTTAAGAGATGGTAGTATTGTCATTAAATGGTAGTTACTGTCATATGGCAAAACAATTTTAGTTGAATTTTTAAATGATTTTGTGTTTTGACAATAATGTTGTCAATACAATGAACTACTTTCATGGGGCAAAATAATTAAATTTTAATTATGGGAAATTTTATAATAAAAGTAATATTAATTACTAGAAATAATATATATCATAGTCTAGTTTATTTAGAAGGGCATCCTAGTAACTATTTAATTACTAGTGATAAATATCCTACTTACCACCTTGTATTTATTAAGGGTGAAGCCATCTAGGATAATTAGTCCAAGTGGATAAACAATGGATGGATTTTCCCTTAACTAGGATGTGTGGAAGAGATTAGGATAAGGACTCAACTTTTGTATTCACCTTATTTTTTATTTATTTCTTGGGAAGAATGAAGGATTTCATTAAATGATTATATTCATTAATTTTTATGAGTCATTAACATTGGGAGGATGCTTACGTGTGACCCTCTTGTGTGAAAAAGAAGGAGAAAAACATGAGGTGCCTCACAAATTAAGGAACCACAAGCACAGCCTTATTAATGATTTGACTAAGTGTTAAATCTAAAAAAATCTTGAAAAAAATATGGCATGTCAAGGTAAGTCCAAAACACGTGCCAATTCAACTACATAGCAAGATCAATGAATTGATTAACTCCCACGTAGCCTGATTTGTAGCCTACCTAGTTTATAAGCATTATGCGCATGCATTTTTTTTCTTCACAAGTTTGACTACCAACTTTTTTTTCCTTTGTTGATCATCATGCATGTGTTTTTCCTCTCAAACTAGCCTACCCAAACTCAAGCTTTTAATGTTTTTCTTGTTGCCTTGGTGAGTCAAATATGTGGTTTTGCAATTACATAATTGTGGGAGCTCACTAAATTTATGTGTTGATTAGGTTAGATAGTGATTCCAATAGGTTTCTTCTTCGCTAGAGTCACCATTCACGATGGAAGAGGTTGTAGATTACACATACTAAACCGAGGATTTTTTTGTGAATGTTAGGAAATTGAATGGCAGTGGGATGAATCCAAGGTCAGACCTTACTTCAGAACATCTATGAAACAGATTTAAAGGAGGTTTTCAAGAAAGTCACCAAGTTAAGAACCACCAATAACAAGTTGCATCTAGAAATGAAAAAAAAAACTTATTAATTTATACACTAAAATTTATTGGACACCACATGTGATGAACAATGAGTTCATGTCATGGGCAATGAAGGGTTACATTGCAAGAGTGAAAGGGCACAATATCAATTAGGCTAAAGTTGTCGCTTGCATTACATGAGAGAAGGTTTGGAAGGAATTGACAAAAATATGCAAAAAACTTCTGTGAAACTTGAGTTGTTGAAGTTCAGCAAAGGCAAGGCTTCATGCAAGTCTGAAGGCGATGTTTTAATGTCAAAGGGGAAGTATGTGAAATAGGGGAATGTTAGTAACTCCCGATGTCCATATGGTGTGTCAGCAACATAAGTGACTAGAATAAAAGATTTGCAACTATGACTTTTTGATGTTTTGAAAAATGAAAATTGCAAAATCAAGAGCTTGGAGGGTGAAAAAAGAAGGTGGCAAAAAAGTTCATAGGTTTGTCATTTAATATGGAGAGTTGTAAAACAACCACATTAGAAGCCCAAAAGGCTTTTAGTAAAGTTGAATAAGAAGTCAAACATCTTTGACGAGTGTGCATGATCTTGAAAAATCATGTTCATGTAGACTTTCTTTTTTATGATTAGGTTAGTTTTACCGAGCTCCAATGTAGCATGTTCCTTGAGTTTTTTTGGTTTTAGGGTTTAGTTTTCTTTCGATCAACTCATTTATAACTTGATTTTTTTGTAATCTTAAGTTAACACAAAAGGTAAAGACTCTAAATTGAATCTCTTGAATGATGAAGATTCAAAATGTAGAAACCAAATTGGAGATTTCACAAACACTATTTGAAGATAAGAAAAAAAGAGGTATTGCTAGTGAAGATGTATACCAAAATGCAAAACTTAATTATTGGAAGCTAGATTCCATGATCAATGAAGCACAAAAGGAAATTTCTGGTGTGGAACGGGAACAAAGGTCAATTGTATGTCAAGTGATTGAAATGCAAAAAGGTGATAGTATGTCAATATGGCCCAAACCAATTTTAAACTGAACTATAAGCCCACTTACTTGTGATCTTGCAATAAATGTGAGACCTTGTGGATTTTGCAACAAATCGTATCATTGTTGGGATGTATTTGGCCTATCAAACGCCATTAGACAGTAGGTCCTTGGTCAAGTAATGGACTTGGATGATCTCATTTGGGTTACTAGTTTTAGATGGGCTTGCAACATTAATTGTTTAATTCCGACCCACCCAACCTATATTCTTCATTTTTATCACCTCTTACATTTCATTTTAGGACAAACACATTAGTGTGATTATGATGTCACATCTAGTGATCCCAAATGGGCCAAACATCCTTGGCAACAACGGGATTTTACATGAAAGGAAAACAT
This sequence comes from Sphagnum contortum, assembly GCA_963920785.1. Classification (NCBI taxonomy): domain Eukaryota; kingdom Viridiplantae; phylum Streptophyta; class Sphagnopsida; order Sphagnales; family Sphagnaceae; genus Sphagnum; species Sphagnum contortum. The sequence continues at coordinate 9,538,472 of OY987278.1, forward strand.
GATGGATGTCATGAAGGCTCAATGTTTGGAAAAGAGGGGGGGGGGGGGATATATACAAGTTAGATGCATTTTTTGACATCCAAACTTTTGGATTGATGCCAAACTTTTGGACTTGTTTGAAGAAGTTGAAGGGACTTTAGATGCACATGCAATTGGGGCTTCCTATGGGGATGTTCCCATATCAATGTTGCAGCAAGTATAGGCTATAACCTCAAGCACGAGCATTAAAAGGTGAATAACCATTCAAGCCCAAGGCACCCAAGTAATTGTGCACACTTGGGAACCGAAAATTGGTCCCATATTGACAATAGGCGAAGCATGCAAGATGTGATAATTGTTGCAAAATTTTGTTCATTCCTTTGCATTTAGCTTCAAGGAGTTAGGAAATTTGGAAGGTAGGTTGTACACATCACCTTGGATGATGATAACCTTATTTTCTAATGACCATATAGATTGAGTGACATGGAACAAGATTCGGTGAAAATTCAAATGGAGGAACTTTTGGAGGCAAGGTTGGTGGACAAATATGCATGTTAACAAAAAAATTCTTGAGCAATTGGATTAAACATCAGATGTGTAAATATTATCAACAAGCAAACATGATTTGACAAGCATGACATTTAATTACCATAAGGGATTTTTAGTTATATTGTCCAAGTGAAGGTGATTGACACTTTAGATTTATGATTCAAATATCATCAATTACCACTTTGAAAGGTGACAAAATGAAGACTAATTTTGGGGCGTTTACTAAAATGGGAAGGATTATTTGTATAAGTGGAAGTTCCTACCTTTTGGGTTGAAGATTGCACTTGGGGTGAAAGTATCATTGGGTGGTACGACAAAAAAACATCACACTTTTATTTTACTGTTCCCATTGAACTTTAAGAAAATATAGGAAACACTCAAATAAGGGATTTCATTCATTTTTTGGGTAAATACATTTATTAAATGTTTAGAATTTGAAATTTTAATGAAATAAAAAATATTTAAAATTTAATGTCCTTAATGATTTCCTAACCAAAAAGGTATAGGAAAGTAACATTAGTTATGTTCTTTGAATTTTTTGGTCAAAAACATTTTTATTACATGTTTTGGGTTTTTTAAATATATGAATTTCAAAGGTACTTTAACTGATATTATATCTTTTTATTATGTTATCAATTGATTAAATGTAGTTCAGTCATGAATTTCCAAAAATCAAGTTTGTGATTCTTAAAAGGGCCAGGGAAATTAGGAATACAAATTTGTGATAATTCCCATCTATTTTGATTCTAATGAAAACTTTTAAGGCCATATGTTTTGGGATACAAGGGACAAACGTGAAATATTTTAAAAGAAAATGACCAAGTGGGTGCAAATACATATCTAAGAGCCAAAAACCATGTCGAATAGTGGTGAAAATTGTGAAGTTTTTTACATATGTTTTTGTTTTGACATTTTGAAGTTATGTTAATCATTATAAGTTGTGTTAAATGACTGATTATATGACTGTTGAAGAATTCAAATAAAAAATTCAGTAAATTTAATTTTAGGTTCTGGTTTTAGTAAAAGATGTTTGAACTTTAACAATAGTTGCATTACAACTCAAATGTAATCAATTTTGCAAAAGATTAAGTAAATGAGTTTTTTAATAAAAAAATTGATGGTAAAAAAATTTATATGATAATAACCTATTACCCAAATTCAGAAAACACTCACAATTTAGAACTCATGAAGTTTGAAATTTTTAGAAATTCAAAACATGTTTCAAAATTTTAAAAATTAAAAATTTACCACATGGAAATGGGGTGTAATGTGCATAACTTTTTTTTTTTAATTTTAATTTATGATAAAGAAAAAAAAGCCTAAAGTATTAACATTTTTGGTGTGATTCAAAATTATGATAAATTTAGATGCAAAATGCAAAATTTGGCAAAATCTGCACACTTTGAAAAATTCATATTTATTCAACAATTATGGACACAAAACATGTGATTTATTGGGAAAATTAATTTCATTTTTAATAACAAGTTGCAAAAGATTTCATTAAAAAATAATTGATATGAAAAAATGACTTTAAAAAAAAAAGAATTCATGGCCCTTTGGTAAAGTAATATTGTTTGTTCCTATCTACATACTTGCATGCAAAGATATTATTTGGCCAATTTTAGTTCTTTAATCATATTTTTCACCTTTTGCAAAATTCCAAAGGGTGATGGATTAAGTTCCTACAAGCTTGGATTTTGCCAAATGTTGCATTGATGACATCATTGTGTTTAATTCCACCATAGAGGAGCACAATCATCATTTGGAAGGTATGTCTGAATGCTTAGGGGCACATGGGTTGAAATTACACTTAAGAAAATGTAGGTTTTTCCAATCCCAAGTGAAGTATTTGAGGCACATGATTTACCCAAGAAGTTTAAGAGTCTAAAAGGTCAAGGTGGATGTAATTTCCAAGGTTTCAAAACCAATTGATGTTAGTTAATTGAAGGTATTTTTGGGCTTCGTAAACTATTATTAATGATTTGTTAAAACGTTTAGTCAAATTGTTAAACCTTTGATTCAATTGACCAAGGTTGATGAGGAGTTCATTTGGAGGGATGCACTTGATAGAATGTTTTCCAAAAGATGAAAGTTGAGTTAGATTTACACTCATTGTGATGTGATCTATCAAAAGTTGTCTTCTCCAATTGCATATAAATTAGAATGCTTTCGGACTTGGAGTAATTCTTATGCAACTTGATGAGAAAAATCGAGAGTTTAAGGTACCTTATGCAAGTTGGTTCAATACCCAAGCAAAGACCAAATACAATTCATACTACAAAAGGGAATCTTTGGTAGTTATTTGGGCCATGGTCACATTTTGGTGTTATTTATTTGGTAGCCCATTCACATTGGTCCTTAATCACTAACCATTGAAATGGTTCATGGAGTTCAATTGGCTCATGGAGAAATTGGTAAAATGGGCTTTCATTTTTTTGGAATATGATTTGATGTCAAATATGAAGGTGAAACAATCAACAAGGATGGCAATGGGTTGAGTAGAAACCCAAGTTCTAGTGAATTGAATACCATTAAAGAATGTTGGAATGGGGAACAAAATTTGGAAATAGTACTTGGTTGACATGATGTTTCATTGATGTGCACCTTGGCAAATGGTTCCAAGAGATATTATGTCAAACTCAAGTGATTATTTAGGCATTTTGGGGAATTTAGAAGTAGAACTTGATGACAATGAACTTGTGAACATTTTTGGGAATCCCAAGTTTTGACCTACTTTCAAACAAGGGAGTTCGATGTGGGATTAACCTTCAAAGAAAAGGATTGAGTTTTTCAAAGAACCAAAAGATATCGTTAGGAAGGATAACATCTTCTAAGGATGTGGTTAGATGGGTGTGTACTAGTGCACCATGTCCAAAATTGTGGGAAAACATTGTGAAGCATGCCCATGAAGAGTTGGCACATTTTGGGGTATGTTTGACCTATAGTTTGTTTCAAGAGCAATCAATTCAATTCATCTAATTTTTAATTAATTATTTCATATAATTAGTTATTTGACTTCAAATAATTTGTTATCAGAATTAAACAGATTAATTCAGATTAATATTTAAATATTCAATTTAATCCTTTAGTTCACAATATTTGAGTAAATTATGTATTAATTAATAGTTAACATTTAATAAAAAAATTTGTTAAATGAGGATTAAATAGGGATTTAAAAAGTTATTAACTTATTAATAGTTGAACAATAATCACAAAATAGTGGAAAAGTAGTGTTTCTATAATTTCAACATAACGACATCATAGTTGCACAATTAGTTATATCAATAGGAATCATAATTGACAACTAATTGCAAATGTTATATCTAATGGGCAATGAAAATGCAACCATGTGGCATAATCATATATGTCAAAATTGTACACTAGTTGTAATGTAATTGTTGATTGAATGTTACATTTATAGTAATTATACTATAGTTGTTAGATGCAATTAAAATGCAACTTGCTAAAAAATCAAACATGATTGATTATATCTGTATGTATGATGTGTACATTACACCAAATATCCCATTTGCAAGTATAATACAACTCCTTGATTTTCTAATGTGGAATTTTATTTAATTACATGTATTTTCATCCTCTAGTTGTAGGGTAGTGTGGTTTCAACAAACATGATTTCTCATAGAGTTAACTTGGAAAAATGTTCAATCATAACCAATATGTATTAGTTATGATAAGTTGTTAGGCTCAATGGTCTAGCAAAATCCAAGTTCCATTGATATTTAAGCCCCATGATCAATAAAGGTTGTAAATGTGGGGTGTGTGCAGAAAATGATGCACAAACTTGATCACACACTATGCATCATGAAATAAAATTTCAAACCTCCAATTGCATACCTTTCCATAGTTAGTAATTTAATTCAAATAATTAATCTAAACAATTAATTATCAGATAACTAACTATTTAATAATTTAAATAGACTTATTAATTCAAAAACTTATTTTAGATAATTAATTAAAATATATAATTATAAACTAATTAATTATTTACTTGTAAATTAAAAAAATAAAAATAAAAACAAAGAACTTGAGATTTTTTTAAAAAAAATTGCAACTCGATTTACAACTAAAAAAATTAACCCGTAAGTTTTGTCCTTGAAATTCATTTCACAAACTATAAAAAAGAAGGTGTCGTTATTGCGTTCACATTATAATACATGTTTTAATTCGAGATGAATTTAAAAAAGTTTAACCCTTAAGACAAAATATAAAATAAAATATTTACATGGCTATTTTTCTACCTTCCTACCTACCTTTCGACCTTTGTACCTACTTACCTACATAGGTAAGTAAATAAGCATGTAGTGTAGGTAGGTAGGTATGTAGTCTAAGTATGTAGGTATGTCCTACCTACCTAGTTTTACATGCCTACCTACTTACTTCCCTACCTTCCTATGTCTATATATCGACCTACTTAGCTACTTAAATAAATTTTTTTTCAAAAATTCAATTAACATGTTGCATGGCAACTTTTGACTATGCCACATGTCACAATTTAAAACCATCATAAAATGAACAATCATAATGGATGGTGGAGATCAATATTTCAAACATCATAATTTTCATCCAAAAATTGCAATAATGTAACATGTCAAATTTTGATGAATTAATGAAAAATGACATCAACATGATGTTACCATGGTAGTTGCAAACTAGTTACATAATAGTTGTTCTTACATAGTTGTAACTGAGTTGCATAAGTTGCATTGTGTATGGTTTCACATGCGGTGAGTTGCATTTGTTGCAATTCATGCAACTTGTCCAATAACATTGACACCCATAGAAATACATTGAGTTGCAATTGGTCATACTCAAAAAACGAGTTGCAAGGCTAGTTGCAAATCACCACAATTTCTCATAGGGGAATTGAATTGGCACCACCTTGAAACAAAAATAGTGAAGCTACTTATGCATTTCGAGATTGAGTCTTGAATAGATGTGGTGTTCCAAAAAAAATGTTCATGAATCAAAGCATAATATTCCAAAGAGAAATTTAGGAGTTTTGTGAATAGTCTTTGATTGACCATAAGACTACTTTTCTTAATCATAAGGCTAATGGCTTGGCTAAAAGGATGTACAAATGGTGAAAAAAAGTTTACAAATATATGGCTTATAGAAGGGGCATATAGATGATTGGGACATACAATTGTCATGGTTGGCCACAAGATACCGATTTAGTGAGCAAATGTCACTAGCTTCAATTTCCTTTTACTTTTTATTTTTTGAATATGAACCCCAATTACTAACATCCATTCATAAGGATGTGGCCCATGTGGTTAATTTCACTAAGACCAATGTGTGGGTTTTAGCTTGTCAGTAGCATGCAACCTTGTTCAAAATATACATGCCTATGGCAATGAAAAACTTGACCATTGCATAACATTGAAATATAATATAACATGCCACCATATGTGGGGGGTGTGTATTGACCTAAGGTTCAAAGGCTTGAACTTGAAAATTATGTTTATTTGTAATAGACAACACTTACCACGTTGGATGTGATAGTTGGTCTTGTCATTCTATATGCGAAAAAAGTTCTACTTTCTAGGGTTTCGTTATTGGAAGGTCTTGATGGTCAAATATGGAAAGACCATGCATAGAATTATGCACCATGTCACCTTCCACATGTGAATGACCAAATGGACCCATCGTTAACTATAATTTAAATAGGTTTGTGATGCATGTTATGTGAAGAATCATGAGGTGCAACAATCAAGTTGGTTTTTGACCGTTGTTTTAGGGGATGGCATATGGGTTGTTTTTACATCATCGTTATGGAGGTTTCAATAGAAGATTGGGAATGTTCACAATGTACCAGGACATAGACATGGTCGTGATTTAATGGACAATGGATTTGATTCAGGGAAAGGTCTAATTTGGCTAAACATAAGAGATTGCAACTAGCCAACTAATGATGGACCTTACATTGCACCTAACCTATTGATCTCATCATGTTTGAAATCAAACTTTTTTCATACATTCCCTTACCCCATTATGTCCTATTTTATCATAGTTTAACTATTTAGTGTAAGAAAACTTTTATCCCAACAAGGGGGGACGATTTGTGTGCATGTTTTTAGGTATGTGATTGGAGGATGCATCATCAACCCTCATCTTGTTGCTCCCATCCCTTGACTAGTAGATAGCTTAGGTTTATAGCCAAGCTCAAGCTAATGAATACCTACCCAATCCATAGTAGTGCCCTACACCTTGGCATGGAATTAAGAATAACTCTTTCAAGTCTCTTTCTTGAAAGGAAACCATGCAATTGAAATTCTGAATGTAGTAGACCCAAAGTTTGACACCACAACACTTGTATAATTACCTTACCCTAACATCAGCTTCGTCATTAAATAATCTTCAAAATAGTGAAATGAAATCGAATGAAAATAGGAAGTTAACATGTTGAAAATCATCATAGTTCTCATAGATTACATGGTGAATGATTTCACCACTCATATCACAATATTATAATAGAAGATGGAAAATATTGTAATTTCAAAATTTAAAAACAAATTCATTTTTTGAAAATAAAATAAATCGTTTTGTCATATGGAAACTAACCCTAAGCTACAATACTAATGGTAAGGTGTGTCACCAAAGAGGGACAAACATGATCAAAACCAAATATTGTTTAGGATTTAGGGTTTAATGCAACATGAAATTGGTTTGAAATAATCCAACCACTTACCCAAAAAAAAAAGGGTGTGAATCACACACAAATCTACCAAAGCCCAATATCTCGCTCTGGGCTAGAGGGAAAAGGTTTCATGTAATTTCACTAGAGCAATAGGGGCATTAGGGGCATTTTTGTTGGGATGCAAGCTTGACCATTCTCATTGGACACATTCATCCAATTTCTTGCATGACATCCATCTCACGGCAACTTCGCCACACATAAAGAAAAAACTCAACTCTCTTTTTCTTCTTTTTGTCTCTCTTTTTGACAAGGCTTGAGTAAAAAAGATAAAAATCAACAGATTTCTATACTTGGTTTTCAGGGTGTAGCCAAAATATAGAAGGATGATTAAAGATTTTTACTTCACATTTGATTCATAGCCAGATTTGGCTAAAATCTTGCTAGAGATGATCGCCACTTTTTGTATGTCTAAAGGTATGGATGATGGCCATTTTGGCTACAAACAAAACGCCATTAAAAGAAACCACTCATATGAATCAGAGTTTGCAAGCCTCTTGTAGTATGCAAGTTCCATCATGAGTAATTTTTGAATGGATCATAAATCATGATGAATGACAAGGTCATTGACTTAGCCACAATAGGGCGATTGGAATTTAAATTATTATTTATTTTTTTGAAATGTGTGTTTCCAATAGCACCACACTTTGTCCCATATCCATTGCCCAAAGTCCTCCTCTTGTAACCTATATAGTTCGCCCAAAGGAAAACAATATGTCTATTTTTGGAGTTGCCCAAAGATTGATAACATTTTTTTGGTGATGGGCCAATCAAACAGGCCCATCTCATCAATTTTGAAAAAGAAGAAGGGGGGCTCTCCACAACTAATTAGGTGGTAATATGAAACACACTTATGACACATTATTTCTCTTATTGCTACTACTACTTCTACTTCTACTACTATTACCACTACCTTACCCTAAGGTCAGTTTCGTCATTAAAATAACCTCAAAATAGTGAAATGAAATTTTGTGAAAAATGTGAATAATTATCATAAGCTACACTCTAAATAATTTCACTACTTATATCACAATATTATAGTAAATTATGAAAAAAAATCATTTTTTTGGGAAAAAAAAAACCATTATTTGTTTTGTCAATGTGGAAACTGACCCTAGGCTATGGGTATTATATTGTGAATGCCTTTTTTTTAATTTATTTTTTTGCACAAAAGAAGTGGGTGGTGGGGGGTGGTGGTGGTGGTGGTGTTACTTTTAACAAAAGAACTACCTAGTAGAGAGAGAAATCCTTTGTGCCAACTTTGTGCCCCTTAATGAAAACCACCACTAGAATGACTATACAAAGAAGCAAGGATCCCAGAGCAGACCAATAGTACCCAACTCCCCCTTTTTTTGTGTGTTATTATTGGCCTTATTGGCCTACCAAGAAGGCAAGGATATTGTGTTGAGATTCATTATAGAGTATACATAGTAGTAGCTTAAGGGATTTTAGCCCCCTAGGTAATAATAATAGTAATAATAATAGGTCTATTTTTAGTTGAGGATTTTTGAAAGATGATATTTTGGCTTGTGTTGAAACTTGAGATTAGTTCTAGAGTTATAATAATATATATCTTGAAGGCTTTTGGTTTCTTTTGGAGCATTTTTTGAACATTATATTTTTGCATGGTGAAATATTTGAGTTTCCATAATTCTTCTTCTTCTTCTTTTGCCTGAAGAAACATACCATTTTGATGTATGTAAATGGCAAGGTCACAGTAATGATATGATACTTTTCATTCCTTCTGCAGTGTGATGATGACTCTCTCTCTCACTCTCTCTCTCACTCTCACTCTCACCACATTATGAGTAATGAGTATATAAACTATGAACTTTTTTTTTATATAATATTCCTGGGCTCTCAAATTGCAACACATTATTATTATTAGTATTATCATTACCTGTTTCAATTTTTTGCCAGTCACAAAAATGATCATGTCTCAGTGCAATTTGCCCCAAAAGCACTGAGATCCACCCACAACCCAAAGTCTGGGATTCATCCAAATTGCTTGTGTGCAGGTGGCCATTATAGCCATTGCTGGGGGACCTGCCCTTCCAATTTTCAACTTCATCATAATTGTCACTCAAGAGAGGAGATGTCATAGGCTACTACTACTACTACTACTGTTTAGGGTCAAACTGCTCTTGTCTTGTGAATGCATGTATGTATGAATGTATGTGTATGTATGTATGTATGTATGTACATATATGTAGTCTACAAAGTTCCAAATGGTTTGCGGCAGAATCTCTCCCCCCACACTACCGATTACATTACATAATTGTCATTGGCCAAAGCTCGTTAAAGGCCATACACCATGTAACTGCTTCTTGGTGTCCTAATGTTTTATTTTTTGGCCAACCATACACACTCATAGACTTACATTGTTCACTTGTAATTTTGATCTATTAGTGTATCGAAAAAATTATCATGTGTTCAACATTCATTGTGTTTCTCATTGTTTGAAATGACATGAAATAGTTTCAACACACTTCAAATGAATCCAACATTTCTACTACCAAAAATTTGGTGTTGAAATCATTGTTGCAATGTACAACCATTCAAAAATGTTCAAGAGGGAATCCCAATACATAGTATGCACATAGGTGTGACTTTTTAGAAGCAATGAGCATCCGAGTAAGATCCAAGTGTCCCCAATTGAAGGGCAATATGATTGGGTAATTTTTGTCATTGGAAATTAATTTAAATTTAGATTTAAAATAAAATAAAATAGGGCTATATCATCATGAATACCCAATGTTGGGTGGGTATCACAAAAAGGAATGGGTACTTGACAATTCTTACATGCCATTCTTCATAGGTGAAAGTTGACAGGTATCATATGAGACATGGATCAAATCACCCTAACAATTTTCAAGTTAGAGGTTTAAAGGTTTAGAGTCCCAAAATAAGATTTGTTTTCAAAATCTCCTCAAGGAGAAAGAGAGTCTTAACCACTAGACCAAATGCCCTCATATGTGAAAGGCTTGAATTCAAATGTCATTATCTTAACAATTGGGTTAAAATTTAACATTTCTTTCATTTAAGACAATTTGAGGTGGGTATTCAAATGTTCTTACATATTTCAAGAACCAAGGTGGTTTCTATAAGGAACCTAAAAACCCTAACCAACAATTTTTAGAGAAAAAGTGAATGCCATCCAACACTAGTTCACACTTGCAGGGCTCACATAGTCATGTTCACACTTGGTCCAACGGCAAAAGTCACACTAGTATGATCTTATAATGTAAATGCGTGTTTTTTCCTATTCAGAAACCCACTCAATATCCAGCATTTAGAAGTGAGATAAAAACTAAGTTGGATGCGAACTAAAACAACAAAACAAACACCATTGCATTTTTTTCCTTTCAATTCCTTTCAATATTACAAACCTACACAAAGACCCAAAATCCTTTTACATGTCACCATTAAAAATTCAAATTGTCAAACCCATGGATTCGAAAGTTCATTTTTTAATTTTATTTTTATGGTAGAGAAAATTTGAAATTTGAAAAGTTGATTATTTTTTTTCAAATTTTTGCAATCGTCCAACCATTTCACCAAAAAAGTTCTAAAATGTTACCATAAAGTTTAAACCTTTGAAATTAAAAATGCTTTTGGAAAAGGTGGCCACTTGACCTAGGGACATTAGTAAAAAAAATAGAAAACATGTGAGAAAAAATATAGGGTGCAATAGATTGGTTGTTGGGTAAAAATAATATGTTAATTAGTTTTAAAATAGGGCATTTTTAATTTAAATAATCAATTTAATTATAATATAGGGTATGTAATAATACATAATAATGGATTATAATTAATATAGGATGGTCTTAATATGTATATATTAAGAAATTGGATGATAATAAGGTGATAAAAAAAGGTTGGACAATTATTTAATACCCCTCCTAAAAATGGTCATTTGATGCATGTAGATCCCAAACTTTACATTAAGTGTCCCCCCTAGGCACTTAACACCATATTGCACAAAAACATGTTAAATTCACCTTCAACAGTAATAACCAGTAACCAATGTTGTGAATTATATGGTTTTTGATATACAAGTTGAACAAATGTAAGTCTAAAATCACAAAATAAAATTTGAAGACTATATAGTTTTACATGCCATATGAAACCATACAAAATAATGTATACATGAACACAAAACACAATGAAATATGGAATATTTCATTTTTTGTCCTTCTTTCTTCCTCTAAGGTTCAAGATGATGGTTGTGAAAGTGGAGCTAGTTCAACAAAAACAAAAAAAAGGAAAAGACAAGGAAAGAAAAATACACTTTTTTTTCAATTCCTTGCTTGTATGGACAATGATCTTTCTATATTAATTTAATACACATTTATTAATTAAAATTTCTATTGAAAATTTATTTTTGAACAATGTATTGACCCGTTAATTTCAACATTAATTTTTTTTCTAATTTTATTCTTCAGAAAATTCCAAATATTGTAATCAAAGTATATTAAATTCAATCAAAAGAAAATGATTTCATAATGAAGCTTGAATATAATCTGAATCTATTTTTTTGCACTGATGTAAAAAATCACTTCATTTTAAGACTTGCTATTAATTTTTCAAATTTGTTGGTATATTTTACCATGCTTTAATCTTTTTTGTTGTGATCTTGTCCTATTGTTTTAAAAAACCATAATTGCCCATGAAAAATGTGATGTGCAATGCCATCATGAAAATATTGCATTATGATTTACATTTGCATGACAATATAATTTACATGGCATCAAATCCCAAAATATACACAACATGGAATGTAAATGTAACAACTTTGGTGTAGATATATGGTGCATCCTTTATATTAAGAACATTTCCCTCTAAAACATTTGAATTTTTTTGCAATGAATTTAATGAACATGGAATACCCAAAAAAACATTTAATGTAATGTAAAACATGCATTCATTGCTTAATGGAAAATTTGAAGATTTTCAAAAAACATTTCAATAACATATGTATGGGAATTTATTTATGTACACCTTTATATAATAGTATAATGTAACATTTTCTAGGACCATAATAATTTAAAAGAAAATTGTAAACAACATATAAATTATAATTTTAAAAATATTCTTCCCAAACAATCAATCATATTAGTTAGGTGACTTGATTAAATTACCTAATCCTTATTAAGATTTAGTCAAATGAATGTGTGTGATTCCTTTTAGCATAAACACACCTTATAAGTGTAAATGATCCACACTTACATAATATTATATAGCATGTAAAACGACTAATTACCTTTACACATACATGATGAGTCATAACCTACCTTGAGGAGTCCCCAATAAAGAAAAAATCAACAACATTCAATCTATCAACCTTACTTTCAAACTTTTTCCCAAAACTAGTTTTAAAAAGTTCAATTATTAATCAAGAAAATAATGGAGAATCCCAGATAAAAATAATTTGCACAAAACTAAAAATAAAAATTGCATAACACCCAAATGAAATAATAAATTTTGACAAAAATTGGAGAAAGAAAAAGATTGCATATTCATTAATTGCTAACAAGGGTCTCTTTGTAACCAATGTCCTTTGGGTGTGAACATGTTTTATACAAGTTACCAAACACACATACCAAATGAACTACACTTAACTCAAAAAAGTTTAAACCATTTTAAAAACTATTTTATCTCTATTTGAAGCCAAAAATAAAATCCCATCCAATCCAATCCAATCTACTCATCCATGTATGGAATTAAAAAATCCAATTGTTGGATCCAAAGTTTACACATTCATAATTCTTTGGTGCTATTAAATGCTTCAAAGGGATCATATTATGTAATTAGTGATTTTGGTTTGCCACCCATGTTAGATTTGGCTCCTTGTTGTGAGAGTTCTAATGAAGAAACGAACAAGGACATATTAAGGTGCAATTGGGGGCTAGTGTGAACCACAAAGTAAAAGGTCCAGATGGTTGCAAAAAGCTAACCACATGGTTTAGTTGTTGTGAGCCCAATGTGAGCCCCCATTATTTAGGACGAGGTAGGTGTTGCCCAAGGTTGCACCTAAGCTTCACTAACCAAAAGACTTCAAGCATTCATGACACTAATGTGTGCATCTTCATATGACATTCACAATGACCAAATAAGGTACTCAAAACAAAAACACAAAGCCAAAATGTGATTCTCTAAGAAAGAATGAAACCTTACAACTTTTGAAATGTGAATGTGAGGATTCTTGCAATAGAGTAGCAATTAATGTTGTGCAAGCATACGTTTTAGCTAGATATACCTAGATGTTGAGTACAAATAGAATATAATATTAATCTTAATCTTTTTAAAAAATCAATATATGCTAAATAAATGCATACCCAAGGATATGTAAATATGAAAAATTATACCCTAAATATATGTTTAAAATACTTGTATTTAAAGTTGATTCTAACATCAAAGTATATGAAAGAAGTAAGTATGATATGAACGCAAAACTTTGTTAGTTTTATTAATCATATGAGATGTCTCCTGATTTATTTTTTCTCTAGGGTAATATTAAGCCATTTTAATTGACCCATCACAAAAAACAAAATTGAAAATTTGGAAGCTCCCCAAAGTATAAGTTCCTATGTGAAGATGTAGTGCCTCCCCTTAGCCTCCATTTGGGTGAGAAGGGGAGAACTTTGGGAAAGCTATACGGGATAAAATTGAGGTGCCAATAAAAAACATCGAGGATCAAAATGTATGTGGTTTGTGTACTTGTACTCAAGAATGAGTAAACATTTTGATTCTTGCATTTTGACATTGGATTTGGTGTCTAAAAATCGTCTTGAAAATTTCAAATTGTGAATTTTTTTAGGGTATAATTAAGTAAAGAAATAAATAGCATATCCATATTTTACCCCCAAAAGGGATATATGATAAAGGTACTTGAGCCCTACCCATCTATCAAAATTTTGTATACCCATATCCTAACCTAATGAAAAATTTTGAATGTTAATTTACCCTTATGTGATGGGTAAATAAATAAAAATAAAAATGAATACCTAAGGATATATTTTTTAAAAAAAACATTAAAATGTATCTGAAGGCGAAAGAAGAATTATGAAAACTCAAATATTTCACCATGCAAAAATATAATCTTCAAGAAAATCCTCCAAAAGAAACCAAAATCCTTCAAGATATTATTATAACTCTAGAACTAATCTCAAGTTTCAACACAAGCCAAAATATCATCTTTCAAAAATCCTCATATAAAAATAGACCTATTACCTAGGGGCCAAAATCCCTTGAACTACTATACTCTAGAATGAATCTAAACACAATAGCCTTGCCTTGGTAGGCAAGGCCAATAAAAGGAAACTAAAAGAGGCAAACAATTGCAATTTTCTTAAGGTCCCAAATAAATAATTTGGCTTGTGGGTGTTGAAAAGCAAGTGCAAATGCTAGACGTAAGATATCTACAAAGACTTGCTTGAGTCACCAACTCCATCAACATGCAAGAACAAGCATCCATCCCATATAGTAGTAGTATATAGCTCTTTCTCTCTCTTTCTCTTTTGTTAAGAAGAGGATAAAAATACAAAGATCTTTGAACTCTTTGTGACTCCAGTGTAGTGACCTTTGTCATCACATTGCGACAAAAGTGTATTATGATTGGATTGCTACAAAAATATAGTATCCTCTTTTTTAAAGCATGTCAGTTCAGTTGACTCTTTGTTATGAAATCCAATCATGACTCAACTACAAATGGAGCTTTTAAAATAAATGCCTACTGATCCTCCTTCTCCAAGCTTCAAACTTCATTGGAGGAGCTCTTCACTAGTTAAGAAAAAATCCTTTTTTCAAAAAAAGAGATTAGGGTTTGAGGGACAAGTTCTAAAATTGGACTCAAACCCAATGCAAATCCATTATAACAACTAATAACCACACACATACCCAACTATTGGTCATTATAACTCTTTAGAAAAAAAATGCACTTAGTTGGAGAGTGTTGTTTATGTCTCAAGTTTGGTACCCAACTTGTTCTAAAATCTTGGGATCCATACATACACATACATATATACATTACACACATACATACTCTTTAATTATCTACTTCCTTATTTGGATTCCTAGTTTTTTTCTTCTCCTTCTTTTGTGCTCCCCTTTTCTCTTTTTTTTGGGACCCATAGGTGCAAACTTAATATCTTTGGACTAACCAAGTTGGGTAGGCACCTAACCAAGTTGGGTTGTGGTTGGTTTCAAGGGAGGTAGGGAGGGAGGGAGGGAGGGAGGGGGGTGATCAATACATCAATACGCCATATGAAATGATTGTGAAAACCATGTCATGACAAACAAAAGAGGAAGAATTGTTGTGATGACAAGGATTGCATGTGGCTAATGAGAGTAGGTTTTTGGCAGACACCCAATTGTTGATTGAATGCTTTTTATGTGGCAAAAAACTCAAGTGGGGTCAAGCTGACCATGGTTGGTTAGATAAGGAAGCAAGTACCAGAATAGGAAAGAAATAAGGTTCACAAGTGGGGCCATCCAATGAAGCCAAAAACAAAGAGGTAGAATATCACTCTTACTCCTTTTCTTTTTTTTTCAAACCTTACAAGGGGTGATGAGGATCATCATTAAGTCACACTTACTACTTGGCAAACTTTTGCATCTTGGTTTTTTGGATTGAAGCTAAAGGAGGCATATAGCCTTTCTTAAACCCTATACAAACCCTCATCTTAAACCCTATAAAGGTAATGACTTGAAGGAGCCCCATTCAGTCACACTTAGTTGGCAAACTTTTTGCATCTCCTCTTTTGGAATGAAGCTAATTAAAGGACCATGGCTTTTCTTGAACCTTGCAAGTGTGAGGAGGAGCCATTCATGGCATTCATTCATTCGTTCACTACACTTAATTGGCAAACTCTACATCTCACTTTTTGAGTAAACCCAAAGGAGAGATGTTGGCCCTTCTTAAAGTCATTCTACAAGGGTGAAGAGGAGGAACCATTTTGTTGGCAAACTTTGCATCTCCCATTTGGAATGAAACCAAAGGAGGTAATGTCACCTTCCTTCAACCTCTTGAGGTTGAGGAATTTGAGTATTTGGCAAAAACGTTTACATGACATTGTGGAAGCATATATTAAAAACATACACACATACATGGGGTAAGTGTAAATCTCAAAAATATACAAAACATGAAATGATAGTCCAAATGTAAACATAATTTTACATTTCATGTTAATTTTCTACTTACATTTCCATGCCCAACATTGGTATATTGTAGACTAAGGACAATTTCCACATTGACAATATATATATATATTAATTTAATTTAATTTTAATTTTTTCAAAAAATGAATTTGTTTTGTAGTTTTGAAATTATTATTATTTCCATCATCTACTATAATATTGTGATATGAGTAGTGAAACTATTCACATTGTAGCCTATGATAATTATGATGATTTTCAACATGTCAACTTCCTATTTTCACAAAATTTCATTTCACTATTTTGAAGGATTATTTAATGATGAAACTGACTTTAGGGTAAGGAAAGGCTTCAAAAAGTTTCGAAACTAAGTATGGGTACGAGTATAAAGGCTATACAAAATTATCAATCCAAGGGTAAATGATGAACATTTATCTTGATTGCAAGGTAAAATTAAAAAACTTTGCCATTATCCTAAACATACCATGTGGGTATATATCGTAAAAATAATGCTTACACAAGTATGTGTAAGCATTTCAAAGTAAGCAAAGACAATTTGCTTGCGCAATTGGCATTGCAAACATGAACATGTGAAATATCAAATATTGTATGAAACAAATAGCAAAAACATAATAAAATCAAACATCTTGAAACTCTTGCAACAACAAAAATTTCAAGTTGTAGTTGTGTTTTGCAATGTGCATAGCAAATAGTAGCCTAGCAAGTTCAATGATTTTGATGTTGAATATTTAATAATTCTTCTTGTAATATTTTTGGGCCTTATTTGTTAAGAAATTATTAAGGTGTACATTTTTTTTTTCCACTTAATAATAAGTATACCCTTTAATAATTTCTCAAAATTCCTGAAATTTTTTTTCTTCATAATTTATTTTGTGCCCAACTTGCTAGGTTTAATGACACTAAGTAGTGTAACTTCAACTTGAACTCTTTTTGTTCCCACAACTCTATAGTCTTGTTTTCTTGGCTTGTCGTGCCTTGTTTATACAATAATTTAACTTGTGAATGATGTGTGCATGGGAGTCTTCGCCTTCTTTATATGATAATTTCTTTGTTGACGATGTGTGCATGGGAGAGAGGCTTGATAGTAACGACATTGTTTTCATTTGGTCTCACGTTTTTGGAGAGAATGTTCACAAGTCATTTTAATTCTTGGTCACTAGAACTTTTGAACTTGAAATAATAATGGGTACAATGGTTTGTTTGTTGTTCCAACAATGTACTTGATGAGTGGCTTATTTGAAACATGAGCGAATGTTGCATGCAATGAATGCTAAGATTGCGTTCATAAGCGCGCACACACACACACACATTCATGGCCCATTCCCCATTGTTATGTACGTGTTTAAATTTTTCATACATTTGGAAGTGAAATTCTTCCAAGGAAGATGGGTTTTTTTCTTTTTTTTTTTTTCCTTTTTTTTCACCCCCTTTCCTACCATGCAACATAGGTGACATGTCTATCTCCTTTTGATTGTTTGAGTTGGAAACGGTTGGAAACAATTGCTTGCATGCTAGAAGTGCATGTCAAGCAAATGAGAAATGCTTGAACATTCAATCAACTAATATGAAGAAGGGTGTATGGTTTATTCCAATATTTTATTTAAATCAAATTCGTATCATTTTGTTTAATTGTAATGTCCTAGGCAAATCTAACCTATAGTCAAGCTTTTTCTTCGTCTACGCAAAGTTATATTGGAAAGCATTTTTTATAACAACTTGATAGTGGAGATTAATAGTTTCCATTGCCATTTACCCATGTACAATATTTGGTGCAAAATATTATTGTTACTATTTTTTAAAAAAATTATGGGGGTTATCTCATTATGGTATATTAAAAAAATAAAAGCAAGAAATGGGACCCCCCCCCCCCTCCGCCCTGGATTTGTGGTGGTCAAAAAAATCCATGTCTAGTCGACCCCAGATTTGCACAAATTTAAGGGAATAAACCAGTGAGGAGAAAGCACGTGGCAAAAACCCCCCTCGGATTTTTTCTTGTAAAAGTGCTCCCTAGGTGGTATTGGGGGGCGGGGGTTGTAATGGGACTGTGGACCCCAGAAACGACAAGCAATTTCTTTCTGTCCTTGAAAAGAGGTTTTTTTCCCCCTTTCATTTCCTTTTCTTTTCTTTTCTTTTCTTTTCTTTTCCTACTGGGAATTGCGCCATGAACAGTGGGTTCTGCCATGTAAGCCCTCGGTAGGTAGGTGGGTGAGCCTAGTAGGAGGCCACACCTGGCAGAATCCACCATTCATGTCCCATTCCAAAGTTACGGAATGGTGGATGATGAATAATCAGCAATGCTGCACGTGCATAATCGGTACCAACTCCTGATTCCGCCTCGTAGTTCCGCCTCCAAGAGGACTCTGAATAATCCCCCCTTGCGTTCAACATATTAGAAAGAGAGTGGGCCAGCTAGGGCCAATTCCGTGGAGCTGGAATCGGCCCTCGATGGCCCGCTCTTTAACATTAAAAGGCAGCAATTCCAGAAAATGAATCATGCCTTTATGCGTAATCTGCCTTAGCTGATTCAGCCTCTACGGAGGCCGGTCGCTAAAAGGCAGATTGGGCACAATTTTTTAAATATATCAAAATGCTTTTGGAGTTGAATGTGATCCAATAATTTTTTAAAAAAATCTAAACTATACTTAATTAAAATATGTGTTAGGAACTTTGAAACATAGAAATAATGGTTTAAGAAAAAATAAAATTGACACAAGGAGCAATGACTTTTTTTTTTCCCCGACAAATTTTGTCCCTTTTTTTGACAAAAAAAAATTGAGCAATTTTTGGATTATTTTTGCTCGTCTAAGTTTTACTAATTTTTCTTCTTTAAAAAAAAATCTCCAATTTTTTGGCATTTAAAAAATCCCTGAGTGGGAGTGTTTCTGCTTTTCTAAAAAAATTAAATTAAAAAGAACTTTTTTTGAATAAAAAGTGAGGGGGGAAAAAAAGGAAAACAGAAATTCAATTTTGAATAGGCCTCGCCCAAAATTTTCACCTTTTAACTTTTAACAACTTTTACCAGTAATGGATATGGAAAGTTGGGCTCTGTACAGGGGGCCATGTTGAGGCCGGATAAAAGGGTGGCAAAATTGGGAGTCGTGATCGATTCCGGTTGCAACTCCTGATTCCGCCTCCGAATTCGGTCATTCCATCAGGTGGTGGTAACAAGTTCTACCATGAGGGTGAAACGGGCCAACTAAAAGCTGGAACAAGCAGATAACTGCCTGTTCCGCCTCGGAAAATAGTTGACAAAGTACCAGACTTTGTAACCCAGTTCGGTGTTCTAGTCAGGCACATTTTCAGGGCTTCTCCCCCCCCCACCCCGGGGGCCCCATGTGGGCCAATTGGTCATCTGCTGGACCCACTTTCGGTGCACTCATTTCACTTGTTACGTGAATCAATGGCTGAGAACAGGCTTGAGATGAGAATCAACGGTAGGGAAAATTAGCTATGCTCTACAAGGAACAGGCCATAGTCAGAACTGGGTATCACCTCAAGGAATGGCAGTTCACACGATACTGGGATCTCCACCTTGGTAGAAGAGTGGGTCCTCGGACGGACAAATTTTTTTGTAGTATATTCGGAGGTGCCACTATTATAGAGTGTAAAAGCCTCCGGGGAGGGGGAAAGAGGGGGGGGGGGAGGGGGGTGCAATTTGAAAAGCAAAACACGAATATGAGCTTTTTTTTTCTTTTTTTTTCGAAATGCCCAACCACAATACTGAATCTAACAAACCAGAAAACATAAGAACACCCAATAAAGCTCGTTATAAATGACCTATCGGTCCTCGGTCTCGGGTACAATTCATGCAGAAATTATGCCAGAACCGAACTTCTATGTCCCCTTCCCCCCCTCCCAATACCTCCTCATCATGTCGGCAGACGGAACATATATTTGTGTCACCTATATATATATATTCTAGCATAGTATATAATTTTATATATTCTCGTTGAAAAAGTTGTTATAGGTACGAAATGGAAGTTCGGACCCATACAAGTTCGGACCCCCCAAAGTAACAAACTTTGGAAAACTTTTCGGTGCATTGTGAAGCCAATTAACCGAGTAGGTACTTGGAAGTGTAAATCTAGACCACATTGAACGGCTTGATCGGCTTGGAACAAAAAGTGCACGGGAAAAAAAGAAAAGCAGCCAATTGTTGTCACTTATAGCATCTTTTGCGGGTTTTATGTGTTGGGTTCTTTCTTATCTTCTTCTTCACAAGGGGGTACGGTGCCATGGATTGAATATGAAAAAAATTTAATAATCCTACAAAACAACTCGACCGGTGATGATTCATAATTTGATGAGAAAATTTACATTTTTTATTATGAACTTCTCTATTGAATTAAACTTTCATTAGCATTTTTTATTAAATAATAAATAAATAAATAAATAAATAAAGACTTATAATAATATTTATTTTTAAAAAATTGAAAATTTTTAAAATTTATATCCATACCAAATAATTTTCAATTTGAAACTGTCGTGCAAAAAGATGACTTATAAAACTCACAGATACATACATTCTTTCACAATGCCTCCTCGTCTCAAAATAAAAATATGGAGCTTCTCTTCGAGTGTGCTTTCTCCGAAGAAAAAAGCCACTGACATTCCACACAGAGTGCCCACCACTTTTTCACATGCATTTCTGGCAGAGCAGCAGGGCCCTGCTTACTTTGCTGCTCACTGTAATATTACTAACAATGCATTGGAACAGAGTGTGTGCAAGGGAAATATCAGATCTCTGTGAGAAGCAGTAGAAGAATCCCATGTTGCTAGGAGAGAGAGACAGAGAGAGAGAAGAGAAGATTAATTTAGGCAAAATTATATTATAAAACTTGAATTTGTACACCAATTTAAAAGCTCATCTTCTTCTTCTTGCGATTTCTTCCAAAATTTTAATAAAATTGTTAATTTTTTGGTGCAACTTAAAGACCTTGTGGGATGTTTTTCTAATGTAATTGGAGGGCAACAGCCTTTTTACAACGTGCAATATTTCTTGCATATATTATGAAGGGCAAGTGCTTCCCCAAAACTTGGTGTTTTTTTTGGAGTGTGTGCATTATGTTTTTTCTATTTGGTTTTTTTTTTTTTTTAATTTCTCAAATCAAGCATTATTTGATTTGATTTGATTTCTCATGATAATTGGTGGGTATCATGAGAAAATCCAATTAAAACAAAAGAAATCCTGCAAGGTCCTTTACTCAACAAAATAAAGCTCTCAGCCGTGGGTGTTATAGGAAGCCCCTGCCCATGCAAGGCGCGGATCTGTCCATAGGCCCTTATTATTCCCTTAAAGCCCCAAATGTCCTTAGAATTGGGTAAGGTTGCGGGTTTTCCTACTACCTATCCAATGGTCGTCCACCAGAAGGAATATAAAGCATAAAAGTTTTTTTATAATTTTTTTTTAAAAAAACAAAAAAAAACCCTGAAGAGAGCCCAAAAAAAAGGACCCAAAATCTCTTTAATGAATGTACTAATGGGTCCAATAAGAAGGGGAAAAAAGAATGGAAGGAAAACAATAAAGAGAAAACAAACCCCCAAAAAAAGGGGTCCAAAACTTAAATGAACAGAACTAAACACTAAACTTAGAAATTGATCAATGAAAGAAATTTAATTAATGAGCAGCTTTTAAAATTTCAGCCTTTTTCTTTTTCCTTTTCATTGCCCCCCCCCCACCCCCCCACACCCTCCTTTTTTTTAGGCACCCACCAATGATGAGATTGCGGTGGAATCGAGATGTCAAAAAAACACCGATCATCCGTATCCAATAGTGTTAGCACCTCACCAGCCAATCAAAATCAAGGGATGGGGATTTACGTATCGAAAAGGAGCCAATGGGAATCCGCTGTTGAGATCCAGGCTATATTAGCTACTGATAATAATAATAATAATAATAATAATAATAGGAGGTAGGTAGGTAAGTAGGTATGTAGGTAGTAGGTAACAGGTAGGTCCTAATGATTTATATCGTATTATAATTTTTTTTGTCAATGTCAATTTTTTATTATTAAATAAAATTTTCAACTCTGCTGACATTTTCAGAAAATGACAAAATTTTGCATGAAGAAAATCAAATCAACGTTCCCAGAGAAACGTTCCCAGATCAACCTACCAGTTGGTCATAGGTACCTACTCTATAGGTACTCTAATAGTAATAAGGTAGGGGAACCTTTTAACTTCTAGATAAAACAATTATGAATTTTGTAGTAGAATTTTTGTCAAAAAGAAGTTACAAAATTTTGAGATTAAAAAGATTTCTAGGTTTTTTAATTTAAAGAATTATTATTCAACCAAAGAGAGCCACAATTTGTTTCAACATTTATTTATTTATTATTTTATTTTATTTATTTATTTTGGGGGCCTTTTTTGGTCTTTTTCCTTTTCAGTTCTGTGATGTAGCCTCATCATCCAGGTCAGAGATGACAGAAGAATTTTATTTTTTTTGAGAATCCTGCGATATTTTTGGCTACCTACTGGAGCCTATTGTCTAAATGTGGCAACTTCAGAAAGTTTTGTCCTTGAAATCTGGCGACTTTGGCACATTATTTTCACAAAATATCCCTTTGTATGAGTTGGCTCTGGATTTGGTGTTTTTTTTTTTTTGGGTGGCCAAGTGGTGAAAATTTGCCCCCAAAAAAATAAATTAAATCGACAATTAATTAGGAATTCGGTGAATATCTTTGCATTAGTTCACACGGGGAACAACACGGGTTCCTATGTTCCCATTCATATGGAACATGAGAACATGGCTGTGACAACAAACCAAAATTCGAAAAAATTGGCAATTTCCTCTTTTTAGTGTAAATTCGACCTTTAAAAATGCTCTTGGGGGGGGGGGGGGGTCGCCAATCTTTCGAAACCACGAGACTGAAAAAATATTTTATTTTTATTTTTAAAAATAAAAAATATATATTTGAATTTTAAAATAAAAAATGTAAAGACACTGCTCCTGGACTCCTGAGTCTCTTTTGGTTTTGTCGTTTAGCTTGTGTCAAAAGGTATTTCATGATTTTCTCACTAAAGCCAGGCCGTTCCCCAATGACTTACTAACTCACTAATCCTGTTCCCTGAGGATTTTCCTCATCGCGTGTGCATTTCTTTGTTTCCTTGTGTGCCTGTGCCGTCCTCCTCGCGCTCGCCCTCTCTCTCGCTCTCTCTCTCTCTTTCTCTTTCTCGCTTTCTCTCGCGTACGAGTTTCGGATTCGCCGGACGGACGTCGTCCCTTGCAACAGATCTGTGAACAAATCCTTAATTTTTTTTCTGGATTTTTTCGAGAAGAATTCCTGCTGCTCCTGATCACCACCCCAGTGGATCATTCGCTGTTGCTATCTTCTGTCACATGTGCTTGCTAGTGGACTAGTGTTGTTGTTTTCCTTTGCATCGTACACTAATCTAAGTGCTGCCGCTGATGATGACGATAATGATGATGATGATGCTAATGAGTTGAAAGCATCGGACGGTGCTAGTAGTAGGAGAATACAAAACGAAAAGGGAGTTGCAGTAGCCAGGACGCAGATCATTGACTTACTTTAGAGGAGGAGGAGGAGGAGGAGCTCTCGTGCAGTAGCAGGCGATATTATTAATCTCTTGCCTAGACTTTCGTTTCTGGATGCATTCGCAGTAATCAATAATTTGTCGACAACATTTTTCTTAAGTAATCAGCGATGATGCGAGAGAGTTCTCGTACGTCCAACTTCTTGTTGTTGCACAGTTTGTGCAGTCGTTTGTATTAGTGACAGAGAAAGAGTTTCCTCAGGAATAAGAGTTTTTCTTCTTCTTTTTCCCTTTTGGAGGAGCCTTGTCTTTTTTTTTTCTTTTTCTTTTTCTTTGTTTTGTCTGGATGATGCATTGCTTTTATAGAGGACTCCGTCGTGGTAGAGGACACCTTCACTGACAAGAAGTTATGATAATAGAGACTTAGAGCAGCTCTAAATTGACGTCTATTCCTTCAGAAGGAATCGCTGGTCGGGTCCAGAAGCAAAGGGACAACCACCGTTTCTGCTGCAATCGGCTTCAGAAAGAATCGCTGATCAGTTCCAGAAGGAAAGAGACAAGCACCGTTGCTGCTGCTGCGTTCATCATCGGTCATAGTTAGAGGAGTCAGTACTACTGATCGCGGGGGAAGGAGGAGACGCAAGAAGCTGCCGTCGTGCTGAACGGAGATCCGATTTCTGCAGCATTGGAATATTGCTGCTGCTGCTGTTGCAATTTTTCTCAGGCTCGTTCTTGCTTCTCACTTCAACCTGAAGTCTTACAATCTCACAGAAGTTTGCTGCGGGAGAAGATTGTCATGTTGTTGAACAGCCTCCGGAAACCGGCGGAATCGGAGTCTTGGACGGAGAGTACGGCGCGTGCAGCAGCAGCTCAAAAGCAACGTCGACGGAAGGAGGACACTATGAAGAAGCGTGTAGGATGGCTTGCTTTTTCTGGTGTTGAGAATTTGATCCCGAGTACTACATAGTGTGCTTTTGTGAGATCGGCAAGTACGGGAAAAGAGGAGCTTCTAGAGCCATTACGATCATCGAGAACAACAAAAGCTCTCGCAATTCGGCGAAGAAGAAGAGATCCAGGAACAAAGGAACTCTCGAGAATCCAATCCTGCCAAAGCGGAAGACCCGCGTTATGTTGAAACAAGTCTGAGATGATGATGGGGATGATGAAGAACACTAGTATCGGATCGTCGTCCAAGAAGAGCAACAGTGTCCAGGCAACTGCTGCTGCAAGTATTGCGATCGCGGGGAAATCGTCGCGGGCTTGTGATGGTTGCGGTGTTCAAAGAGCGCAATGGTATTGTGCAGCAGACGAGGCTTATCTCTGCGACAAATGCGACACTGGAGTGCACAGCGCGAACTCTGTCGCATGGCGACATGAGCGAGTTCGTCTCGCTCCCAATGGAGCTCCGTTGAAAATGCCGAAACGCTCCTCCAGTGCCGCCTCCTCTCACCATCTTTCCAAGCCCTACAAGAAGAAAGGAGTAGCGAAAGAAGCAGCAGCAGCAACTGGTCATCGACAAGCTCAAGCTACTCCTCCTCCTCCACTTCCAACAGCCACAGTGGTTCTGCCTTCCAGAAAACGTTTCAGAAGCATTCGACCACATCCGCAGCGACTGAGAAGCTCGACCTCGGATCACCGAGCCCCTCGCTCCAAGAAGGTATGCAAGAGCAGTAGTAAGGCGTCGCGGGAAGTGCATGAGCAAAAGGTGAAGGTGGAGTTCGTCGATCCGTGTGAGATCAGCTGCGACGAGGTAGTCGACAACTATGATGACGACGGAGGCGGAGAAACGCCCCACGAAGTCCCTGCATTCATAACCGTGATCCAAGACTCGCACGAGACTTCTTCCCAGATCTCTCTGCAACAAGGCTACGACGTCACAGGTTCAAGGTTCTTGCACGAGGTGGTGGGGCACTCCGCATCGGACTCCGACTCTTCGTTCCTGAGTGGATTCTTCAAAGGCAAGGCAGCGCTCGCACAGGGCGGCGGCAATCTGCGGGTGGGTGGTGATGCAGAAGGGGAAGACCGGTTCCTCGTCCCGGACTCCTTCGAGGACTGCTGCTGCCTGGACTCCGGTGTCGACGGCACCACCGTCTCGCTGATTGGCGGCGGCGGCAACTCCGAGTCCTCCGCCGTCTTCATAGGCGGCGATATCCCGGGGCTCGTCATTGATGATTTCCACGGCTTCGACTACGCCTTGAATTTCGATCTCGCGATTCGGGGAGAGGAAGATTTCAATCTCCGCGTAGGTGGAGGAGCTGCAGCTGCTTCCGAAGATCACGGATGCTTCACCTCCACGACGTGCAGTGGTGGCAGCGGATCGTCGTTTTCGTCGGGAGTCGATCAGCAGCAATCGTGGGATCTCGAGAATTGTATCCCTCCTACTCCCAGCCCGTTCGCGCGCTTCTTTGCTTCTTCTAGAGTGAAGACGGAAGAGGAGGATGATGTTACGAAGCAAACTCTGCAGGGCCCTGCAGAGAAGCTGAAGAAGAAGGCCAAGGAGATTCTCAAATGCTCACTGGAGGGTTTGAGCGAGGAGGATCTGCGCCATGTACCGTCGTTGCGGCTGGATTACGAAGGGGTTCTCAACGCCTGGTCCGATCGTGGCGCGCTCTGGACGGCCGACGACAATCTGAGCGGCTCACAAACTGTCCCGGGCGGCGAGGATTCCTTCAATTCTGGTACACCGGTACGCACTGCTTCAGCTCCCGCTCACCATTTCTGAGACCCTCTAGCTGCTTTTCCACCCACCCTTTTGCATCGCTGAGAGAGGAATTATTAACACTTGTTCCTTAAGAAGAAGAAGAAGAAGAAGAAGAAGAAGAAGTACCCATGTTTCAGAAAAGCTTACAAGTATCATCACAGTGCAGGGTTCATGCACGGATATATGCCTGGTGCCAGACACGATGAGCCAGGAGGGGAACTTGGATGGTGGAGCTCGCGGAACAGACGATGCCGCCTTGTCCAATGAAGGGCGAGAAGCCCGCGTGCTTCGCTACAAGGAGAAACGGCGTACCCGCCTCTTCTCCAAGAAAATCAGATATGAAGTGCGCAAGCTCAATGCCGAGAGACGACCTCGCATGAAGGTCAGTTGACACTGGTTTCTCTTCTTCCAACAACATTGAGCCCTGAAATGTAACACACACATGCCCATCTTCTCTGTTGGGTATCTCTTGCTCTGTTTTGAAAACCTTCACACATGCCCATCTTCTCGCTTGGGTATCTCTTGCTCTCCTTTCAAAAACCTTCTTAGTAAAGAGTCTAGCCATCTGTAGCTGGGGAGTCTCCAGATGCTGAGAAGTTAATGCTCCTTGAATTTGTCAAGCTTTCTCAAAGAATCCTCTTGCAAACCATTTGTTGATGGAGAGAGTGGATGCTGAGAAGATTAAGAACATGCCTCAAATTTGTCAAGCTTTTTCAAGAATCCTACAATGTTCAATGTTGGGTGATCTGGCATCTTCTCATATCTCTTGGTCTTTGGATTTTCCTCTTTTGTGAGACCGTCTTATGAGCATTCTATATCAATGCCCTATAAAAGAACACTTTCTCTGTTCAGGAAGAATATGATGCTAAGAAAATGGAGGAAATGGTGATTGGGTGTCTTCCTACCCCGGCAACTAAGTGGTGAGACGAAACAGTTCAGAAAGATGAATCTGGTTGTAGTTCAGAGTTCTGCTCTTTCTGCAATTACTTGGTGAAAGTGGGCAGAAACATAACAACATCATAATGGCAATTTGGGTGTCTTCCTACTGGACATTATTGACTCTCATCTTGTCAAAATGAGTTTGCATTGGGAGACATAGCGAAGAGGATACTGTCTCTTCTAGGGCTTCAATATGTTTCTCATGGCTTATTCCTTGTTTTGTAACTGCAGGGGCGATTTGTGAAGAGGATACAGCTACTGTCACGATAAGCAAAATGCTGCACCCTGATCATTATCAACAAAAGTTTTGACAGCTCAAATATAACAGGACCACTTGAAGGTGGGGGAATAAGAGTTACAAACAGGCAGAAGTGAGGTGGTTTGTTTTTTTGCAATCTTCAAATTTCTGGGAGTGAAATTGTGTTTTGCATCTGTTTGTAAGGTTGAAGGCTGTTTGGAGGAGAAAGAACGAGGGGGTGTCAAGATTACTGTGTAACATAGTGTTGCAAGTTGCAACCACCCCTAGAGTTTTATGATTAGGGATGATTGCTGTGAAATTAGAAGGTGCAAAAATGTGCGCTTAGTGCGATGAGATCAATCCTTTGTTGGTGAAAGGATTTTGAGGATTTTTGTGCAATTAGTGGTTGTTGATTCCAGGTTGTTGATTTATGGAATGCTGATGAGTATGAGGTGATTTGATACATGTGTGGGTTTTAGTGTTCTTGGAAAGCAATGTCAGGGACAGGAGATGTCAATGTACAAAAGCTGCTGGAGAAGTCTCAGTGGCAGAGTAGGGATCACAAGGTCTTTTTGCCACCACAACCCCGTGGTGGTTCAGCAACTTGCAGACAATGCAGTTTTCTTCTCAGAAAAAGGGATGATGTGCTTTGCTTTGTTGTGCTCAAAACTTGGGTTCTCTCTTGAGAAGCTCAATAAAAAATTTTGACCCTTTTTGTTAATCTTGTGTAGTAGCCTACTTAAATTTCTCAGAGATTGAGATCAATTTGCTCTTTGGTATTATTACTTGGTACTATGCTTCAGTCCAATTTGAACATCTGTGATCAAGATGCAATCCTCTTGACAGTAAGTGTTGAATAAAGTTTCTTCAAGAACCTACATTGAATAGCATCACCAACAATTGAGCTGCAACCACCCTCTAATGATGACCAGAACAACCTCAAATCAAACTCACCATGTGGGAGCATTTAACACCAATAAAAATAGTGTTGCAAGTGCTTTGTTCCAACAAATATGTAATTGAACTCGTCTGAATCCATTGAGTTTTTTCTTACATGATTCCATGAAGAGCAAGAACAAGCCAAGTTAGTATTATGAAAACAACATCAAGGATAAATTGAAATGCATTAGGAGTTAGGTAAAGAAATGGTTCTTCAAACTTTGTGGATATCATAAACCTTACTAACTGAGAATACAACAACATCAGGTCCATCCATTTTGAAAGAACAAAGGGAAGTGGAAAGTTTGTGCAAATTTAGATTGTGTAAAAATTAGATTCAAAAACCTTCACTTCCCAAATTGGGAGGATGTTGAAATCTTGGCAATGGTCAAGGGAAAGAAAATGAAACATGAAGCCAACTTGATGTTGTTTGATTCCAAAGATAACATGGAAATATCCATCATAAAGTACCATGACAAATGATCATTTTGAGCATTTTTGCAACAAAGCAACCTTTAAGGGCAAGTAGGGATCTTTTTGTGGAGACTACAAGAAAATAATTGATTACATGGGCATTATTAGTCACAATCAAGACTACTACAAGATTGTTCACAAAAAACAAGGTCACACAAGGAATGCCCAAAAGCTTCAACAAATCGTATTTTGATCTCATGGATGAATTCATGCATAGTAAATCATGCTTCAACCCTTCACAATCACAAGGTTTCATGACATCTATTGTGCACAACCTTACTTACAAGAGTTTTCACCATATGATGACTTTGACATCAATGAATAACGAATGACTGTACATATCAATGAAGTATACTTGCAAATTGAGGAAAACTATGCATGAACATAAGAAAAAAAAACTAGAGTATTTGAAAGAGACATAAAAATAAATTGAACACAATATGAAATGGTACAAGCAATAGTTGGGCTTGTAAAAGCTATGGAGCTAGCATTCAAATAGACACACAAAACAATGTGCCAATAACACCTACATTGGGTGTATAAAACATGAGAATTTAAACATTAGATGATTAAAAACAATGCACACGTGTCGATGGATTGGAATAAACTAACATTGATAAACTTTCTTCTAACACAATTTTGCATTTAAATGGACTAGAACTAAGAGGATTCTAATAATACAAGATTAAATACCTCTTTGCAAATATCGTTTTCATTTTGCATTCACCTGGACTTAAATTACAAGGAGTAGTATAACAAGATTGAATACCTCTTTAAAACTATACTTTTCAAATTGCGTCAACTTTCAATAATGTTGAACAACAAGGTACATTTTAAATTGTGGTGATGTTGATTCCTTGAGAACTTTTTGCCTTCAACGCGAACATCATCTTCAAATTGTTATAATACATTCATATTTAATGCATCCTCTTGCATGTTTAGTGCATCCTCTTCAAGTTGAATAACCCTCCTTAACATCCACCTCTTTCATCCTAGGGATCAAATTATGGTACATCGAACAAATCACATTTAATAATTATATGCAATTCTATATTTTTCAAAAAGAATTTGAATGTTTGTTTCATTATAGCAATGCATTTTGCATTTTCCACAATTAACTTCCCTCACTTATGTTTGTCATTGTACAAGAATTTTCAAAATTGAATGATGATTCTATTTTATTTGTGTGGTGTATGAATCAAGGAAGCAATGAATGGCTAGGTTATTTCCAAATAGACAAGGTGACAATCCATCTTGTGAACTTGTACATTACAACTCTTACATTTATACATCTAAAAATTTCCTTGAAACATGGGAATCATTCACACTCCCAAGCAATCCCACATACACATTAGTAAATTTATTATAGTTATCAACCACCACCTATGCAACAAGATTGTACCCTTTGCTCTTAAAGTAATAGTAGTCTTCAACAAAAACATTATAAGGTTTTGTTATGGCATTTTGAATGCCATCAATTTAGCACCCATCACATTCAACATACCAATTTTTGAATTCCATCATCACAATTCTTGTATTTTATTAACCACAAACCACATCATGAATTTTTTGAAGAAAACATTGATTGCCTTGACACATTCCAAAAAATATGAACTGCATTAATGGATCTCCCAAGGGCAAACAATTCATTACATGTCAAGATGTTTGCACCTCATGCAAACTTGTAAATTACACATGAAGCTCTAATTTCAATAAGAATCATCTTTTTATAATTGGCATCATGTTTTGAAATCAAAGATAGCTCTCAAGTAGCTATAGGACATAACTCACATAAACAATAAGTAGCCTACATAGCCTTTAAGTAACCTATTAACCCTAGGTAGGCCTTAAGTAGCCTACATCACCTTACAACAACCTATGATATGGATGTGATGGTAGGTGGATCATCCACAATTGAGTCTTGTAAATCTATTTCAATGGGTGTGGTTTATGTTTTCTATTTATATACCATAGTATTTTAATAGATTTGGCAACAAACTGTTGAATAATTAATTAAATTTCAAATCTTAACTTCAACAATTAGTCTTTTAATTATGGAATTTTTGGCAAGTAATGTTTATATAAAATAATAAACATGATTCTATTGTTTTTGGCGAACAATTTAAGTGTGTCTAGATTATCACATTTTTAACTTCTAGAAGTGGCAAGTCTAAAGTTCAAACTTGACAATTGAAATATTTCAAAAGTTGATTGTATAATAAATATTATTTAAAACCTCAACACTAGTAGTAAATATTTTTTTCAAAAATCCAACAAAATAAGAAATAATTTAATTTATGCCAAAGCCATTCATGTATTATGCTATAGATTAACTCAATAGAAACTTGCAAGTTGTTGGGGTTATTTTGCAAGTAAGTTTTGGCTTAAATGTTTGCCTTGCATGCTCTAATATGCCTTTAGCTTAATAGGTCAAAAAGATTCTAAATTATGTTCTTAATCAAAATAACTCCAATATTGATGGGCTTATTAGTGATAGTTCTTTATAGTGGAGCACATATTGGATTTGATGCATTATGAGAAAAATAAATGTGAAAGCATAATTATGATAATATTTGGGGAGAAAGATATAATGGCCATTCATAGAAACATGGAAAAAGCAATTATTCAACCTCAACTTTGGTTGCAACAAACAACAAATTGCTTGTACATAAAGCTTAATGCACCTTGTGTTTAAACCCTAAACAATGAAAACTTCAACGCACTATGTAACAACCTTGTGAAAGGAGGTGGTCAAAGATGGGAAGTTGAAGGGTTTGAAGTCCCATGACTACCATATTTTGATGAAGCAAGTATTTACACTTTGCTTTTGCAAGTTGATGCGAGCAAAAAATACACATGCCTGTTATTGGTTTAAACTAGGTCTTTGGTAAAATTTATGCAAAGGTTATTGACCCCAATATAATGGAAGTGTTAAAGGAGGAGCTTGCAAATACCATGTCAACAATAGAAAAAGTGTTTCAACCTACTAGTTTTGATATCATGATACATTTTGTAATATACCTTGTAAAAGAATTGAATTTATGTGACCTCATTGTTATGGGGTGGATGTACCCCATCAAATGGTATAAGAAAACTTTAAAAAGGTACATGTAGAAATATGGCACAACCAGAAGGGTATATGACTAATGGATATTGCATTGAAATAGTTTTAAGCTTTTACATACAATATATTTAAAATGTGAAATCCACAAGGAGGAGAGTTTTGGGATGATAACTTGAAGAACCTATAATGAATGATGAAGTACTTGAAGGGAATGGTTGCCTTCATAAGTTGAATGCCAACCTCAAAAATTGGGCCCACACATTCATCTTCCATAATGCATTAAGAATGGAACCATGGAGCGAATAAAAATGTCCCATAGCCCAATATATGAATGTTTTTGTTTTAATGTACATGTTCATGCAAATTTTTATGTTAATCAATTGTAATGATTTATTGGTTCCAATGTTAGACAAGGCTTTATCTAAATCTAAAAGTTGGTAACATAAACATTCTACATGTAATTATTGTCCATCTTGCCAATAATAAATTTTGTATGTTCAAGATTAAAAAATGTCATGTGGTGCGAAACATGTGTAGGAGCTATTTAACAACTCAACAACTTAAGACCAACCAAAGGGGTGTTTGTTGCACATGAAACATGATTAAAGGTACGTAATAAGAAGTTGGTTCATTTAGAACCCCTAACAAAATTGCTTCCATGTGAGGTTTGGATTTCCATTGTAGTTGTAGAGATCATTGTTAACAGCAAAAAGGTTTCAGAAGAGATCATGTTGATAAATATCTCACCTTTAGATTATACCATATAATACCATTTTACGTATGCTTTTGGGAATCACTTGGAGGTAGTAAATGCAAAATGGCATTTTTCTATTCAAGATTTGGGGGTAGCAACCATGTTTGAACAAAAAACCACTCACATTTAGGTGATCAAGATCTAGTCATGGCATCCTTGGAAAATGTTGGGTGGATTGAGAAAATATTGGAGATAGATTTTGGTAGGTTTTAAACTATTGTGTTTTTTTATAACTAGATGGTGGAAAATTATGGAAGTTCAATTGCAATAATGAAGCACAATGAATATGGGTTTATTTTAGTGGACTTTTGAATGTGTCATTCCCCTTTCAGCCTAATCATTTGCATTTCCCATGCATGTTCAACAAATCTTTTTGCAAATGACACAAGAGGTCCCAAGGGTTGGAAGGTTGTTTTGCACAAAGAGCCAATAGGGCAAAGGTCACAATACACCTAGGAAGGAAATCTAAAATTAACCTTGTTTAAATTGGGGAACAACTTTGATCATGTAGATCAAAAAATGATAAATCAATCCCAATAGGTGGCTACCCTAATACCCCTTCCCAATGTGGATGTGATGATTAGTGAGTTAATCACTACAGACTAAATGGTGGCCAAGAAGATGGTAGTAATATCTAATTATGATGATGAAGCAGATGAACCAAAGTCACTTTTCATTAAACTCTAAATGGTTATTTTCATTAAAAATGCTAATTTGTTTTATCCATGTTTGAATTTTTGTGAAACTTGTAATAACTTATTACATGCATCTACATAAACCTAAACACTTGGACTGTAAAAATCTAAGGTCTTCAGGTGTAGGTGATAAATAAGACATCACATATGGTGTTTATAATTAAGGTCAATTTAAGTATATAGTACAACAATTAATTTGCAACCCACATTTTTTCTATGAAAAGGCACATTTGAATCAATTCCTTGGTGTTGACATTATTATATTATGATCTTAAATAACAATGTTATGGTTATGGTTTTGTTAATCTAAATTCATATAAATCCCCCCCTTTAATGTATATCATTCCCCTCCTTTTCATATCATACACATGTGGTGTTAAGGTTAGAATATAATTTAACTCAATCGTGAACCCAAAACATAAGAGAAAACATTTTCAAAATTGCAAATGTCGATTTTTGTAGTATTGGATTTGGTTATTGGATTTGTAATTACGAGATCCCACTCCTAGATTTACTATTACCAAAAACTTACTACCAATTTTTGAAGTGTATATTTAAAAAACCAATTTTTTTTTATTAAACTATCTTTTAATAAGGATTTGAGTTTTTTATAAAAAATTGGGATTTCCTTGATTTCTAAGTTAAACCACCATTTCTGCCCTACAAAATATTACTATGGGGAAGTTTGAGAATTGACTCTTGTGTAATGATCTTTTTATTATGCTTTGAATAAACAAAATTCTTTGAGCATTCCTTATCAACTTTTCTATTTGAATGTACACTTCTGGTACTTCTTTTTTGAAAATGTATGTCTCTTTGTAACTTTGAAGTATTTTGCATGATAAAATCCTACAATCTGTTTATACTATTGATTTTTGCTCCTATTTCATTTAAGTATCTAAAACCCAAGATCTCATGTTGCAATGATGCTCTTTAAAAAAAAGTGGTTGTTTCTTGTATTTTTCATTCTTTCATTCTTTCGTGTTAAATGTCCACTTTTTCAATTTTGGATTTGTTGATGGGAAACTACATGCATCACAAATTCATGCAATTGAACTTCACCTTGGATGAACCAATTACTACACCTAAACTAGCCCCATGGTAAAAACCCCAAATGTTTTTGGATTGCTTCTAAACATTAATGTATAGATATAACATCCTTAAACAAAAACATGGTCTTGGTCAACTGCAAATTTAACAAAATTTCCTGAAATAATTATTAAATTAAAGAGCCCTTATTTTAAAAAAGGTGATGCATGTTACTAAAGTAGGTGTTAATTCACCCTAGCCTCTATAATTTGTAGGTGATTTCATAGGGGTTCTATTAAAAATAATAATATTTCTTATGACTTACTAATGTGATTAAATAAAGACCACACATGAATTAACATATACTAATGGCAATTTAATAAAGCTTTTTTTACTAAAAAATAGTTATCGTGACTACCATTTTTTTAGTGTCACATTGATTAGATGTTCAGATTGGCATTTGGTCGAAAGGTCACATTAGTCAAAAAAATTAATTGAAAAAATCACATGTCTTTCATGTCCCAAGCCTATAATCAAAATTACCAGTTTGAAAGACCACATGTTTTTCATGCCCCAAGCCTTTAGCCGAGATGAACATTGCTTCTAGTCAATGTGGGCACCTTATCATGTTGAACCGATAGAAAAACCTTCATTTCTTGTAATGTAAGTATCTAAGACATTTAACATCATGTAATTATCCATAAGGTAATTGCAAATATCATAGTACCTTGGCCAATTCAACACTAATTCTATTGTTTATAATTTTTTCGAATTTTTCAATAATTACTACTAGTTTTTACATGTCAGAAATTCAGGTAAATCATGTTAATTTCTTATTAATTGTTGCTAGTTTTTACATGTCAATTCATAATTTTTGACATGTAAAAACTAGCAACAATTAATAAGAAATTGTTCAATGAATTTAGTTCATGACAAGCAAGTCATTTTTCCTAATGAAAAAAATTAAAAATGCATCCCCACCTAATTAATGTGCTGAAACTGGACTTGTTTTAAAACCATAACCAAAAGGTTTTATAAAAATTAAACTCATCAAATCCAAAATTGTTGATGAAAAAAATTTGGCACGGACCTAGAAGCAATGAATCAAGGATGTTTTTTTTATAAAGAAAACTAAACCTAAAGAAATTTTATTTCATCCATTCAGTCCTTTTTCCTCCATCATTTCTTCGTTCCTTTCAGTCCTTGGTGTTGCTTGTTTGTGTGTGCGCGAGATTGGGTTTGTTCTCATGAGCGTTTCTTTCTTAGCATCCGGGTGGAAAGCAGAAAAATTGAGAGTGTCGGTTGTGCTCTCCAGTTGAAATTTCTGTTCCTCTGGGATTTTGTGTGTGTGAGTGTGCGTTGTTTTCTTCTTCTTTTTTGGTGGGAGTTGTTGTTGTTGTTGTTTTGTTTGTGCATATGGCGGAGATGTGCTGGTGAAATGTATTTAGGGAAGTGGCGGGCAGGGAAACAGGATGCCTTTTACTAGAAGACCGTTGCAATCGACAGTGGCGTTCGTGGTCGTGAATGCCTTGCTCTGTATCAGCGTCGGTCCTGTTTACGACTTTGTGTGCGATCTTCCTTACTGGGAACGCCGGGTATGTATGTATATTCTCTCTTGGGCTTTCTGTCTGTCTGTCTGTCTCGTCATCAGCTGCTCATATGACGCCTTTAAGCACCGTAGGAAGGCTTGAAATTCTGTGTTGGTTTGGTTTGGGCTACTGCTGATAGAAGAAGAATGGGAAACTCTATCTGCTGCATTTGAAGAGCTAAGGTTTTGCTACATGTCTGCTTTTTCTTACGTAGGGTTTAGAGAGAGTTTCAAACACCTAAACCCTGAACCCTATGTAAGTACATAGGGTTTAGGGTTTAGAGTTTGAAACTCTCCCTCTGAAGATGGAGAGTTTCAAGCTGACATAAGTGGCTACAACATGTGTTTCTTGCTCTATTTTTCTCGATCTTTGGATTGGTTTGTTGATTCAGTGATCCCCCCAAAGAAACTGGACTGACTACCATGGGTAATAATTTGTTTGCATATTTTGTGGCCATTTCTTTGACTGCCAGAAAACACTTTTGCAACTGTAGCAGGCATCTGTGCTATCCAATCAGTTGATTTGCTTGATGCGGTTTCATCACAGTTGATGATGGCATGGTATTAGTGTACATTTCTAATGCCTGAGAAATTGGAGATTTTGTAGAGGGAGCGCAGGAGGCAGGAACAGGAGCTCAGTGCTGCAAGCAGTAACAAGCATCATGTGCACTCTCCAGGAAACAGCAACATTTGAGACACCCTCAGAGTATGATTTTATAGACCTCTGCAGTGAGTATCTTTAGTGACAAGGTGTTTTTAGGGTTTAGATGTTCAAGGTTGTGGGTGGTAATATGAAGATTTCAATGTGGGTTTTGAAAGACTTCTTTAAGAGAAAATATGAAAGATCTTGGAGCTTTGTTTGTAAGCCTTTTGTATGACAGAGTTTTTTTTCTTTTGTGCTTCCCCATTCATCTGACCTAGTTGCTCAAAGTTGCAGCATTTTCACAGATGATTTCATAGACTTTTTTCTCATGGAAATGCTTTTAGTTTTGTTGCAGCACTGTAGGAATCTATGAAGTCCTCATCATCAGAAGGGGCTTAATTTTGGCTTCAATCTGTTGCTGCAGAAAGTTCCACAGTTGGCTCTAGATAAGAAGGTCAATTCTAAATCCTCGACACCACCCCAATCCCCCCTTTCAACAAGATTGTGGTGTTTTGCTCTTGTGACTCCAAAGCATTCAGGGAGAACTTGGAGAGGGAAGAAGAGCATATTTCCTGCAGCTCCTGCAAAAGACTGAGAGAATTTGAGTTTCTGTTGCAACCCTCTTTAGGGTTCCTGAGCCAGTGTCAATGGCATACGCAATTGCAGTGCTGGTTGTTGCATCATAGCAGGAAGTTTTAAAACCTTTTACCAAGAGAAAATTAGCTAGAAAGGAAAAGAGGAGAGAAGTGTAAGGAGCAGGGATGGCAGAGGAGACAATTCTCACTGGTGATGATCTTATGCTGGGCCCTCCCTCACCAGTGGTTCCACCTGAAGTTGCATCCCATGTTTTGGATGGCTTGGAGACTTGCTCTGCTGCTCTTCGCAGGCTGTTTCTTTGTAAGTTAATCCATCTGTCTCTTGTATGCAGCAAGCAAAATGATTGCTTTTGCTCCCTATTTGCTTCTGTTCTGGAATTGTTTTGGGAACAATGCCCTTCTTTAGGGTTGCAGTAACACAGAGGGGGATCTTTATGAATTTGATCCAGCTCAAACAGCCAAGTGGTATTGCACATCTTGCTGGCATACAATTTACATATGGCCTCTGGACCATGTATTGGAATTGGCTGCAACTGGGAGACCATAAGATGGAATTGCACTTTGACAATTCAACTTAATATCAAATGAACCTCAAAGATTGTTCTTTTTCATGCAGGTCTTCATGTGAACGATGTTGAACCCTTTTGTCAGGACCACATTATATTGTATCGTCGATGTGCACAGAATCGGGTACAGTGCTTCTGCACCTAAGGTGCAATAATAGGTGGTCTAATTGTGAACCTCAGCTTGCAAATTCTCCAAGAGCTTCTCAACTATGCTCCATCACATTTTACACAAAACTCACTCTCCTTGCTGTTGAATTATGTTCCTCATGGGATGATCCTAGGCATTCTTGTGCTGTCCAGTGGAGAATGTGTACTGTTGAAGCCTGAGCAGCTTGGGTGTCTGCTGCACATGTTGTGTTATTTTTATGGTGGTTATTATTATTATTTGTTTTGGTTTAAAAATGGAGGATGACTGATGTGGCAGGATGCAGAATTGAGAGGAAGGATACAAGAGACTGAGCGGACACTCGCTCGGTCAATGCCCATGAATGAGATCCAAGAGCGGGAAGCTCAGCTCAAAGCTGAAGTGGAGACTCTGGAACGGTTAGTGCCAACACCAGCATCTTCATTTCCTGATGCTGGTAGCAATTGGAGTCTATGGTTGGCAATGCTACAGTAACTGGTGGCAATGTTGTTGAACCACTTCCCTGATAGTATCATTTTGTGGCTCTCAAAACCAGTACAGCCATAACTGATGCATACCCATTTCTGTGGTTGTGTAGGCGCATGATTTTGGCGAGCGAGATGGAGGGTGTGGAGGGTTTCAGGCAGCGCTGGAGCTTACATGGTCGTCTTCATGACACCAAGTAAACCACCTATTAAAGCTCCATTTTTGAGTTTTGTTTCCATTGTCCCCATGGCACAATCAATGGACATGAATGAGCAGATGATGTATTCTTAAAGCAAACAGTTATCATTGTATCTTGTGGGAAGAAGATGTTTACATGTGCTTGTAGAAATTTGTGATGAAAGTTGTTTCTTCATGCCACCCACCTCCTTTGCCTTTCTTTCGCTGCAGGAAAAGGCTTGAAAGCATTGAGCAGGGTCTGGCATCTAGAACAAAGGAACAGCAGCAGCTGCAACCACAATCAAAATCATGGTGGCAGTTATGGTGAAAGACATGTTGAGAACCAACCAAGCCTGTAGTGAAATGATTAGCTCATCATGCAAGGGGGCCTTGAATGCTGAATGTTTCAGACCGATTGTTTCAGGCAACAACATCAAGTGCCTCTGAGCATTTTATGAATACAAGTGTTTTGTATGCATATGACAAAAGGCTGAATGCATATCCTTGTGTGCTTTGTACTTCTCTGCATTTTCAACTGTTGTTCCTCAACATGCATCTCATGTATTAACTCCAATATTCACGTGTTGTTGCAATTGGAAAAGATGCAGATCTGCAATGTGTTATCATGTGAACCTAGCTCCCCTGATTTTTACTACATTATTTACAGAAGCTGTCAACAAAACTCTGGTCGATATCGAAAATGAAACAATTTTTGAAATCTTCGAAAGGATGATTTCAGCTTTTTCTACATCTTCCTATCAGTGATTTAATTTAATTTTTAATTTTTTAAGATTTTGCTATTCATGAAAGGTCTCATGCAACTTGGTCAAGGGAACTTTTTCAAAGATTTCAAAACAATCGCCACATTTTGAAGAGGAAAGTTATGAAATTGTCAAAAGATTTCTGAAGAATTTGGGTATTGGATTTGTAACTTTGTTCTTTTGAAATCCCCATATTCAGAAGTTCTAATGGTTAGTTGTAATAGGATTCCTAGATTTTCTATTTCTTTATTTGTCTTGTAGCCAGATTTGGCTAAATCTTGTTGTAAACCCTAAACCCTAAAATCCTCTCGCCACTTTTGCAGCCAGATTTGAGTAAATCTTGTTGTAAACCCTAAACCGTAAAATCCTCTCGCCACTTTTGTAGCCAGATTTGGGTAAATCTTGTTGTAAACCCTAAACCGTAAAATCCTCTCGCCACTTTTGTAGCCAGATTTGGGTAAATCTTGTTGTAAACCCTAAATCCTCTCGCCACTTTTGGTGCAACATGAGAAATTTTTAAAAAAAAACAAAACAAAACAAAACATTGCTTCTCTTACGGACGATCGCCAATTTGGCTACGAACAGAATAAATAAATTTAAAGCACTGGGAGCAAGGCACCTGGATCGTCGTCGTGTCGTCGTGTGTCTTTCCCTTGCGAGTCTTGATTGTGTTGATTGTGTGGGGACCGATCGTCGCAGTGCAAATTCGCACGGTTCCGTGCCAATAGATTGCTCCACCTTCCGTGCAATCGCTTTGCTCCATTTGTCGTGCAGTCAGCTGCTGCGGCCCTGTCTGTGTTTGCGTTCCGGCATTTGGACAAATGGACGACATGTGGAGAGCAGACAAAACAAGCACCTAAATTAGGCATGTTTGCAAGGTGGAAGCCAAGCATTGCAACTCTCTATTTGTTGTTCTCTCTCTCTCTCTCTCTCTCTCTCTCTCTCTCACACACACACACAAGAAAAAACAAGAATCTCAATTCTTTGAGAGGAAAACGAAAGCAATCTCTTCTTTGTTGTTGTTGTTGCATTATCTTTTCTTCTTCTTCTTCTTCAGCAAACAAAGTGGCGTAGAAAGGCTTTGTTCCTGGAAAGATTTGATTGAAAACAATGATGAACATTTTGGCACTCGGTTTGTTGCTGTTGTCGCTGGGGTCGGTTATGATCTTGTCGCCTGAGCCTCTTCTTGTGAAGGATCCTGCGGATGCGGGGAATGAGGCCAACGTGCTGTTGGTGAAGGAAGGTAGGAGGAGGCCTGGGGAGAACAACAACAACAACGATGTTGATGATGCTGCTGGTCCCTCTGCAGTAGGACGAAGACTGAAGCGGGCTGCAGAAGCCGCGTATAAGCCTGTCACGGAGGCAGTGGAAGCTCTGAACAGAAAGACTGAGGAGATAGTAGATTCCAACAAAGATAAAGTGGCCAAAGCTGCTGAAGCTGTAAGCGGCAACAACAAGAAGACCAAGAGCAGCCCAGAAAAGCTCAGCTTCTGGACCTCCGGGAAGAAGCAAGACACAGCTGCAGACGATCATTTGCTTGCTGCCAAAGAGAAAGCGGCCGCTGCAAGTCAAGCATTTGAAGAGGCGACTCGTCTTCTAGAGGATGCAACTCGGGAAAAGCTTGCTGTTCTTCACGAGGTTTCTCCTGAAGGAATTCTCCAAAGGACAGGTACGTAAACAGAAGAAGAATCTCTGGAGGAGTCTTCTTCCTCTTCTTCTTCAGAAATTGAGGTTTTGTTCCATTCTTTGCTGGTACAGAGAAGTACGTTGAGGAGACACTTGAGAGAAGCCGTGATGTTGCTGCAGAGGTGAAACACAAGGTGCTTGAAACAGTTGATTCTGCGAAAGGAAAGATCTCAGAGACTGCAGCCACAGCCAGAGACACCGCAACCAAAGTAAGGGAAAAAAAAGCTTCAGCAAACCCGAACCCATTTTGCATCCATGACGATTTGCCTCAGAGCGGAATCTCCGCAAGATGCTTGAATCAACAGCAGTAGAGCAATCATATCTCATCATCAAAGGGATTGTGGGATTTTCATTTGACAACAGGGAAACAGTTGTGTGTGAGAGATCATCATCTAATCCTTTGTTGTTGTTGTTGCTGTTGAGGATGATGGTAGGCAGTTGAGAAAACCAAAGAAGCAGCTGAAGGTGCATACAAAACTGCATCTGCAACTCTGGGAGCAGCCAAAGACAAAACCTCAGATGCAATTGGTTCCACAACAGAGGGAATGGAAGATGCAGTGGCTTTGGAAAAGGACAAGACCTATGAGACTGCACAATCTGTGAAGAACAAAACCTGCAATGGTGTGGAATCAACAAAGGACAGCGTACTTGATGCTGCAGGAGCTGCCAAGGATACAATACTTGATAACACAGAGTTTGTAGTTGAGAGATCAAAAGGAACAGCAGCAAATGCTGCTGAGAAAGCAAAGGAAGAAGCTCAAGCTGCAGATGCAGCAGTTCTAGGTTTTGCTGAAGTTGTGAAAGAAGTTGCTGGCAAGACAGCTGAATGCCTTCTACATACTGCACAAGAAGCAGGTTCTTATTTACCAAATGTAGGTCAAGGAGTGGGGTACGTGTATGACAAATCTGCAGACAGAATTGGTCATGAAGAAGCTCAAAGCACAACTGAAAATGCTGGCAAACTTTCTGACAGTGCCAAAGAGGAATTAAAAGCCAGAAGCGATCAGCAGGTTTTACATGCACCAGCAGAGGAAGTCATTGAAATCTATAAGACAACAACAACAGAGGGAAAACAACCACATGAGGTTTTGTTGTTGGAGACAAAGGAATTAATTGGTGATGCTGATGCTGATAATGCTCCAGAGCACGTGAAAGATGAGCTTGGTGTGATTGCACAAACAATTGGATGGAGACGGGTTGGCATCATTGTGAAGGATTACAATCCACGCCATCTAACTCCATTTGAGATAGTGCTTGGAGATGTCAAGTATGTGTGGGTAGGAAAGCCTCATCTGAAGGAGGAGCAGCAGACATTTCTTCACGAAGTGCTAAGATCAATCAAAGGAGCTGCCAACAATGTGAGTCAATTTTTAGGGTTTTCTGGAGGTGTGAAGAAGAAGCAGCATCATACAGGAGTTGGGCAGGCTTCAAAGAAAAGGATAGTAGATGGGACAGAGTCTGTCAAGGAGAAGCAGGTGGATAATAATGCGAAGGGTGATGCAACAACCATGAATGGTTATGCGGATGTGATTTACAAAGGAAAGGAGAGTTTAATGGAAGGAGTTAAGGCAGCTGGACAAGAATATGAAGCCGGACGAGCACAAGCAAGTGAATATGCTGACCAAGCTCGCAGTGAGCTCCAAGGAACTGTTGGGTGGCTGCAAGACAACACAACTAGTGAAGAAGGCAAGCACAAATGAAATTGTGGACATGGGGATTTAAGAGGATACCTAAGATGTTCTTTTGGTCTTGTGTGTAGAAATTTTTCACAATCTGTATAGCATCCTTGTTAATTGTGTTGTGTTTTCGTTTGGAGTGCTTGTGAGTTTATTCTCATGCTCAAAAGAGTTTGTCATCACATAGAAAGATATCACCTTATTCAGTGGCACTGACTGATTTTGGAAAAATTGCAGTGAAGCTGCCACATAGTTGGAAGCAGATGTTTGTCTCAAGGCCAAGGGGATTCTTTCTTTCGCTCATTCGCCTTCTGCATCTTTTCACCTTCTCAATTATCTACGGGTCAGCATTATGGGTGACATTTGTGTCAGGGCTTATCCTCTCCAACAATCTTCCCCAGCAACAGTTCAGTTTCATGCAGAGCCGCATCTTTCCCATCTATCTAAGGCTCCTTGCAGCTGGAGAGTTGCTGCTCACATTGCTCCATTCACTGTTGCACCCATGGTTCTCTGCTGACAAACTTGAGACCTGGCAATTGCAAAACTTTGTCTGGATCTTGGTTGCCACTCTCATCAACCTCTTGGTTTTTGAACCCTGGGAGACAAAGGTAACAAATTTGTTGTGCTCCATTACTACATGAATCTAACCTCCTTACCATTTCTTATTGTGGTGAAGAATTGTTGTTGTTTAAAATTGTGTCCAAGCAAATGCCTATGGTTAGGGCAAGATCTCAATGTCTGAAAATTGAGGTGGTATTATCTTCATTATCTTGCAAAGAAAGCTAGGGTTAGGGTCAAGATCTTGTAATTTGACAATTTGAAAAAATATTCTGTTTTGCAGCTTATGTTTGACAAGCTGAGACTGGAGAAAGGAGGGTGGGTTCACGATACAACCCCGGAAGAATTAAGGATTGTACTGCAGGCAGAGAAGAAGAAAAAATTAGAAGAAATCAACGAGAAGCTCAAGGCACTGCACACCTACTCGTCTGCGCTGAACTTGCTCACCTTGGCAGGATTGACATGGCACCTCTCATATTTGTCACGACGCTGCATTGTTTGATTGTATAATGTTTTCCTCAGTCTAGAAGTTTGTTTTTGTTCTGTACAGTGTACACAGAGTGAAGCGGAAAAATCTGTACACAGTGGAGTGAGAAAATTTCTAGTAAAACATTGGCAAGCACTAGTGCACTCCAAATCACCAAGAAAACAAACGCATTGTTACAAGTTGGAGGTAAAGTTGCAGTGCACCCATCAAGCTAGTTTCATCTCTTTCAGGTTGCATAGATGGAGGTTCTATGAAGCAAGAGAAAGTGTTTTCTTGAGGGCTGACCTTCACCTAAGCAAAAGAAGGGGAAGGGTGGAGGCAAGAGAACTTGTGCACAAGAGTGAAGCGAAACGAAGCAGGATTGTTTTTGGGTGGAGATAGTTTTG
Source organism: Sphagnum contortum (assembly GCA_963920785.1). Classification (NCBI taxonomy): domain Eukaryota; kingdom Viridiplantae; phylum Streptophyta; class Sphagnopsida; order Sphagnales; family Sphagnaceae; genus Sphagnum; species Sphagnum contortum. Next base: position 9,582,956 of record OY987278.1, read on the forward strand.
TACCATAGCTGTACCACTTGAAGTTTTGTCAAGTAACAAATTGGTCGGATTTTGGGGCCATCTGGAAAGTCTCAGAAAAAGAGCAGACAAAAATAATTAGAGTCCAGAAGGAAGTTTTCCCTCCCAGTTTATGAAATGAGAAGATGTCAACAGGAAACTTTGTATTAATGTGGATATGGAACAAAATATGGTGTCAGAATAGTAAGTCTGTTTCATGTTCAGGAGTGCCTAAGAAGTTTCAAGTTTTGATGGTGTCCACATCCTGAATGAAACTTAAATTTCAATGTTGCTTTTTAGAGCTGACTTCAACTTGATTAGGTGAACTTATGTGCCTATAATGTTCAATGTTTAACAAACTTGGGTTTCATTGATGCTGCACACTACCAGTAGTGATAATCAATTGATGAAAAAACTGAATGGGTTTTGAGAAAATTAAGTTCTTGTTCAAATAAAAAATATCAAATGACATTGCATGCAATTTGTATTAAATTAAATTTAAATTTGAATTCCATTCGATATAATTCAAATTCTTAAGTTTAATTCAACTTGAATTGAATTGAAAGGTAATGCACACAAAGAGAAATGGTGTTTAAATTGGTGCACAAGGTATTAAGAACTTTCTTGTGATTATGAAGTTGGAAAGAAAAAAAAAAGTTTTGAAAAGCAAATTTGAGTACACACATTTACCTTTTCTTTTTATTTGGGAACAAACTAAACAAATTTCAGTTTGGAATTGTCTTTACGTAGGTAGCTTACTATTGTATGGTGCTTAGGTGGGAAAGGAGGGTATTTTGGTGTTAATGTACATGAAATTGGTATTTCAATAGTCGGACCAGTCTTGAATGGATTTTAGATACTGGCCCAACACTAGCATATTGGGTGTGTGGGCTTGGAAATTTGAATATGTTTTGTTTATCACATTTCTGATTGCATGCAATTTTACCAGAGTTTATCACACTTCCAGTTGCATGCAGTTTTTTCAGAGTTTTCAGATGATCTGTTGACAGGTCAGTTTTATGGAATACTTCTTGCACATTTTACTTCCATGATGTAAAGATTTAATATTACAATTTTCATGATGGAAAATGTCAGGGTTACAACATTTGAAGGTCTCTTTTCATGGCTCATTGTATAGAAATGCATGATGTTGTAAACATATTTCATGATTACAACTTTTTTAAGTATGTTTTTCACAGTTCATGATGCAAAACCATAAGATGTAACACATAACACATAAGTTTCATGGTTATAAGGTTGTTTTCATGACAACAAAGGGCATGATGTTAAAATCATAGAACTCATGCTTAATGACATAATAGCACTATTTGCTTGTTAGGTTTTTTAATGAACTATTTGAAATCAAGCTACCCAAGTCAAATGCGTGGTGATGGTCTTTTTGCTCTCTGAGGTGCATTGTTGAACATCTACTTTATTTCAATACAATTTGGTGTTTGCTTCAACACTAGAGGCAACTAACAATGGTCGATTCAAGTTACAATTGCCTACTAGATTGCACTGTAAAGACGATGCCTACTATTTTTGTTGTATAGATTGATCTACATTTTTTATTCTTTTTGAGTTGGTCACAAACTTTTGGATATGCAACTTTGTTTGATTCATTTGTTGGCCTTCCCTACCAAGACAAGGATATTGTTTTTAGATTTAGTATATTGCATAGTAGCTTAAGGGATTTTGGCCCCTAGGTAGTAGGTTTATTTTTGAATGAGGATTTCTGAAAAATGGTATTTTGGCTTGTGTTGAAACTTGAGATTAGTTATAGAGTTATGATATCTTGAAGGATTTTGGTTTTTTTTTAGATTATATTTTTGCATGGTGAAATATTTGAATTTTCATAATTCTTCTTTTGCCTTAAGATACTTTCTAATGTAATTGGCAAGGTCATCGTGTGACACACCCCTTTTTTCCATTAAGTTTCATATTATTTGGGCATTTACAAAACTATACCATAATTTTAGATTTTAACACCTTTTTGATGGTAGACTTTAGCATGTTTATTGTAGATTCAACAATTTTGAAGGATTTAATAGTATTCCTAAAGATTCATAGTTCGCAAACTTTAGAATTGGTTTGAGTTTAGACTTTGGAACTATTTGAACTTTCAGTTCCAAACTTTGGAATTCTTTGAACTTTCATTTGGTTTCATTTAACGAAACATATCTTGTGTTTTGTGAGGCATTGAATTGTCAATGTTATGGCGCATTCACACTTGATATTAAGTCAGTGTTAAATGAAAATCTAGGTGGCACCCCATGTTAAATGGGCCATAGCTCAATGTCAAGTGAATGTTAGCTTAACATATAATTTAATGGCAACTAGGTTTGTCCTAAATGGCTAGCGTGGTGTTAGGGGACTCAACCTTAGAGTTTCTAACACCAGGTGTGAATGCACCTTTAGTTTGTGAATTTTGTTTTAGGGTTGTTGATTTGTCAATGTTTGTTTGTTTTTTTTTTTTTTTTTGAATAAATGAATTGTTCTCTGCATTTATCTAGAATTTATGATTTCAAGTTTTGTATATTTGTGCACCCTAATTTTTTAAAATACACATTTGAATTCAATTATGTGTCAAAAGATGCATTGTTTCATCTCAAACAACAACACCAAGCTGCCATAACTACCATTCACATCATCAGCTCCCAAACATAAATGTAGGTAAATGTAAAAATAATTCGCCAATTTTTTTGGCAAACATACAAAATTTGCATCCAAAATATTTGTTGCAAGCATTTCCAAAGATGCAATAGGAAGATTTTTAAAAGACAATAACTAATTAAAAAAACTCAATAACATCCACATTCAAGCTACAACAAGCTTGCGAATGTGAATATTTCTACTCAAATTTGTTTTAAAATATCCACATTTTTTGTGCACCACCCAATCTCCAATGTTGGCATGGGTTTGAAAATGATTAAAGGTCTCATTGAAAAAATAAAATTATTTTGTGTGCATCCCAACATTTGATAAAATTGTGTTAGATGTAAATGACTGCTAAAAAGGGCAACAACTTGTCATTTGTATAGAAGGTTTATAAAGAAATTTTACTTGCTTGAAAATAATGTAGAAATTGAATGAAAAAGCCTTCCAATACCATCAGATCTTGGAATAACCAAAAACTCAAGTGTGCGTGTATGGGGAAACAAGTTTCAACATTTCATTTGTGGATTGGTGTTGAAAGAAACCACCATAAATTGTTTTGAACTTGTTTTTTTTTTTCAATTTTTTGGAAAAATAACATTTGTTGGCAACATTCAAAATAAAGTTCATTTATCATCCTTTTTTAATCCATAAAAATCATTCATCCATAAACACATTGCAAAATATTCTTCCACATCAACAAAGATTTTGTCCTATATGTCAAATAATATTTTTTTAATATCTTGTCCACATGGACAACATATTTCAATAAAAATTTGTTTTTGTTCAGGTGCTCAAGCTTGTGCTTGTAGGCTTGTGAACTAACATCCTTGTCTAGAGAGTAGGCCATGTATTTGGAGCTTTTGTTACACCTACATGTTTTTAAATGGCAACATTTGCTTGCAACCCATGTGTTATTGCAGCTTGCAAAATGTTAATAGATTGAAACATGCCCAATATTAATCTTGAACGGAGGTAGAATCTCTACACTACTCCTTCCTTATAGGGTGGACTTTGTCCTTACAAGGGAAATTTTATTGATGTAGTGAAACCCTAACACACAAAGGTAGTAGCCACCATTATGTGATGTTTATTCCTTTTTCTTTTATTCAAAATCCTCCTATTTTTTCCCCAAGCTAGTTGTGTGGCTTCAACCTAGAAGATTACAATATCCACAATTTTCCTAGCACAAGCCCATTTTCCCTACCAAATTAAAAATGAAGTCAAGAAGCCCTTAGTAGCATATTACCTAAGGATGGGTTGACTATAACTGTTGTTCCACTTTCCAACATGTTTTCAACAGATTTCAATACATATACATGTTCAAATCATCAATTTGATTACATACAAATGCACGAAAGCTTGAATAAACATGTAAATATAATATATTAGCAAAATTGTGCCAACAATGTAAGTCTTAGCATCATGACATATCTTTTGTTTTTTTTTTTTCATGAGTTCAATGTACCATATGAAAAATGTTCAACATTGACCTTCAACTTTCCAAAATGCAACCAACTCCATGACATAATCTCAAATTGGGAATATGCATTTGTCATGTAGCATAGATCCTTACTTATATTCAACTAGAAAGTGGCAAGTTATAAAATACAAGGAAGTACGTCTTACTGATGATTGTGTGGGTTTGAAACAAGCACCTTCATATTAGGGGGACCATCAATGTGTGGTTATATTATTGCATAATATGCCAAGAGTTGCCTAGGTTGTCCTAGGGCACTAGGGTACACTTCAATGTGCAAACATGGGTGGACATGGCAAAAAATTGCACCCCTTGTTTCACTAGCTTAGTGGTGGCTTTGCACCCACAAATATTTCAAGGAATTTATTGCCACCACTATAATAGCAAAATTTGCTTCCCCAAATGGACAATTTTGTACTTCTAGGTATTCCAATTGTTGGCATCCATATGCAAGTCTACCAAGACCCACATCACTTTCCCTTATGGTACCTAAGAGCAACTGCTTGAAATTGCACCCATACTTGCCAATATGAGCTATTCCCTAGTTTGTTAGTGTTCCTTGTCGTAGGTAGAGGCAAAATCAAATTAGGTTCACACAACCTTTTAGTAATAACTTTCTCCATCACCCATCAGTAAATGCATAATAGTGACATATGAAATACGCGTATTTTTCGAAGGTGCTCAAAAAGAAGTATTTTCAAGTATTTAAAAATTTGAAAATGTGAATACGTGAAATACGTGAATACGATGAGCAAAACGCTGAGCAAGTTGAGCTTAAGTTGTGCCCAAACCCTTCTTAACCAGCTTGAGCATAGGCATACCTTGAATAAAACTGCACACTAGTTTTAGGGTCTGGTCCTTGTCGAGCTTGCAATTGGTTTCAAAGATGATTGAAAACATTTGACACAATTTGACACCTACTTCCGTAACAATGAACAAAGACAACGATGATCAAGTATTTTCAAGTATTTTTTAAAAAGCCCAAAAAAAACGTATAATACGCGTATGTTTGAAATGAATTGAGCGTATGTCACTACTATGAGCAAATCTACAAAAATTTTGACCCCTTCTCCAATCATAATATGGCAATTTGTGAGGTGCAAACAACCCTGCCCCACCATAGAAAGTGCATCATTGTGATATCATAGGTATATAAAGCCAAATATCACAGATTTGCACAACCTTGTGAAATAGTAACCACACCACTATGTAATATATAGCCTACATCATCATCCTCTACTCAGAAGCGTCTAAATTCCTTACATGTCTTGCCCAACACTTTCAAACCCTCAACCCCAAGAACATTAAATACTTACCTCCAGGAAACATTTGCCAACATTAAATTTGCCGATACAAATCTTCAAAATTGGATGAATAAAAGAACCTTGCGATTTACAAAACAATATTATGCATATTATGAATCACATAAAAAATTTCACAACAACACATTCGAGCATTCAAGGTACTTGTAATGTCAGTTATGGCCAAATCAAACCAAACATGACAATAACAAGTGTGGTCATAACCTTGTGAATGTTATTCACAAAGTATCTAACCATCACCTTCCTTGTGAATAGTAGTGACTAGTTGCCATGACTTCCCACTCAACTTCATGAGCTCCCAATTGTGGGTGCATATAAAAAAAAAAAATTTGCTCCAAATTCCACACAACCAACTACACAAAATTCGATATTGAATTCCTGGAACTAACACAAAATAGTCATGATATTGGGCTAACACTTGAGACAACACTAAAACAAAAAGTCAATACAATCATCATTCAAGTTGCAACAAGCTTGTAAAGGTGAACTTTATGTCATTTTAGTTTGGCCCCATAAAACACCATAGCTAAGGCATAGAGAGCCTTCATCAATTGAAATTACACGACCAAAGTGTATTTTAAAAAACTTGGAAATTGTAACAAGCTTAATCACTACTCAAAATTTTTTGGACCTTGGAGAGGCTTAGGTCCTTTGTGATATTTCTATAATTAAAGGAATCTTGATCTAAGAATTTAATATAATCCCCCCCGCCCCCCCCCCCTCCCCAAATAGGAGGAGACCAAAATGTGTAAAAGAATTTAAAGGAAGACACTCCATGATAGAAGTGAAGTTTAGAATACATGAGATACGTGTTTTATCACTGGGAAAATATAGAACTAACAATTTCATGAACAATCAAAGGCTTGTAAAAACCCCTTTCCCATAATGTTCTAAAATATTTCCAACTAAGAAATGCTCACCTTGCAAAAGACACACGTTTACAAGCTCTAAAGCTCGTAACTTGATGCACATGTTTGCATCTTGCATTACGGGAAAACAATTCATACATTTTGGATTTGCAAATAACAAGACATATACTTGTGCCCAACTTATGATCTTTGATGAATGATTGCCATACCAAAAAAACTTCTTTTTGATGTAACTTTCACATAAATACTTTATGATACCTAGCTTAGTCCTCAAATTTATGATTATCCTAACTACTTAAGTTAACCTACCTTATATATATAATTACCCTAAATGAACATAGGTAGCTTTTTGTATGCCTCGATATCTAGATGCATGTAGATAGTTTGATTTACGTTTTCCCATCATGCGCTATCCAATCATACAATCAAATAATGTCTTAAACAACTACCATGGATGTAGTCATGGATTTGGATTTATTGAGCCATGACTTTAAGCAATAATTATGCATTCACTTGGGTCTACAATACATTATTGGGCTACAAGTAACTTGCCCCCTATGGACGGAAATAGGTGATGTTTCAAGATTATAAAAGTACATTTATCAACAATATACTTATGAAAAGTAACAAGAGATCAAAAGGACATGATGAATAAATTTAAAAAGATTATATGAAATTGTTTTCAATTTGAAGAAGGGTGTTCTTTGTAACACCATGCTCAAAACCATATCTTTTGTTCAAAGTTGCACATCAAACATTTATATGTATGACCCAATGAGATAGGAAATTTAAATTGTATCTTGAAAGTCTTGACTAGGAACTTTGATAACTTATTCTAATGATGGGCCAATCAAAATGACTCATTGTTAAGATGCTTAGTTGTGATATATATTTTTAATGTGTTGAATTGAAATAATTGCATGCAAAAACCATGACATGGCCCTTTTGTATTTTTTATTGGTACTGGTTTGAACCCTGTGCCCAATGCACAGGTGTGTGTATTTGACGATATATATTACAAAATTACAACTACAAGCTACATTTCAAAACCTCTCTATATACCACATTCTGCATGTATCCATGGGGACCCTGGCCGCTGAAAATCTTAATGTTTGCATTGCTTGTGACCCGTGAGATAGCAACATACAGCTGACCATGGGAAAAGACCAGAGACGGCAAATATATGTTGGGTTTGTTGATGATATTGATATCAAAATCTTGGGGCTGCCCCCTGGGGCCGGGCATGCCTTTCCTAGACAGCGACACATGCGCAGAGGCGGGGGGGTTTATTTATTTCTGCCAAGGTTTTCTTCCTGCATGATGCCATCCATGGATGAATGAGGGGACGCATGGATGGGTGAAAAGCTTCACGAAAAACGACCACAACGTCCTTTACTATATGTAATGACTCTTTTCCAATCCAAAACTTTTTCCGCAATCACAGGGTTCTAGTCATTTATCTTGTCTTGAGTTCTTATTTTTGTGCATGGTATTGACTTGTGTCTCTTTGTGTGTGTCTTGTTTAATTTTTGAATTTTAGTGTGCAAAATTTTGAAGTTGTAAAAAGATTTTTTTTCTAAGATGAAAAGAAAAACTTGCTTTAAAGAAAAGAAAAGAATTGTAAAAGAAAGAAAAAAAAGAGAAAATCTCTTTACGTGCAAGCAAAAATTTACATATATAGCTCATCATGAGCATGACGATTCCACGGAAGAATAGGCGGAGGGGAAGCGTAGAATCTCCTTCGTTCCCGAGAATGACGATTCCACAGAGGAATAGGCGGCGGGGGAGCGTAGAATCTCCTTCGTTCCCGCTCTTTTTCAAACCAGTGGCCATGGCGGATGAGAGCACAGGAGTCCATCTTCTCTATTTCCTTCTCAGGACCTTCTTGGGCGCCATGATGCATTTCTTTGAATCCTCAACATCCCTGAGAGTTTGACATACTATAAAGTTGGGAGTTTGAAGCGCAACTGTGACGCCATCGACGATGGCCCCTGCCTTTGTCATTCCCAGGTCTTTGAGGAGTCTGGAGGATCCTGGCGCCGTGGATCAGGAATCGCGTCTCGTCGTACAGGAAGTCACGGATGTCGAGAGCTTGTCTGCTCGTGATGTCGAGGAACTTCTCAAAGGTTTGCTCCTCGTCCTCCTCCTCGTCCTCCCTCTTCTTTCCCACTGAATTCGGCGACATTCCCCTGCTTTATTCAATGGCGATTTTTCTTCTTTTCATCGCATTGTGAAGCTCTTTTTGGGCGGGGAGCTATGGGGAAGCAGGCCTCACATTTGAGCTAGCTGATAAAGAAGTCTGGTGCATCGAGGAGCAACAAATCTTCGACCTAGTGTATTCCCTCATCAGGTACGTACATACAACGGGCAACCACCTTTCATCCCTTCCATCATCTTCACCATGTCCTCCTGTCTTTTTGCGACTTGCGAGTTGTTGGAAGTCCCCCAAAATATGACTTTTCACGGTGCTGCTTTTTTTCTTGGGCACTCTCATTCAGGGGTTTCTCCTCACTGGAGGCATCTGCAAAGGGAAGCTTGATCGAGAGCCTCTGTTCCAATTTTGGTGTCCTCAATCCCTCCATTACTGCACTTTCGTATGCTGCCCTGGAGTCAAATGAAGATGCCGCTTACATGCTGCAGCAGATTCACTCTCACCGTAACGCTCTCAAGATTTATGCATACTTCTTGCACTGTATTCTTGTTCTGGAGGAGGCTGCAGAACCCGAATTGGGAGCGCTACGAGTTGAGAAAGCTGTTGGAAAGGTGCGTGTTTCAATGTGTGGGAAGCTGTCCTGTTGCGATCATCACTACCTATCTTTCAATTCATGCGATGGCATTTAGGGTTTTGCAGCTCCATTTTTCCCTCTCATCTCTGAGAAAATGCACTAACTTAGTGTTGCTATTGATGCAAATGCAGAGGAAGCCAACACAGAAAGGAAAGAAAGGTGTGCCTGCGCAATGGGCCTGGGATGTTCATAGGACTCGGATTGTACGTCTCCTTGCAACGGCATTGCAAGTCGACCTTCGACAGCTTTACTCCATGTCACAGCCTGAGGAGAGCCTGGTTGCTTTCTTTGCCAAGTGAGTTAACCTTGACTCGTATAATCAGCTTTTCTTTGTTCCTTTGTAACCTTGAGAAATTGTGTGGTCATGCTCATGGTGCCCAATTTGCCTGCTAGAGGGAAATGAAGGAAGATTAATGAAATAAAGGAAGAGAATCACCAAATCAATGAAGCAACAGGAACTGATAACCGAGTGGAATAGGGAAAAAAAATCAGGCAAATGCAAACTGAGAACAAGAGAACATATCTTCACCATCTGGCATGTTGTACCACTGTTTTCAGGATAGCGTTCACTCTGCTCGAAAATCCAATGCATGTGAAGGACAAGGAGCTCAAGGAAGCTCTCTGCAGCATTGTGGTGACATGTGTATCAAAGTATGGATACCTAGAGCCTGTGACATCAACAATAGTAAATTTGCTGCACAAGCATGAGCACCTTCCCATACATTTGGCTGACTTAGTGACCCTTGCTGAAGAGAAGTACCATGACAGCAGCCTGCTTGTGGCCATCCTCCAAGAGATTGGTGGTCTTAATCCAGAGGATTTCAAGCATGATAAATCTGGTGCAGAGAGTGTAGGTGACTTTCTTGTGGCTTTAGCTGACCGTGTGCCAAAGCTTATGACACAGAACCTGAGTCTTATCACACCACACTTGGACAGCGATGCCTACAAGATGCGGAATGCTGTTGTGCAAGTTGTTGGTAAGCTGGTTGCCAAAGCTTCCAAGGATCCTTCATTGGATAATGCTGCTGGTGATGAAACACTGCGGTTACGCAGCAAGCAGGTGGGCTGCTCTGTTCCAAGCTTTTGAGTACTTGACCTGAAGATGTTTGTCTATAACTGAATACATGATATCTGCTGCTTACTGTTCAGTAACAAAATTGAGCAGAACCCATGAAAGTCTGAATTCTTAAATCAAGACTGAAGGATCCTTGGAGTATTTCTTAATATGATTTCTTAAAACTGTTTTTGCTTCCTCTGCTGTATATATATCAGAGAATGGTGGACATCTTGTTGGAGCGTGCAAGAGATCAAAATGCATACACTCGAAGCAAAGTTCTGCAAACATGGTCAGAATTATGTGAGCAGAGTGCTGTTTCTATTGGGCACTGGAACATGGTGGCAAGTATTGCTGCTGGTCGCTTGGAGGACAAAGGGGCGATAGTGAGAAAAAGTGCTCTCCATTTGCTCTCCACTCTTCTCCATTATAACCCATTTGGTTCAAGCTTGCGATCAGCCCCCTTTGAGGGAACACTTGAACAATATAAGCAGAAGCTAGAAGGGATGGAGTTGGTGAACCCTTCAGCTGATGCAGAAGGTGCTCCTGAATTGAGAATCGAAGGACTTGAGGTAGATGCTGGAAGTAGACCAAACAAGGACAGGGGACATCTCAATGAGTTGCAGGACAGTGATGCATTTTCTCTGAGATACCCTGAAACACAATATGATGACAGTCAACCATCTCAGGTAACCTGTATATGTCTTATTTCTGATGCTGTCCATGTGTAGGAAAAACTCTCCACCAAGAATGACCTCATAGATCCTCAAATTATGTAGTACTGTTCTAGAGCGTGATTACATGCAAAGTTTGCTGGCAGGTTTGCAGGATTACTCTACTAGCAAACTTTTCATCCTCACTAGATATGCTTCTATCATGCCATATATTACCCATTATTAGATCTACTGTCCTCCAATCAAAATGTTTGATTTTTTGCATGTACATGACACGCTACAGGATGTGTCCAACCTGGTGGTTCTTTGAGGCTTGAAGCTCATTCTCTTATTGCAGGTACCTGAAACAATGGCCAATGAACCTTGTGTGGCCAATATTCAAGGGTTAGAACAAACACGAGCTCTTGTGGCCTCACTTGAGGCAGGGCTTCAATTTTCGCGCTGTATTGCAGGGACCATGGATGTGTTAAAGCAGCTGCTGGCTTCATCACCAGATGATGTTAAACACACTATTGCACTCTTGATTATTGCCCAGCAGTTTGAGATTGATGGAGCTGAGGCTAGTCTTCGTAAAATGCTCCCCCTTGTAAGTACTGTTCATCAAAAGAGAATTCTGGCATTGCCTGTGGGGGTCCATACTCCTGGCTTTTGCAGTAGGACAACCTACATTTGGCTAAGTGTCTGCCTGTCAAGCCTACAAGGGTGGTGAATCCATAGTTGGAATTTTGGTTTCAGGTTAATCTTGAAGGCTGTAATTTTATTTCGTTTCTAGGTTCTTTGTGCTGATAAAGTGGTTTCAATGAGTATTCTGTTGCATTTGCTTTTCTCTTCTTCCTCTATTTTTTCAAAGCTTCATTTTCTCTCTCTGCATCTGAACCAATTGGGATCATAACATGTGTACTGTTGCAGGTGTTCTCTCAAGACAAGGGTGTCTGTGAGGCAGTTGAAAGGGCTTTTATCACCATCTACATAAAGGAAAGTTCATCAGAAACTGCCCTCAGTCTCATCAACCTTACATTGGATGCGACCATTGGGGACCTGACCTCTATTGAAGCACTTGTCAGCAAGTTTACGGCTACTGGTGATATCTCACGTAGCACGGTACTCCACATAGTGCATTCTTCTTTAACCTATGTTCACTGTTGATGGCAGAAAATGTTATATTTCTGTGTAGGCAATCTATCTACTGCAAAACCCAAAAATCTATCACCTTGTTGCCAGAAGTGCAAAATGAACTGGAATATTTGTAATGTATCTTCAGATTATGGTGGCGTCCAACTAATCACAGCTTCTGCCGCTTTTGCAGGTCTCTGCTCTCTGGAACTACTTTACATTCAATGCAGTCGATGTCACCCCTCAGAAAAGCCGCGGAGCGCTTGTGATCTTATGCATGGCAGCCAAATCAAAACCAGATATTCTGAGCACCCATTTGCAAAGTTTTATGGACATTGGGCTTGGTAGACGCGCAAGTGATGATCCATTATTAGCAAGGTTCACATGCATTGTATTTCAGCGTCTTTCAACAGATGATCGAGCCAGTCTTGGTTCCCACCACAAAATTTTCAGTGTTTTGTCCAGTTTGATCATAGGACAAGGTGAGTTTGTCCAAAATCTCCATGTTTGTATTTGGAAATGAAGTTCTTGTATTTTATGCTTCTGTGATCAGCATATGCTTGAATACTTACGTTATGTGTTTCATCAGGTGTGGGTTCAGGGCACAGCTAATTTCTATAGGGGGCTGTCCTTGTACAAGTTTCCTCTCGTAGGCGATGTGGTTTTTTGTAGAGCAATATATAGGACTAATTCTCCCTAAAGGGGTGTGACTGTATTTGTACCAGGGCTATCAGAAGAGATCTGGTACTCAACTGTTGAGCAAGCCATCAATGCTGTCTATATCCTTCATCCAACTCCAGAGCAATTTTCATCAGCACTACTTATCAAACTTTTTCAGTCGCTATTTGGGAGATGTGAGAATAAAAGTGATGGGTCTCCTCCAGCTTCTGGTGGTAAGACTTGTGAAAATGCAACAGACTTGGGGGTAGGTTATGCTGAAAATTCATCAAAGCATCCCTCCAATGTGATGGTGTTCACCCTCAGCCACTTCCTCTTTGCATTAGCCCACGTGGCTCTTAAGCATCTTGTATATATTGAATCCTGTGTTCGTAAACTGCGGAAGCAAAGGGCAGATAAAGATAAGGCAGTTGCAGATGCTGTTGCTGACATGCAGGCTTCAGAAGTACCTTCATCAAAATCAGCCACAGACAAATCGAAGGTAAAGATTGTAAGGCTACCTCTTTGATATAACTTGCATGCCAGTTTTCTTTGTCTCTATGCTTTTGGTGGGTGCTAAGATGGAGATGAATTTAGGAGAGGTTGTGTTTTAGAGTCTAACTACTTTCCTCTGTGTTACAGACTGAAAGCATCAATGATGAATTGGGAATGGCAGCTTCAGAAGATGCCAGAATTGATGTACTTCTTGAGACAGCTGAAAGTGAAATTGTAGGGGGTGAAACAAACCAGCAATTTCTAATTGGTACCATGGCTCCTATAGTAGTCAAAATCTGCCGAAATATGACCCTTATGCAGCAGGTGCTACTTATAACCACCAAATTGCAAGATTAATAAACGTCATCCAACAGCATGTGCTGTGACTTTGATGGTAACTTCCATTTCTTTGACCTTTGGAGCTGAATGCTGAACTTTGGGGTGGTGGGGATTAGAATCCACGACTGAGATCTTCAGCAATGCTTGCTCTTTGCAAGCTTATGGCAATTGATGCCAATTTCTGGTGAGTAATTTCTTTCAGATTTGGGTGATCTTCAGCCATAAAATCACTGTCTCCAGTCAATCAGCAATGGTACATGAGGCACAAGCTGAAGAGGCATGCTGTTACTAATGTTGTTTGTGGGCATTTCTCTGGCCTCTACAGTGAGAGGAACCTGCCGTTGCTTTTCACAGTGGCCAAAAACTCTGGGGAAGCAGGAGTTCGTTCAAACTGCATTATAGCAATGGGTGATCTAGCATTTCGGTTCCCTAATCTACTAGAGCCATGGACAGAGCACATGTACTCATGTCTCAATGACAAATGTAACTGTGTGCGGAACAATGCAGTGCTTGTCCTTAGTCATCTCATCCTTAATGACATGGTCAAGGTAATGAACTTTGCTCTATTTGGATACTCCTTAAAGTTTGGAGTACCATTCCTGTCAGTGGTGATTCCTTGCTTTATGCAGTAATTGCAACATAGAGGAATCTAAGGTGAGGATGCAGATTTGTGAAGGCAAAGGGCAGAACACCTGTTTCCTTTTCACGTGGCATAAAGGATGTATTCAGAATTTTCTTAGGGGTCAATAAGAGAATTGTTCAGAGGAAGAGGACAAAGGCCAAAATTCTTACATCTCATCAGCAGGATTCTACAGCAATAGTATGGATGTAGCTTTCCTTGATTCTTAATGTCTTTTGGAAGGGATAATATTGGATTAATCTCTTCATACATGTGTGCAACATGCTAGGTAAAGAGGCACATTAGTGAGATGGCACTGCGGTTGGAGGATGAAGATGAGCGGATTGCAAATCAAGTGAAGCTCTTCTTTCATGAGCTTTCCAAAAAGGGTATGTCCTACACTACAAAGAATTTCTTCCTCATAAATTGCTCAAGACTTCCATGTCATGTTGTGGTTGGGTGGTTCTATGTTAAAAGGAAATTGGAGTTGAATAGATTCTCATTTATCCAGTGAAGAGCTAATTTCCCCTCAGACTCTTAAGAGGATTTGGGTATCATTTGGGTATTTACCTAAAGAATAATCACCCAAATTTTGTGACATCTGAAGGTCATTGTGAAACCTGATGCCAGAAATTATATACTGGACCTACTAAGGGTCATTCCTTCAGAATTACTGTCAATCTTTGTCTTGGGTTAAACTTCATGTGGATGGTCAAATCTCACATTATTTTTTCTCTTTGGTTCTTTTGAACAGGCAACAACCCTATTTACAATTTGCTTCCTGACATTTTGAGTCATCTCTCCAGTCGAACTGATATTTCCCCTGACCATTTCCGCAGTGTGATGCAATATCTGATAAGCTCTATTGACAAGGTATATCACATTTCATAATTATGGATGTATTGGAATCTTGGTCCCACCTTGCTCAACTCAATCTACAGCTGTTATCTTCTCTTTGAAAGAGAGAATTGTCTGATATGTTGAGGAGTAACTGCAAATCTATGTGTTATGATGAAATATTTGATAAGTTCTTATGACAAGGTAGATCACATTTCATGACTAGATGTATTTAAATCTTGGTTTGACCTTGCTCAATTCCCATCTCCAGCTGTTATCTTCTGTTTGAGAGGGAGAATAGTCTCATATGTTGAGAGGAATGATTACACATCTGTGTAGGTTGTGTCGCCTTCTTGGATATTATGTGAATGGGTTTGAACTTGATTTGCAGGATAAGCAAAAGGAGGGGCTCTTTGACAAGCTCTGTCAACGGTTTGCAGGCACATGTGGTAGGCTGTCTTTGCAAATCCTGGGCTGAAATCAGGCAAATCAGAAAATGTGCCTACTTGGGGCTTTGGCTCTGTCAACTTGTCTCATTGCCCTTCAATTTCGTGATATTTTTCAGCACCTGGAACTTTAACTTAATGCAATTTGAAGAACATGTTTCCATGTGATGCCACTGAAAATATGATAACACACCTTCCACAGATCCCAAGCAATGGAGGGACCTTGGGTACTGCCTGGCCCAGCTATCTTACACTGAGAAAGGCCTCAGGAAAATAATTGATCTCTTTCCCAAGTATCAGAAAGCCCTCGGTGAACATGAGGTTCTTGAGCACTTCAAGAGCATTATTGTAAAGGTAATATATTTCCCTGCAGACACAAATGAATTTATCCTGATTTCAGAAGGTTCTCTTGTGCTGTGTCATAATTTAGTAAGTGAAGTCAGGTATTGTCTCTTTTTGTGCTGAGATAATATTGATCATCCTATTTTTGGTGCATTTAATGCCTAATTCATGGAAGTGGAGTTGATATCTCACAAACTATCTGCATACAGGCAAAGAAGTTTTCAAAACCAGAGGTGAAGGTGATGGCAGATGACTTTGAATCCAGGATTCTCAAGTGCCACGAGGAAAAGAAAGAACACAGTCTTGCAGTCAAGAATGCTCAGGCCCATCAGAAGCGCTGCAATATGGCTCCTAATGTGGAAGACGATCTAGAAAAACATGAAAATCAATGCAAAGTACCAATGGATAGCGGCTGTGAGGAGACTTCAGCTGACAATGGTATGTCAAACTGCAGATTTCTGGAAAGGCGGTAGCTAAGGAAGGAAATTGTTTTTGGACAGTCCTGTTCAGTGAAATATTTTCTGCAGTGTGAGAATGTCAAGTACTGTTTATGATCATGTTCTCTCTCTTGCGAAGTTGGCCACCTCGAACTCTCTTAAACCTCATGAGATCACCTGTAATCAATTCTTTAGAGAGTCAGAAATGTGTATAGTTCCCTCAAGACATTTGATGAACACAGGAGCCCCAGAAGCATGCATCACTCGCAGACTGATTTCTTTGTCTTTACCAGGTTCTGTTATGGATGGACAAGAGGAAGGAAGGGAAGATGCCATCAGTGAATGTTCAGTCACAGATGATGAAGCTGATGAATCAAGTATAATGGATAAGAGCCCCAAATATGCAGATGCTGATGCCACAAAGAAAGCCATTTCTTGTCAGTTGGAAGCTGCACAATCCATTTATGATGATCAAGGGAAAGACGATTTTAGGGAGAGCAGTGAAATCAGTGAGCTTGATATGGAGAGGAATTGTGAAATCCTTGTAGGGTCAAAAGCCAAGTTGAGAGGAAGAAGTTCAACTTTGGTGGCAGTTGAGAGTGACTTTACACAAGATGGACAGGGTGAGATTGAGGCCAGCAGTGGACTTGACAGTGAAGAGGGTGAGAGCAAAAATGAGTTTTCTCAACCATTGAGCATTGCCAAGCAGGGATTGAAGCCTCCTTCAACCAGGAAGGTAAAGTCAACCCTCTCTCGGAAGCTGTTTTACATCTACATACACTTCCACAAAGAGCTAGTCCTAGTGTAGTTGCTGGTACTCCTATTCCAGTAAATGAACAATTAAAGTCATCAGGTCAACAGGTTATTATCACACCAAAGCAAGAGACATGCAAGACCAACTGCAGTAGCACTATTTATGACAAGCTTACAAAGAATACTGGTTCATTGGCAGGGCAAGAGTCAAAGACGAGACTCTGGAACTGAAAACGGCTCAACAAAGTTGAAAAGATCAGCAAAGCCACGTCGTCGAGTCAAAGATTCTTCCAGTAAGACTTTTCTAACATAATCAAAAAGTTCATATACTAAAATGCCTTCTCAGACCAAAAAAGGTGCCTCTAGGTTATCCCACGCCTGTGGTTTGTAAATTTAGTACACCCTTTACTGAAAGTCTTGAAAGTTTCCAGTTTCATGTTTGGTTTGAGTGTATGTCATGGAAAATGTGTGTAATATATATGTTTGGTTTTCAGTTCCATTCTTGGTTAATGTCTTTCAAAGATCCAGTAAGTCACAGAAAAAAAGTCATCATTCTCCTTTGTACAGTTTTGCATTCATTCCCTACTCTTATGTATGCTATCTGTAGCATGTGCAGGTCTCTTTTGAAAAGGTTCCCTTTCTTTTTTTCTCTTTGCATATTCTAAATAGTAGGTCTTGGTATATTTGTTAGTTGGTTAGTGCAAGAAAATATGCATTTGTGAGTATTCTCTCTAGTGTTTGATCTGTATAAGATTTAGGCATGTTACCCCTCTCAAGGTCCTAAAATCCATTAACCAATCACCTGATGACTTGCATCATGCTAGAACATAAGATCCATAATTAACATCCTTTAATCTAATCCCCACCTCCAAATTAATCCTTGAAACCTTTTATCCTTCCATTATTGTTGCTTATCCTCTTCCTTCAGAGTGATTTTTCATGCAAAACTTGACCTAGTACTTTTCCATGTTATAGGAAAGTGCATTTGTGTGATGGCAATGCAACAATAAGATGTTTAGCAGAGTGGAGTAGTCATGGCCGCGCTTGGACTTGGACTAGGACTATTTTCTTTTGTCCTCTTGCAATCCTTTGCATGCAGAAGTTTAATGTGCAAAGGAAGCTTGCCATAAGGATGCCTAACCCATCTTTATGATGAAGACTTGTCATGAGATACTCAACTTTTATTAGCACATGTTAACCCTCTATTTGAATGTGCTCTGGTTGTCAATTGTCCTTGTGTTCCAATAAGCATCTCAATAATTCGTTCTCTATGAAGGGTCATTGTTTTTGGTGCTTTTCTTTTTCATCTGTTCATGACCAAGTATTTTACTTGTGGTGAACTTAAATCATGCAACTGAAGAAAAGAACCATCAAGTAGTCTTGTTTGTCTCTGACATCTGTTGAGGTCTTCCATGTTGATCCTCGTTGCAAGTTTTTGAGTTTCCAATGTCGTTCTGTTATTAGGAGATTATTTTCAAGGCCAAAACATTTTGGTGAAGGTGCCTCTTTGCTGTGGTTTATGTTTAGATTGTGATTTAGGGATTAGGAAATATGCACATGATTGTAAATAGTTGAGATTGGTTTCATATGTTCCAATTGGTTTGAGCATCATAAAAGTGTTGCTTATTATCTTTTCTTAGAAATGTTCTTCAAATCCAACCTGTTTAAGATGCCAATTTGGGCACAATGTGACCTCGGTAATAGGATCTTTGTTTATCATGTTAGAAGTCCTCTTTTGAGGATTTGAGTTACTACACCCAAAATAGAGAGGAGTCTACTAACAATGGGACAAGTACTTACAACATATTTTTCTAAAATTCATGGTTAATTGAACAAGAGTTTAAAAGATCAAATTCAACTTGGGTTGAGCTTTGATCATCTTATCATTAAGGGAAAAATGTGTAGGAAAAGATTGAATATTAATTTGCTTGTTATGCTTTCGGTTCCTTTTGATTGGTCAATCAGAATGCTTGCCCCCAGTAGTGACATTTAACCCTTAAATGCAAGACAGGCTCAGTATGGGCTGCTTTTCAGTGTAAATTTCCCCTGTCCTGATGCTTAGGGATAAAATAGTCTCATTTTATAAAATGAGACTATTTAATCAGACTATTTAAATGTCCATTTTCTCATGTTTACGCATGGGGATGGGGAAATTAATGAACACCCTTTATTGGATGTGGTAAACACTGGAAGAGGTCCAAATAGGGGTCGTTGTGTGGGTGGAGATACCCTAACCAAAAATTGCAAGAATGGCAACTACTGAAATAACAAAAGGATGCAACATTGGTACTGAGAGCGAGTTCAAATATGAGGATGATGACAGCAACTCCACATGTACTCAGTATTATGTGACATTTGCAAATTCAATTTAGATGAAGAAAAGTCAGAACATGTTGGTTTGGCTCAGCAAAATGGTTTAGCCCAGCTGTTTCACGAAGATTGCTGAGGCTGGTAATTGGGCACAGTCAAATGAAATACAGACCAGAGAAGAGTGTAATAAATATGATGTGGCTGCCACTCCCTGCTTTTGATTGGCAACAGGTGGTTTGGTATCAGTAGTCTGCCACCTATCTGCAATCCCAGTTTTATGTGTGGGGTTCGAGAAAAAGTAAATTACTAACCTTGGATGCAAAAATATTATTTTTGCAGGGCCACATACTGAGAGCCAATGGAGATGCTCTAAGACCGAAATCCCTCATAAACCCTAAAACATTAACCTCCAACACAAATTGTTATCTCTTCATCACAAGCAAAAAAAACCAAAAAAACCACTCAATACAAACTAGAGAATGAAGGGGAAAAACTTTGGATGTAATCAGATGTAACACTAAAACTGAAGATGTGCCAAAGGGGGGTTGGGGTTTCTGTTTGGTGATCATTAAATGCTTTTGGGTTAGGTATATCAATTAGATTATACCACTCACAGTGGCTGTAAAAGTGGTCACAAGTTTTACCTATGCAACTAACAAATCTGTGGTGCTAAAGATTGTGGTGATGATCTTCACAAATGTACTTAGCAAGAGACAAGTGTGTAACAAATTGTGTGCTGCAATACATGACTAGTTTTGTTTACTTCTGTCCCATTTGTTTTGATGTTGAAATGTATGCAGCAGCTGTTCGTTGGAGCAGAACTACATTGTTGCTGTGCATCACATGTAAAGGACATTGTAAAATCAATTTGTGAAGAAGAAAATCATCTTTATGCATTATATAACAACTTCTTGCGTAACCTGCTGAAAGGGCTGCTGCTGTCGCTGCTGTTGCCAGACTTCAGATGCCGTGATGATCCGTGTGTAAAAGATGACACTCCTAGACTTTGATTCCCTGCTGCTGCTTCTCTTATCTGTGCTACTGCATTTGCCTCCACACTCCTTGTTACACCTGAAGGAATTTTGGTTTTTCAACACCCCAACCAAAATTAAGAAATTTGTCTCAAGAAAATATTTGCAACTGCATTCTCCCACCACCACATTGCTACTCTGCAAAGGCTTGCTCATTAATATTCTTGTGAGCTGGTTTGATTGGGAGACAACACTGTAGTAACAACAATTGGAATAAACAAAGAGTAAAAAGCTCAGGTATACATATAACAGATGAATCTCAGACTATGTATACACAAAAGCCTAAACCCTAAACAGCAGCTTGATTGACTTCCCTCATTAACTGGAATCAGCCCATTTCTGGACTGATGGAGAGCTTGGGGTGAAGGGAATTTCAGAGGTGGTTAAGAAAGTGTAGGCAAAAGTGGATGGTACCAGAGGGTGATGGAAGTCGGTGAAATCTAGCTGGTGCTGATCTGGTGGGTGCAGAGATATTAGTGGGTAAGGCAGGTAGGGGTGTCTGTAAGCGAGGGGAGTCCTCATCAAGGCTACTACTAGTGCTGGCCTCTGACGTTGATGTTTGATCATGGCTATGGCGTCCATCTGCAGATGAGAAATAGGAGTCTTTATCTGAGTGTTCATGATCAGCTTCTGTCTCTTCCCCCCTTGATCGCCCTGCAAGCAACCATAAATCACCATTGCATTATGCATGATAGCAAAACCCCTTTTTTACACAACACAATTTGGTGCAGTACAGGGCAAAAGAAAAAGACAAAAAAACCAGAGGGTCACACAGTATAATGGGCAGCCGTATGTAATGCGTTTCAATAGAACTGTTGCAAAAGGGTCTAGTAAAACAAGATTGAAAAGAGAAGAAAGGAATGATAATAATAATCAAAAGATCTATTTGAGTTCAAAATTCTTACTGGCACTTTCAGGCACCTCTCCATAAATCCGAGTGACCAGTTTTGAAACCCTTTCATCACTTTCAACTTCTGTCACTGCACAAAAAAAGATGGAAGAGAAAAAGAAAAACTCCCTCAAGAAAAAATAAATTTTTAGCCAATGATCGAATTCCCCATCAAAACAATCAAAAATCATAATCTAGAAGAGGACACTAAATATTAGTGTCATCAGGGGTGTGTGATTCTTCATGAAGTTTTGATTGCCAGAAGCAGCAGCAGCAGCTTGAGCTAACAAATTAACAATTTTTTGTAAGCAGATTGAAGGGAAATTATTGGCATCAGAAAAGACCCCATTCAAAACTGGTGGGTTTGGAATATTTGTACATTGTTTGTAGAAACCATTTCTTCCAAGTGAACCAGATCCAACCAGAAGTGCAGTTGCCATATCTGTGTCTCTTATGGAAGCAAAATCCAGATTCTCAGTGTCAAGCAGTATTCCTGCCAACTGCCAAAACAGCAATTATAACAGCCATTACTTAGACCAGAATAATCTGGAGATGCAAAAATTACAAGAGATTGATACATGCATTTCAACGGTTGCATGATGAGTTGTTGTTGGCCAAGAGGAACAGCGTATCCATAGTACCAAGAGAGTCTTCATGTATCGTGCTTGCAGTAAGTGATCTGCTTCCCTTTGTAGCTGTTCACCTAGCAGTGTGCATACTGATCCAACCTATGAGCCACAAAATCGAACCACCCAATCAAAAACTCATACAACTGTGACAGATTGAAACCACCAACCCATGAACTCTTTTGAGAAAATAAGGGCCAGATACAAAAAATCCCGGTATTATCAAATCCATCATCAGTGTTCTTTTTTTTCTTTTTGGGTAAATTTTTGCTCCAACAATCCAGTGCAACTCATATAAAGGATTTTTGTGCAAAAAAATGCACCTAAGTCACCAGATTTCAAGGAAAACAAATCTGAAATTGCCATATCTAGACAAATAGGTTCCAAATATATATAGTAGGATTCTTATAAAAAATTCTACTTTCCTCTCTGACCTGTAGCCAAATTTGGCTAATTCCTGTTGTGAGATGACTGCCGGTGTGGCTATGTCACAAAATTGAAGAGAAAAAAAAAAGCCCATGTCCATCATATTGGAATCAACCCATTAAGGCTGAAATTCTCTTGCAGATACTGACCTCATTTCTTGTGACAAGCAAGTCTTTTCCAATGTCTTCTGTCTTAACACGCCCTGCTTTCGTTAAGTTCTCCAATTCAACCTGAAAAATTCAGACTCAAGGAGTCAAAATTATTATATTTGACATGGTTCATTTTTGTGTTTTGGGTAAAAACCCTAAACCCTAAACAATCCTCCCTCCAAGACCAAATCTTCCAGTGCCTCAATTAAATGCCAGTGAACAAGCAGTACAAACTGTCTGTTACACACAAGGCATGCAAGGATTCAGGGTTTAGGGTTGAAGTAAGGGTTCAGGGTTTAAGGTTTAGCCAGGAGGTTCAGAAAAATTACCTCATCAGAGAATAGTAAAGCACGAGCGTCAACACCACACGCATCAAAAAGCCAGGCTGCATCCTTGTGCTTGTGCATACTCTTGCGTGGAATGCTTAGAACTGGCACCAGATGCCACTTATTGGTCTTCTTCTTCATCACCGGAGGAGGCACTAGTACTGTGTTCTCCATCCACCATGCCATCAAGAGCGCACTTACCATGGAGCTCACTTCTGTATGCCAGAGAATGCAAGAAGTTTTTTACATTAAATCAAAGTTTAGGGTTTAGGGTTTAGGGTTTAAGCAGGACACGTGCCTCTGAAGTTTTTTAGCCACCACCCATGTGTAGTAGTAGTAGTCATCAAAACAATAATAAAATTTATGTGATGATGAAAAGCCAAAAGTATCTTTCATAAGAATAGAGAAATCTCCATTCTCACGATAAAGAAGAAAACAGCAAGGTTAACACTTCTTCAGGAAGCCACAGAAAGAACCAGACAAGGGGAGACACAAAACAAAACAAAACACGAAAAACACACAGCGGTATGAACGAAAGTGCCAGTCTCACACCTGTTCAGGGACCATCAACAGTAGCATGTATGATAGTGACTTAACTATCACAACTTCCCCACTGACTTCATCAGCTCCCTACAGTGGGTAAAGGCTGGTGACAAGCACCATCCTGCGAACTGAGTTTCTGCTGCAATTCCGGAAGCAACAGGAAGACTCAGCCATACTACTGGCTAGCAACAGACCCACAACGAAGACCAGACAAAGAAACAAAGGAAGACAGAAAGGGAAAAGAACAGGGGAAGACAAAGAACAAGTGGGCTTACAAGAAGCTCCCCACTTACCTGACCCGAAGCAAAATCATTCTGAAAATGCCAAAAGCCGAAATTCCAAACAGGAATTTTTCATTAAGAACCAACCCTCTAGTTCTCTTTAGAAGAACTTTAAAAGGGTAGCCTTTTGCCTTTAGAAAAGGTAATAAGATTGACCATCTGGAAGACAAAAAACTTCTTACAACTACAAAGTCTCAAGAACCTGTAAAATTGACTATTGATAACCCCCAGCTTTGCAGTCATTGAGATATTAGAATGAACATGCGGCATTCTAATCATATCAATACCTGCATACTCTGGTTGAGAGCGTTTGTCAAAAATGTCACAGGATAAACCTTGAGGACTTTGGCTCACAGTTAGATCCAAGAAATTACAAGAGAAGCCTTTAGATGTACAATTCAACTCACAACAGGTTTTTGGGTATATGCCGCCGCCAAAAGAGTCTTGGTTAAGGTACATGAATTTCTCAAAATTTGGAAAATCAGGAACAAAAAGATCATCCACAAACCTACGAACCAAGGACAAACTATGAAGCACAACAGGACAAGTGTTACTCTTCAAGAGACGCTTGATAAAATCAAACTCATAAGTGAAGAGATAGAAATTAGCCAAATAGACTACACAATTTGTACCCATAGGGATACCAATGCACTGTCTATAAACACCCTGACCAAAACAAAGAAACAAATTGTCTAATAAGAAATCCAACCAAGAGATCAAATCTGAAGCCTCTGCAACTTTGAAGCTATGAAGATCTTCAAGCAAATTGACCTCTGCTTTATTTTTCAGCCACAAAAACCTAAAGTTCAAAGCTGTTTTTTGAACCAACAAAAACTTAAAACGATGAAGTTTCAACATCCGATTAAACACTTTATTTATCAGAACTCTCATACGAGCTTTAAGATCCACTAGGTCAATTTTAGTGTATAGAGTTGAGAAATCAAAAGACTGCAACAGAAGTGGGGAAGCTTTATCAATTTCAGATCTCGAACAATTAAGATTATTTATTACCTCCACCACTCCTGTAGAGTCATTGAGAATCCAACTACTATCACAAGGAACATCTGCTTGTTTGAGTTTAGACACCCAAAGGTCATTGACCGTAGGAAACATAGCTTTGAAGAAAGAACACAGCCACTTAGAAACATCAGTTAGAGAACTAGAGCTGGCTGCACAGATAAATCTAGGTTTAATTGGATTTTTATGAAACTTCCAAACAGCACAAAGAAAAGGGAGATGAAAAGCCAAAAGACACAAAATTAATGTACCACATTCTGCACCAGAGTGGATGATGTGGAAGCAATCACTGTTGTTGTTATTGTTGTCAAGATGTAAGGTGCTGTTGCTGCTGATGCTGCTGCTGATGATTCGCTTCTTTTGGCTTCTCAGAAACTTGTTGAAAAGTTCAATCTCCCGACACTTGAATACAAATTTGAGGGGTGATGAACAAGGGGCAGCCACCTCCCCTATTGTTAAGTTCTGCTCCTGTGGCAATGCCGGTGGTGGCAGTGCAGGTGTGTGACTTTCCCACACCACCAAATCCTCCTCCATTGATAAACTCCGCCGCTTCACAAATTTGAACTCACCCTCACAATCCAGAAATACTTCTGCTGTGTTTTCTTCTTCTGCCTGGCAAGCTGCTGATGATGATGACAAATCAACTGCCAAACCATGATGGCTGCTTGTTTCAAGAAGCTGGTTGGCAGAAGAGAGCTTCTTTAGGTCAGAAATTGTAGTAGCAATATCATCATTACAGCGCACATGATGCTTAGGTAGTAGCGACTGATATGATACTGCCACTTCTCTGTTTGACCCCAAAGATGATCCCCTCCTGTGCTTGAAGAAACCACCCATGTGCTCCAAACTCAATGATTTCTTGACCTGTGGACTAGAAAATCTCCCAACTCTTTCATATGAAAAAGACGCAGATGATGTGTCCTCGTACATGGTTTCTGAAATTGCAATGAACTCTTGTGAAGTGTCAAAACTGCTCCTTCTACTACTGTTATTGACAATCATGGCACTCATATTATTGGTCTCTTCCGAGACTACCTTGCTTCGTGATCTAGATGTCCATTTCCACTTGTTG